>CM074721.1:400832898-401392898 GCA_037306005.1 Rhinophrynus dorsalis
TGACGGATTGATAGGAAAATAGTTTAGATGAGTGAAGATCTTGAATGAAGGAACATTAGAGCACAAAAGAAATGAGCAATCATGGATCAAACCAGCTGCACCATAGACAAGAAATAAAATGCCAATGTAGTTACATGGGTCTTTTAACCACTTGAATATTAGACATTTCTCTAACACATTGTGATTAGAACCTTGATCTCTTCCTTATGGTGCATTTGGTTTCTAGAATTGTACCTCTTAGCATTATTGAATTATGCCATTTGACTTTGATGTGTTGTTATCAGGTCTTGGTACCAAAAGACATCAATCATTTGTGTGCAAGATGTGTGTGTAATGTAGGTTATCCTATATTATAATTCGCTAAGGATGTTTGTCAGAAGCTGTCGCGTGCAGTAGAGATGGCTGTGCATGCTGCAGTCATGCTCAGTACAGACTGCCCGCACCGCGGCTGATATGGAGCGGAGTGCTCCGAATTCAGACTGGAGTCCTCTCTGCGCACCTTCCTGGGAATGCCCCGCTCCGTATCAGCCGTGGCGCAGGCAGTCAGTACTTCGCATGACTGCAGTGCCCCCAGTGTTGGCCCGTGTACACGGGCTTTAAAACTAGTATATCATAAAGAAGTAAACAACCAAGAATTATGAATAATGGCTTTGCAGGCTACACATCCTAAAAAAGTCCATAGCCAAGATCCAATGCTATGTGCCAAAGTTAGCTTGTTGAACTACAAGAAAATGGCTACACCTGGTCACTTTGTGCTAGTATGGTGAATGACATCATATTTCACCTACTCTTTCACTACAGGGGAGACCAGACATATTCCATGCTGACATCTGCATCATTGTTCTGTTTGTTGGGTCTTTGGACACATAACCCCATATGTATAAAAGCAAATAGGAGTTATTCAGGAGTAAGCTAATTGCATCATAGGGGACAAATACAAATGCCTGGTACATGAAATTGGGGGTTTAATCCCTTGAATGCTACAGAGGTTTCCAATGTACTGCTTTGCAGTGCACTGGTGACCTCTCTGGCATTCAGGGGGTTAAAAAGCTCTATTTAACTGCATGGGAATTTAAGATTGTTTATTTCTCCCCTATGGTGAAGTTCATTTACTTCAGAATTATTTCATTTTGTTTTTATACATATGGGCCAATGGGCCTTACATAAAAACAAAATGTGGAGTAATTCTGTATGAAACCAACTGCACTGTGAGGGACAAATGGCAGTTTCATATACGTGTGGCTGTCGAGCTGGCCTTCAGTTAACCCCTCCACCACCAGTAATGGGATCACCAGGGCAAATGTAGCAGCATTGTTACATTGCAGTCATCTGTGTGAACTAAGCTTAATAGGAAAGAATATATACCTGTCTGTAGAACTATCAGTACAGTCAACTGCTTCCAATCATTATTTACTGGTATTTTGGAGCCGCTATCTTCACTGCACATGTAGAGCAAAACTGGTCAGTATTCAGCTGCCATCACAAAGGTCATTTTTGACCCTTGCAGCACCAAAGTTTTATTTAAGAAATACCACTCGGCAGCCCGGGAACAAACAGAAGGACCTGCAGTCCTACCAAGAGAAATCATCAGTCTGCATTTGGAAGTTTGGCTGCAGACTAATGGTAGAAAGTGTATCTCTGTGATCTGCAGGAAGAGTACTAAGGACCTTTGAGGCACCTGGCAAAATTGAGAATGTAGGCCACTAAATATAGAAATACATATGGATATATCTGTGAACCTTGTCATCCATGGCCCCCAGAGAAACACACAGGACTGGGGGTGAGAGTGCCCAAATGACACTATTTGTGTTATACTGTGGGAAGGGTTTAATCTGTGGTGACACACAGTTGAAGGGCTGAGAGGTGGGATTTTCCCTTAAATGGGTGGGGCAGTAGGAGGAACAGGGTGGGAGTGGGCAGAACAGGAGGTTAAAGTAAGTGAGGTTACCACTGATCTCACAAAGATGGAAAACGAGTCTCTGTCCCTGGAGATCTGGTAATACCTTCTGAAAACCAGAGTCTCCGGGGCAGATCTGGTATGCTAATGGGATGCCTTAACATTTCATGGCTGCCTTCCTTAAGCCTATTAATATTTGAAGGAAACATTTACATTGTTGTGTTGTGTACCCAAGACAGCATCTCTTCCTTTCTGGTCAAAAGATTAAAGGGATAGTAATGTTTCACAAAAACAGCAGCTCCAGTTAATCTTCATAGCATTTGAGCCACGGAGAGTGTTATTTCAATACTGTGAGAGTTATAGTTTAAGTTTCCCCCTCCCGCCCCTTTTACCTAGTGTAAGACACATCCCCTCAGATGTGGAATCTGCTTCACAGACCAGACAGCTCACAGAAAGGGATAATCTTCTTACTGTGAGAACAATGAAAGCCCTGCTTGGTTTTTCAGGTTTTTCCCTTATCTTAATTGAAGATTGTCCTCTCTGCAATCCACTTGGACACTACCCTGCTGCTCTGAGCTGAACAGTGTTACATCAGTAAAAGGGGCAGGAGGGGGATACTTTATCATTCAATTACTCTTGAACTACAACTCTGACAGAATTGAAATAACACTCTCCATGGCTAAAATACTATGAAGAGTAATTGAATCTGCTTTATTGTGAAACATTACTAGCTCTTTAAGTTGGTTACTTGCAGCTGATTTTTGGAATTCAGGTTGAGGCCTAAAAGTGTAGGTTTGTGCCAAGCGCTGGATACCCCATGCATTAAAATGCCCTTGCTGAATCTGATGCACTAAGACAAACTGGAAAAATTCCAGAGCACCCAACTGCACTACAGGGGATAAGCTGAAATCCCTATTGATTTAAATGTGGCTTTTAACCCCCTGAATGCTAGAGAAATTGGAGATCTCGCTCGGATTCAAGGGATTAAACTCTCCATTTAACTCTTTGAGTGCTGGCGGCATACGCAGTTCATTGCTTGGCAATGCACTGCTTGCCCCTCTGTCGCTCAAAGGGTTAAATGAATAGTAAAATTAGATATGTTATTTGTCACTATAGTGTAGTTGGTTTATTCCAGAATGACTCCAGTTCTTAATACATCAGTCTCGCTGGTAACAATCATCCTTCCCTATGGAAAGCTGATAGATGGATACATATTGCAACTGATTTGATAAATGGCCCTGCAGGAAAATTATAGTTATGAAGACACTGCACCTTCAAAATAGGGCTGTATGCACAACAAAGTGGAAAAATTCCAGGGCAAACCATCTGCACCATAGAGAATAATTAAAAAGTCCCATTTGCTTTAAATGGAGCTTTTAACCCTTTGAGTGCCATAGAGGTAACCAGTGCATTGTGGCGCAATGCATTGGATACCTTTCTGGCACTCAAAGGGTTTGCAACTTGAATGTTAGAGCAATCTCCATCTCGTTCAAAAGTTTGCTCCACTATTCTTTTGTGCATATGTCCCACAGAGTGTACAATGACAAATGAGGCCCATGCTATATTCTCATATGCATTTATAATTTCCAAATGATTCTTTTTTTAATCATTTGGAGTCAGTAAGTCATATCTCAAAGAACCAAAACAGAATTTGACTGGTTTAAAGGAAAACTAACACCTACATATAAACTGGTACTATATACTCTTAAATCCCTTGTACATGCTAGGATCTATTATTTTATTCATCTTACATAGGCTCCAAGGGAGCAGACATGCCTGCCTTTTCCAGGGCTCTGGGGATCCCATTGATTGTCTACGATTATCTGTAAGTGGGCTACGATAAAATAATAACCTTTCTGAATATAATAGCAGTCAGCACTAATCACAATCATTTAGCTCTTATCTCTAAATACAAATAATACACCAACATTAAATAGATGTTGCCTGAACAGAACAACTTACACATGCATTAAAAAGCTAGTTTAGGATTATATTTTAGGGTTGTAACATGTAAATGGCTAATCTACACATAAAACAAAAACAAAGTGCCAGTAGAAGTTCTACAAAGAGGGAGCGCTAGAATCTATATGCATATAGCATTAACCCCTTAACGACCGGCTGATCGGCACTTCGCGGTCACTTAAGGACCACGGAGCATTTTTTTTGTTTTTTCCTGTTTCCTGTTCCGGACTCCCTGGATGGTGTGTAGCCGTGGGGGGAGCCCGGAATTCCATGACAGTCATAGTGCGTCATGGGTCGTTAACTCAGATCTACCCATGACGTAGGGTCGTTAAGGGGTTAACCAGTGGTACTCACAGTGTTAAACTGACCGGTGTTTGTTACACATCGCTACTAGCAATCATATATCCAAGCAATTTAAATCACACATTTTTATTTAAGATAGCAAATCTTAAAACGCCATCTAATTTATGTTGTAAAAGAGATTTAAAAGTTCACTTTTCTCACTATTTACAACACTTTTCCTGGCGAAACAAACCGACACTTTATCAAGTATACAATACCCAGCAAGTATTTAATGTGGGAAATAAAAGGGATTCTGGAAAAAAAACATTATAACAGGGAATCCCTCAGTTAATTCATTTAGATATGCAGCAACAAGAAGAACTCATTACATCTAGACCAGAGACACCATCTCCCTTTAATAGTTATTCAGGGAAAGGTAGATTTATAGGACGTGGGGGATATCGAGGGAAAGGAGACTTCAGAAATATTGGGGGAGGGAGATTTGGAGGAAACCAACATTTTTTACACATAGAAATTATGTAGATAATACATATCATACACACAAACAGAATAATTTTTTTATCACCAACCCCGGGACCCAGGAAAGGTGGAGGGATCCCTATCCCAACCCACTCAGAGACAACCAATCAATATGCAGTATTAGAACAATTGAAAGACCAAGATTGGATACAATATCTAGGAGAATTGAAAAGAACAACGGGAATAGAAGAGGAAGAAGAGTTAATGCTGTAGGGGGAGGTCTCAAAAGTAAAAAGAAGCAAAATAGTGTAGAGTACCGAACTATGAAAACCTTTAATTTATCCATACATGTCCTTACCACTAGTGAATCATAGTTTTTGGAAAAGGGCTTGGCTTTTTGTCCAGCCGCTCTACCAAGCCTGTATGATTTATATGTGGATATGGACAGATTTATCAGAAAATTGATGCTAAAAAAGGCATTTTAATAAGGAAAATATTACACAAGTACAAAACATGTCTAATGATGATGGTGATAAGATAAGATGTGTTAATAGTACACATCTGGAATCTAACAGTGAAATTGATATTGAGAGGGATATAGATGAGATACTTACTAGTTACGTTCACACCCCTTTCAAACCTCGGTCAACATTGTACGCCAGGAACAGCAAAGAGAATTTTATTGAGACTTTTCATTCCATGGTGCGTTCTGATTTTAAAGAAATGGTCAAACATTCAAGGGTTAATATGCAACATAATTTAAGAAAGAATGAATCTTTAGCCATAAAAAGTTTACAGGATAATGTAGAAATAGTAATAAAAAGTACAGATAAAAGTGGAGGGGTTATAGTTATGAAAATAAGTGATTATATAAATGAAGCATTATGAATCTTGAATGATGATACACAATATGAAATATTGGAATGGGATCGCAGGACCAGATATTCCAAGGAGTTTTGTATTTTTGTAGAGAAGGCATTCCTGGAAGGAATTCTAACTAGATCAGAGAGAGATATGGTGTATGTAGATAATCCCAAATGTGCAATGTTTTTACCATCTGCCAAAAATATACAAATCCCACTCCGATCCTCCAGGACGTCCGATCATATTTGGAATCAATAGTCTCACCTCTAATCTCTCTCTCAATATGTGGACTACTGACTACAGAAATTTGTTATAGGACTAAACTCCTATCTAAGAGATACAGGTCACTTGTTGAGCTTATTAGAAGATTTCAAGTGGGTTGAAGGCTACAATTGGGCCACCCTTGATGTCTCAGCTCTCTGTTCAAGTATTCCACACCAGATTGAAATAGAGGCAGTCCAATATTTCTTGGACATGGATATATTTATACCGCTTATCCAACGTCAATTCATTTTAGAGTCTATCGTTTTTATGTTGTAACATAATCATTTTATGTTTATGAATACACACTACAGGCAGGTCAAAGAAGCAGCGAAGGGGACAAGATTCACACCAAGTAAGGAAGTGCCTAGGTGTGAGCCTGTTTTCCCTGTGATCATGTGCTTTTTTACACAGACAACAGATAGCAACATGCTTAGCTTGAGGATCCTGAGTGAAGTAGCTCCACACTGTGAACTTCATGGAATGAGGGGTCCTGAGGTGGCGATGCTGCTACTATTACTACTGGGGCTAGATGTTGATGCAATTCTACTGCCACTACTACTAGGTGTCAAAGGTGCAGTACTTACAGCAGCAGCAGAAGCAGCAGCACTCGTCAAATCTAACATTGTGGATGTTAACCTGTGTTGCTGTTGCTGGGTAATCAAAACAGGTGTGTGTGGCTGAGTGGGACTTGGACTTTGAAGAGGCGATTATACTGATGATGACTGATAGGGTGACTGTGTGCTTTTTGACATCTGTGCTTTTCCAGAGTCAGACTTTACAATGGCTTTCTCAAACAGTTTATAGACAGGCTCAGTGCTCCTTAAAAGTGGTGGAAGATTCAGCCTTTGACTTTCTGCTAACCTTATAGCCCTGTCATCATCCTCACTCTCATCTTCATCTTCATCTGCATCATTAGGTCATCGTCAGCAGCATCAGCATCACCTGACAGTTCTTGCCCACTACTACCCTTATATTCCTCTAAGCTTTGAGAGGTCTCAAACAATTTATTTTTACTTTTACCAAAACAAAGTTCCCTACTGCTTTGAGGATGGGTGTTTTGGTGCTTGTTTGTCTCACTATCTGATGCAGCAGGCGCTTCAGCTGCTACACCTTCCTCTATTATGCCAATGCCAAAATCATCAACACTTGAATGTGACTTGTTGTCATCTTCAGTGTTCTTCTTATATGGTTCTTTATTTATATTGGCACACTGGTGGTACTGGAATTAGCTTTACTAGGACCTTGACAAACTGCATCATCCCTTGGAGTAGAGGGATCACCATTATTGATTGATTATGCTGCAGCAACCATTGATCCAGTCAGTTTTTGAACTACTACTTTACTTTCATGTGCCTGCACTGCTCCACCCCTCCCCCTTCCCCTTGTGCTTTTGCTGGACATTACACAACTACACTGTGTTTTTTTACTGTACGGTGCACAACACAACTGATGGAGCTGTATGATGCCTTGCCTAAGCCCAGTCAACTGTCTGTCACCTGATATATTTAGTTCTTTATTCTTTTTTATTTTTATAAGTTGTCCACCCTGTTGTTTTATCACAGTGTGTCCCAAAAAAATTCTAACTGAAAAACAAAATCAACAACTTCTTTCCCCAGACTTCCCCACCCAACACATAGACAATAACAGCAATATCAGCAAGCAAATAGGTCCCTCCTTCTCCCCAGACTGCCCCACTGACTCTCCTAATAAACAGAACAAATGTGCTACCTAAAAGATTCCCTAAACTAAACTTCAATTCCCCTCTCTAGCTCAAAAAACATACTGCTTTCTCCTCTCACAAACACAAAATGGCTGCTGTGAGTGCTTGACAGCCTTTTATATGGCTATAGAAAATTTTTGTGTGGTGGAGAAATATTTTTCTTCTCATAGATTTCAATGGTCGAAAAAGGCGTGAAAAAGTGGAAAAACTGCACTTTTCGTGGAAAATTATTTGCCAAGCAGAAAGTGCCATTATTCGCCGATCTCAGTTTGAGGTGAAAATTTTCGGCCGATCCCTACTGGTGTCTCTGTCTTTTTGTTGTTAACACTGGATCTGTGGGAATTAAACCTTTTATGAAATGGCTGCCCAGTTTCATCCACATAAAGAGATGTTGGGCATTTTGCACACATGATGAGGTATATTACGCTGGATGATTTGCAGGTGTAATATACCTAATTTCCTTATATAGGATTGCTAATACCGGCTAATACCGGTGTGGAACAAATACCACCAATACAGTTTAACACTGTGAGTACCATTGGTTATTGTTATATGCATCTAGATTCTAACGTTCCCTCATTGTAGAACTTCTACTGGCACTTTGTTTTACTTTATTTTTGGTCACTTGTCGACTGGAGTCCGTTGGCTAAAGGTGAGCTGCTGGTTCAAGTCAAAGTAAAGAGAAGAAAATCCCAAGTGGAAGTGGGTGATAATATGTTCCATCTGCATGTATTGTCTCTCATACATGTGTATGCATGATAGACCAGTTCACCATGTGAGTAGTTCATAAACCGGGATCAAATTGTGGGTCAATATACATTTGGAAATAATAGTACTCTATGAGGCATCCCCTCTCCCTGTCCCTTTCCCTTTTTTTGTCTATTTTAATTTGTACATATGCTCCCTAAAAAAATGCTTACCATAAAATCCTGGGTATAATCTACACCTGTATATAATATGCAAGATTTTTGGTAAAATAATAAGTTCCTGTGTATAAAATGCACCCCCTGTCCCTCTCTCTACCCCACAAAAAAAACAGTCTTCCTTGATCGCCCTTCCCTTTCCCAGCCTGTCCCACCTCAATACCAGTTCATGTCTGCCCCCCTTTCCATAATCAGACCCCCCATGAAAGCCAGGACCCCCATCTGGTGACAACGGGTGGCATTCCTTCGCTCCCCGCCTTCTTTCTCTATGCTTGATTATGTAAAGAATCTTAGAGCCTCCCTTAATAACCAGGATCACCCCTCTGGAGGCATCCATGATATTGGGGCAGCAGACGGCATGCTTGCATTTGCCGCCTGCTTCTTCTGCTCCTGGAACTCCTCCACATATTGTGGTTGCCCTGTCAGGACTTCCTGACAGGAACTACCACAGATTCAATGTCCATGCATGTTAATTTTTTTTCCTCACTCGTGTATAATACACACCCCTACTTCACATAAGGTGATTTTATGGTATATAAACCCATTTAAGTTTTTGGTGTTAGTGTTTCTTTAAACCTTCAATAATTCACATGCCTTTTATCAGTATTTTATTTCAAATGTATCAGCCTCCTGACTTGCATCCTCTATGATTAATTTAGTCTCTGTCATTCTCGGTCTGTGTTTTCCTGCAATTCATGACATGTAAGGTCAATTGAACTACAGATCCATCAAGTGAATTGCAAAACAATGCAAGTAACATTGTCACAAAAAAGAACCGCAATTTTGAAAATCATCTGCTGGGCATAGTAAATTGTATTATTGCCTATTAAAAGCTGACTTTCAACGAGTCACCAAGAAGATTCACCAACACTGAAATCGATCATCTAAAACAAATCCTATCTATTTTAGTGCATCTAGGAAATTATGTGACATAAAACTGTTTGTATTTCGCATCTAGATCAGCCACAGGCAAGTTAAGACATAATGACGTGTCAGAAAACACTAACCTTTCATGCGTCACACCTTCCTAAATACTTTCATTAGGTTATATTGTTTTTTTCTGCATATATGTGTCACAGTCATTTTATTTTTCTAGATATGTGTCACATTTTAAAGTGCAACTGCCACGTGGATAGCACCTTATCCAGTGGTGTAACTACAAGGGATGTAGAAGGAGCAGTTGCAACACGGCCTGGCTTTCTGGGGAGGGCAGATGTTTACCATCTCTGCACCTTCACATAATCCTTTACAACTCATTTGGGTCCAGAGTTGAAAGGGGGACTATTTAAATTAAAGGATGGTGAGCCACTCAAGAGAGCAAAGTAACTCCTTCTCTCCCCCACTGGTGGCACATACAATATATCAATAAAACAATATATAATGATATCACTAAATAAATCTCCAAAAATCAAAAATGTCACTATAGATAAAAGCCATATACAATCTCCGGTACCTTCTTGTATAATATATAAGTAATGGGTGGGTGTATGGATGTATTAATCAATTCACTAGGCTGGATTCCGGTGTGAGAGTTCTATGAGGATTGAGAGAAACTGTGCAACAAAGTAGCTGACATGTAGCAGGCTGAGGTCCAGTCAAACTCTGTACAGTTCATAGGCTTCACAAAGCACACCAACAGTAATTTGAACCCTCTCCCGTCCGTAGTCTATGACAATCACAGTCAGGATGAATAAATAGTGGGCAGAGTTCTGTTGATACACCAATATAAACAAACTTTGCAATATATAAATGAAGTTCTCCAATGGTAATTTGGACCCTCTCCAATCCGTAGTCCGTCACAATCAAGATGAATGAGTAGCGGGCAGAGGTCTATTAGTATACTAATATAGGCAAACTTTGAAGTATGAATACTGAATGAGGTAGAACATTCATCTTAAGTAGGTTATTCCTACCAAGCCATGACATATATAAATTATTCCACCTGCAAAGGTCACCACTAATTGATTTCAACAAGGGAGGGAAGTTAGCACGATACAAAGAATCAAAGGGGGGAGTTAGATTGATGCCCAAATATTTAATGTGAGAGTTTGACCAACAGAAGTCCGATGTGAAGAGCCTCTGATTTTGTGAGGTTCATTTTAAAGTCTGAAAACGATGAAAAGTGTCAATTTTCTCCAGAGCTGCATGGATGGAAGCCACAGGGTCAGTAACTGTGAGTAGAACATCATCAGGATAATAGCTAGCTTATTAGGTGTGGGCGAAAGCTCTCACTGTGTTCCCGTTAGAAATCCTGTGAAAACCACGTTGTTGTCTACGTTTTGGCAGGAAAGTCCGCTTTAAAACCAGTGATTAAAATCTTTGCATTTATTGCCCATTGGCCAAAATTTTTGGCAATTTTTTCAATGGCTAGAAAGTTTCCACCCATTGATTTACATGTTTTTCACCTTTTTGCTATAAAAATGTGACATATTCCAGGAAAAGAAACACAATAGAAGCAGGTACAGAGCGAGGTAGACGTGATGTGCTGTTCTGCTGTGATCTTTTTGAAAAATTGAGAGGCTCGTAGTGACTGCTATCACTATGAGAAAGTTTAAAAATAATAAAAGGAGGAATTGGAAGGACCCTTATGTGTCCAGTGAGTCAGAGGATGTGTATTACTACAGAAAAAATACTGTCCAGTCCCCCTAAATTACCCCTCAGAATCTTGGGGTATTTAATGGGAAGGGAGGAATAAAAGGGTAGTAGTGAGAGCAGGACAGGTCAGATGCCTGTGTCTGCTGCCAGACATGCTGCCACCATTGCTGTACCTGCTGCCAGATGTGCTGACCCTGCTGCCACTAGTGCTGTACCTGCTGTCAGACGTGCTGACCCTGCTACTGCTACCAGCATTGCTGTGCCTACTGTCAGATGTGCTGCCCCTGCTGCCACCAGTACTGTGCCTGCTCTCAGATGTGCTGCCCATGCTGCAACCAGTGCTGTACCTGCTGCCAGTGCTGAACCTGCTGCCACCAGTACTGTGCCTGCAGTGAGACAGGCTGCCCCTCCTGCAACCAGTGCTGTGTCTGCTGCCAGTGTGGAACGTGCTGCCACCAGTACTGTGCCTTCTGTAAGAAGTACTTCCCCTGCTGCCACCAGTGCTGTGCCTGCTGCCAGTGCTGACCTTCTACCACCAGTGCTGAAGCTGCTTCTATGTGTCTTGTAATACTCAGGAGGGGGGGAGAAGATGATGCCAAGTGTGACAGCAGTGACAGTGTCCAAGTGGAGCATGATCCTGAAGAGGTCAGAACTGTTGGTGGATCAGCAATCTGTGCCTGCTGCTACTGCTGCCAGTCTGCCTTCTTCACGTCACCAAGAAATGGCAAGTATGACATTAGGGGACTGTCTGTCACCTTTCTCGTTACCTCCTCCAACCAGCAGTGAGATGTCTGTAATAGAGCAGCAGCAGCACATTGGGACTAGAGGTGGTGATGATGATGGTGGAGAAGCTGGGATTTAAGAGACATTGGTGGCTTTTTTTTTTAGCATGGACTGAGAAGGAATGGGAGACAGGGATGAGGATGTGCATCACCACCACCACCACCACTAGTAGTGAGCTTTTGGAATTTGCAACTGCTCTAATTCCTGCTGCTGCTGAATTGCAAGGGCAGCAGAATGCCGAGGAGCAAGCTAGTATGCCGCAGACCACCGTGGATACAATGCAAATGGGGTCAACAAGTGATGCGGGACTAGGACAGGTTCCACTATCCAGTGGCAGCAATACTCCTGGTCCTAGTTGCAGTGCTGATTCTGAGGCAGTAGCAGCCACAGCAGCAACATTATCTGCTGCCACAGATGGTGAAGGGGAATGTGGAGGACAAGAAGAAAGAGGCCATTCTTCTCCACCTGTTCCCTGTCCCTATCCCCTGAAGTAATGGGTGCGGGACTATTTTTCTCTTGGAGCAGGCACAGTGCTTTCATCACCAACGGCACTGTGCACAACCTGTGAAAAGTCAGTGAGAAGAGGAAAGGAGGAAACACATACTGGCACATCCACCCTGATAACCCACATGAGATGCAGACACCATGACATTTATGTCAAGCATGTTAAAGCCAAACAAGCACCACAGAAATCGAGCACCGCTGTTGCTATACCTCCTTACTCTCCAGAAAGGCAACAAGAGGCGAGGAGGAGCTCAAAGAGGAGGAAGAATAGAGAAACCCAGGCAGAGACTGGAAGTTCCATGATTAGTCAAACAACTAGCTTGCCATCACCTTCTTCTTCAAGGGTAACTACATCTTCTGCCAATCCACCTCATTCATCCTTACCTCCCCCGCCAAATGATAGCCACTCTGTTGATGTTAGGATGTGGCAGTTCATCTCCACCCATTGCACACTGTGTGGTGCACTGACCACACGTGCCACACATGGAGGAGAATCACAAGCAGGGCATCAAGTGGCATCTGAGGAGATTCCATCCCACAGAATATGCTAAGATGGTGGTAGGGTGAGTTCATCATTAATATTAAACTGTCAGGAAGTTGTCCTGTGTCCTTAACTGGGTAGGAACAAGGGGTATAGTGACAGCGGCAGTACTTGGGTTCTGGTGTCATGGTGTTTGGATACAGTTGTGCCCCCAAGATGTTATTTACCTCACACTGTGCACATTGCAGTTTCTGATGAGAGGCACAGCTCCTGCTCTTAAGGGAAAATTTATATTCTAATAACACACCCATGATTTTGGAGGAGAGGCAGGTAGAGAAGAATTATTGGCCAACTTCTTTTCTCCACATATACTGGGGGCGATTTATTGTGCTGCTATTGCCTCAGGCACATCACTGGAGCTAGTTGTGGCAAGTGGAACCTTCATCATCCATCTCCCATGTTACTGCTGTTGTTGATCCCATTCCCTTTCAGATGCCTATGCATCCTGTTGCTTAAACAACTCAGCAGCAGCATCAAGAACAGCAGTTGCAAATGCCAGAATTATGGACTCAGGATTGGAGGACATTGGCCAGTGGCCAGTGGCTGGCACTAGGTCAGTAGGGCATTTTTTTCCTCGGGGCTTGTGCTTAAAAAAAATAAATAAAAAATACATAGCTGTACAAAAAAATAAACAATTTTTGGGGGTTTGTTTCTAACAAGCATAAGTCCTACAAATCAATGTTTTCTTTGTGCTTGTGCCAAACAAGCATAAATCATACAAATCAATGTTTCCTTCAGGGCTTGGGATTCTAATAAGAAATCAAACAAATCATCCTCACCAAAACACTCTATGAAGTCAAGTATCAGTCCACCCCAGTGGTAGCTTATGTCAGGGGGTTCCTGTCTCTATCACTTTAAATACAAATTTCTTATTATTAACTGTCCCCCTAATACCAGTCAAGAACCCCCCCAAAACAAATTCCCTATTGAAATGATTCATTCCCCAGACTCCACCCACCTGCACAGGCACCCTCCTCAGACCTCTTTTATACCATGTCTTATGGGATTTTTTTTATTGTATTTAGGATTTATTTTTTATTAAATGCCCCAAATCCCAGTAAACAACCCCCGAAAAACATTCCCTGTTCAAGTGATTCTTTCTCCTCACCCCACCAACACAGGCACCCTCATGCCCCTTTCATGCTATGCCTTTGGGAAATAAAATAATATTTGGCACGTGTTGTGTGTAAATTCAATGTTCCCATTGATTTCAATGGAATGAGCTAGGTGAAAAAATCAGAAAAATGGCACTTTTCACGGGAAACTATTCTCCAAGTGGGAAGTGCCATTATTCACCAATTTCCATTTGAGGAGAAAATTTTCGCCCATCCCTACAGATTATGCTTCATCTTTTCTACACACAATTAATTTAATAGAATGAATCATATATGCACACACACACACATATATATATATATAAATAAATATGCATATACATACATTGTTAAATACATATGTGCAATCACAAGATATTTACCCTTTGAGTGCCAGAGAGGTAACCAAAGCATTTCAAAACATTGGATACTTCTCTTGCACTCAAAGGGTTACATTTTGCAGTTCAGTCTGCTTGGACAGTTCATGCATTCCTTATAAACACTAGTTACGGGCTTTCAAGAGGAAACAACTAAGGATCTATGGTGGCTACACACATAACCTGCAAAGTTTGTGGCTGTGAGCCATAAACTTCCGAGTTGTGTTCCAGTCACTGCCAGAAAAGGAGAGTCAATTTTCAGACTGAATGGCTGATAGAGACATTTTAGACATGTACAGCAAATTCCCAGGCTTTTTGCTACCTCGCCTCCCATGATAATTGCTCTTTACAAAGGCTGTAGCCATCTAGAGTCTAAAATGGAAACAAACACTTTGAGTGCCAAAGGGATGCTCTGCAATGTGTTGCACAACCCAGTGGCTCTCAAAGGATTAACTGCCATTAATAAATATGAACAGACAAAAATCATCTATATTATATGTAAATGATGTGCATTCAATTTGTCCTACATATTGTGATTACAAATAAAAGTAGGGATGCACTGAATCTAGCATTCTTTTTTTCAATAAAATCCAAATCCTGTACTTTGGGTTCCAGATAAAAAATACTTACAAAAGGAGAAAGCAGACAATCCCAGCTAATCCAAAAGCATATGTTCTTGACCTCCTGACGCTACACATTGAGAACAGAGTAGTAGAAAAATCATCAAATATTTAATAAGGGGCTATATGTATTACGAAAACAACTGCACTCTAGGGTTGAAATGAAAACTCCCCATATATCCATGATTTGGATGGGAATTTAACCCCTTAAGTGTTAGAGAGGTCTCCAACACATTTATTTGCTTCATTTAAATCAGTGGGAACTTTTAATTACCTTCTGTGGTGTGGTTGCCATTGTTTTTCCCAGTTTAAATCAGTGGGCAGTTTGAAACGTCTACTATGGTGTGGTTGGTTTCCTGCAAATCTGCACCTCTTTATCTTGAGAGCTAAACCCCTTAGTGCAGTGATTTTCAACACTAGTTCTTGGGGCCCACCAACAGGTCAGCTTCTCAATATAGTAATATATAGTAATATAGTAATCAGTGTCACTGTCACTGTGACTGCGCTGCCTGTGGTTAATCAGTGATTTCCTGAAAACTTTATCTGTTGCTGTCCCCTGAGGACTGGAGCGGATAAACACTGATTTAGTGCATTGCTTGCCAAGGGTAATAAAATAGTTAAATACACTGTCTCTGGGTCTTACAGGAACGTGCTATGATGAATTTTATATTCTATATGCTTAAAAAGCTGTATGTACCAGGGATCTATAAACAAGTCAGTCACACTTTAAGGGAAATGTTGATATTTAGGTTTCTTTGAAACTTTCACTTCAGGTGTCCTGATAGCTTTTCAGTCAACTGTTCACACTGCCCCAAGGCATCATAATCACATTTACCCTCATAAGACTTCTGTGATGAGATGCCATATCTTATCCATGCTGATCTCAGTGGAAAAAGTGCAGTAAAGTAGGGGAGTGGAAAGCACCCCAGATTTCAACCCTTTAAAGACCAGATAGGTGTGCTGTGCAATTCGTTGAAAAGCCAGGGTTTAAAGGGATATTATAAGGTACAATAACTTTATATATATATATATATATATATATATATATATATATATATATATATAGATAGATAGATATAGATATATAGCTATATATATACACTTCTGTTCAATTTATTTTCATATTGTGGGTGAACTGTTGAGAATACATTGAACACAAGTTTGTCTTTTGAGAGCTTGCATATCTTTATTTATACACGTAGCTCAGCCCTTGCAATAGCACCCAGGCATTGTTTCTTCATTTGAAGTGAGAGGTCTTCCATCTTTCTATTATATATCTTTTTAAAACTAGAGAAATTACAGTGCTGAGAGATGATTCTTTAAAAAGATGTTGCAGTGCAAAATGTGCAAATGGAAATTATTTTTGCAACAGGAGGTTTTACAACAGCTCTCCTATTACAAAATGAGAGGCATATGTAGAAAGACAAAGGGGAAGCAATGCTGGGAAAAATGAAGTACATCACAAGGATCAATCAAAAGGTCCCCAAATCCCCATTGAATGAGGTCTCCAGTGCATGTTGAACAATGCAATACAGATATTTCTAGCATTCAAAGGTTTAAAAGCCATTTAAATCAATGGAGAACTTTGATTTGTTCCCTGTGGTGCAGATGGTTTATCCCAAAACTGCATCATATTTTGTGCCATATTGAGTGAATCCTGTGAACCAAAGTAACAGGCTGCTGCATTATAAAGGGAATGTACCAATAGAATTCTGCGCTAAATAAAACTGAGGACAAGCCATATATTCCCAAATTCTTATTGATTGTGACCCCAGCAAGAGTTTTTCAAGTGCAATCCTCAAGTGTCCTTAACAGCGCAGGTTTTCTGGATCTCCCTGTCCGAGCACTGGTATGTAATTAATAGGGTTCTACCTGACTGCATTTTACCAGGACAGTTCGGTTTTGGTCTCCCATCTGGTTTTGTAAACACTGTCATGGTTTCAGAGGTTCTAAACAGTGAAATGCAACAATACTAGCCCTAACACTAGCCTAACACCCAGAACTGTAACACTTACCCTGTCATCCACTGTTTGTCTTCTTCTGTAATCTTCCATCTTCTTCTTTCTCTTCATCTTCTGTTCTATCTTCTTATCTTCTGAATCCTAATCTTTGGATCTTCTTCTTTGTAGCAAAGATGAACCTGAAAAGAAGAAAAATATTCAAGATTAAATATGCTCCACAAACTTATGAATCCAAGATATCCATTTGTTAACCCTTTGACTGCCTGCAGGATATGGAACACATTGCAGAACAATGAGTTGTGTACCTCTCTGGCATTCAGAGGGTTAAATTCAGGCAGGCATTGCAAGTCAAATAAATCTGATTTCTAATCCATTTTTCAATTTAAGTTCTAAAGTCCAAAAATAAAAAAATATTTTATTAGTCAAAAAATAAAATGTATTGAGGCACTGGAAGTGTTAAAATTGGCTGCTGGCTCTGCCACTGTCGGCAGCATTAGGAAGGTAGGCAGGCAGGTAGGCTATATATTCCCTCCGGTTACCTCTTGGGCTGTTGCCCAAGTCTTTTTGTGGGATAATTGAACAGAAACTGGCTCTTATATGACCAGTCTCTGTTCAAAATGGTTCTCAGCCTTCCATTGGCTAGGATGTGTGCTTACGTACCTCCCAACCAATCAGCTTCTAGCAGGTTCTGTCATTCCACCGGGGTCAGAGAGTGCATGCAGGGTTTTGTCACTAATAGTGAGCCATGCAAACAGCCTGTCAGGGCCAGAGAGTTGATGTGGGGATCTGTGACTTCCAGTGGGCCTAGAAAATAGGCTTGGGGGTCTGACAAAGTATGTGGGGATATGCAACCTCCATTTTGCAGCGGAACAAAGGGGGGTGAGATATTATATATGGAGATCTGTGACTACCAGTGATCAGTGTTACCAGATGGGGTCAGACAATGTATGTGGATGAGAAAAGACTACCAGAGGACAGTGGATCAGGAGGCTGGGAATGATGTGAGTTCCAGAAGGGTGTCCTCCATATTTCAAAACAAAGCATTGCATACTCCTCTGACACACATTTCTTTAACATTTAACTTATTATTTTTTATTTACTTTTTCTTATACCTCATTGCTGGGGGCATCAAAACTCCTCCTGATATCCCTCAGCTATTGATCTCCCAGCCAATAGCATTTGGAGATCAATAGAGGTTATGTAGGAGAGCAGCATTGCTTTCCTGCTTCCACTCCTACCAAAACTGCCTGGTAGGATTGGTCAGGATCGTGGCAAGTTTCCCACACTACAAGTGACATTGGAAATGTGATTAAGAGTAGAAGATTTATAGACTAGCACCCCCACATAATGGAAGTGTCAGGACATGCTGCAGTGAAGGAAATAAATTGTTTCAATAACAGTTATAGGATATTCTTTGGAATTAGGCTTTGTTCACATGCTGAACTTGAACAGAGTGGTGATATTTCACCATTCATGTTTACAATTGTTTTCTGCTTTTTCCATCCTGGAGAGGTGTTTCCGCTGGCAGGTCCACATCATCATCATCATCATCAATCATATATAAATCTGTCTGAGGCCAATAATGTAGAAACATTCACTGGAGGTTGGAATTAGCATACTAATTTCCATGTGTGTGATCTGCACTTTTGCCATAAACATACAACATGATACAGATTAGACATGTGCGAATTCATTCGGAGACATTCGGATTTCGTCGAAAATGGGGTCATTCGGAGACATTCGTCCAATCCGAAACTCAAGGGTCATTCGGAAAAAATGATCCAACTCCGAACAGCCCAGGTCCGAAATTCGTCTAAACTTTTGGAAGTTTCGGCAATCGACACATTTCCAAAAGTTTAGACTACTTTTGACCAGGACTTTTTTGTACTTCCTGTGCGCGCTCAATTACTTTCCCTCCATAATTTTCCCTCCATGTCTCTAGTCCAATTCCATTCTCTGTTTCATGCACTACTTCCCTCTTTTGTCTGTATTCGAATAGCCTTCTTCGTTTCATGATGGGGGTTGGACTAATGACACAGTCACACAGACAGACAGCCTGCATTTCCTCATTGCGTTGTTGGAGCTCAGAGAGAGAAGAAGAGATTAGAGAGTGTACAGTTGTTGTGTAGGCAGGCAGGTAGCATTAGGCTAGGCATAGGTAGGCAGCCAGCATTAGTTCCAGTTATTGCCACTGCAAGAGCAAGTAATATTTGTTCCTGTGCAAAATATAAAAAAATATTAGGTATTTGTTTGAATACAGGGCCGGCCCTTACACGGGTCCCAGTGGGTCCATGGACCCAGGCGGCACTTTGACAGGGGCGGCAATTTGCCATCCCATAGCATGTTTATTTTGTGCTCTTCCACCAGTTCTGTGTTGCAGGGTGTCCCATCAGTGTGACTGTCAGCAGCCGGGCAGCCCTATGCTCACTCAGTGGCGATGCCTGCTGTCTGCTTCAGTGACGTGAATTATGTGATAGTGAAACATTATGCCTATTTTGTATTGTTTATCGCTCACCTAAAGTCAAGACTTGAGTAAATAGGTCTACTGTCCCAGATTTGCTAGAGAGGTTTTACAAATACAGGAGGGTGCCCCCTGTACGAAATGAGTCTAAACATTTGGGATCCCTAGTATGATTGCACAACAGTGCATGATGTGTCCTGAACAGGATTGCTGTGAGGTGTCTCCACCCAGAAGGTGCTGGCCGGGCTGAGCTTCAACATTGTGACGAGTGACCAACTAAGAGCACCGTGCCAAACTTAATCTGCAGCCATAGGATCACCGCCTCCTACTCTCCGGGTCCCGCTGACTGGCAATAACAGGTGATTCACTAAGAGATCTGAATCCTTTCTGGAAGTCCTTTCACTTGGAAAGGGGCTAGGTATTACTTGGGGGAGTTGCCTTGTGTGTAAATAATTTCTAGGTGGGAGATGAATGTGCATCACTTATGTGTTTCCTAACAGTAGTTAGAATACAACTCCCATCATCCCCTGATTATGACATTGGGAAATTCCCAGCAATTACCGTAGAGCCCTGTATTGCACACTCACGGAAAACGGTGATATTGCTATACTAAGACAATGCTGTGGACCCCTCTTCAGAATAGATGTCAAGCATTTTTTTTTATTTCTCTCCTGTGTTGCAGTTTGTTCACAACAGAATGTCTCAATTTTTCTTTTTAACACATTACATCTATCACATTACAATCATTGATGTTTATTCTTGATGTAGTATGAAACAGTACAATGTATATACACATAGAGTTATCTGATATGAGGGGAAATCAGGATAGGAAAACGAGAGAGAGGAATTTGGGTATTAAAGAGGGACAGTAGGGTAGGAGGCTGGTACCAGAAAATGAAACCTTAATCTTTACCCATGTACTAACATAGAATGTGACATGTAGTTTGTCCATGTTCGAGTCGACCACTTATGTTGAGTAGGATGTGACAGGCATGGGTTTTCGATGTTCGAGCATATGCTATATTGAAGCACAGGCATGGGGTTTCGATGTTCGAACATATGCTATATTGAAGGACAGGCATGGGGTTTCGATGTTCGAACATGCTAAATTGAATGACAGGCATGGGTTCTTGATGTTCGACGTTTGAATTGTGACTGGCATCCCATGCTGGAGTAGAGGTGACATGCACAGACTGGCAATGTACGACAATGTCCGTTTTTGGGATGGATCTTTTTCTAAATGCACACCCTGTCTGCAAAGAATGATAGCAGCGTGCACGGAGGCACACTGCTATAATTTAACCCACGTTAAATTTGGCCGAATAATTCGGAATGGATCAGAATTTCGTCCGAATCGAATAGGCCTGGTCCAAAATTAGGATCATCCGAATTAGAAAAAAAAAATTAGTCCGAATTCGAATTTTACCGAAAATTTTGCCCGTGCACAAGTCTAATACAGATCGGCTTCTGCAACTTTTCATCATTCACTTCCCTGTGCTGAACACAGGGAAAATGCTGCAATTGGGTTTATTCATGAGAGGTGATAGTTGCCCATGTGACTAGTCTGATAGAAGGGCAATTGTTCTATTTTGTATCCCTTAGCACATCAATAACATTGAGCTGATGTTGCCTGTGTGATCAAGCCCTTAAAGGGTCAGTAATGCTCATGTTTCACTTGCTTTAATATAGTAGATGTAAAAAAATAAAGTATATGCAGAAAGTCCCATCTCTCAAACCTTTACTGTTTGAGAGATATCTGCTGCTAAAGTTTCCCCCTCCATCCCCTTCTCCTGACATCAGAGCTCTACTGACAGCAGGAGGTCCCGGTCCTGGGACCAGCTGGCAGCTCTTCATCAGAGCCGCAATAGTGAAATTAAAAAGAATTGCTTCATTGGAATAATCTACAAAGTATGTCTGGTTTGCAAGCACACTTTATTCACCATTCCAATTAAGTAGTTCTTTTTAATCCTCACTATTTCGGCTCTGCTGAAGAGCCGCCTGAAGTCACGCGACTCAAATCTCCTTCTGTCAGCTTTACAGCCGACATGAGGGAAGGGGGAACTTTAGCGGCAAATATTTCTCAAACCATAAAGGTTTGAGAGATGGGACTTTCTGCATATACTTTATTTTTTTGACATCGACAATATTGATTCAAGTGAAATAAGGGCATTACTTTAAAGCGAAACTTTTATCCGCTATTGAGTCTCCCAGCTATAATTAAAGCAGAACTTTCAGTTCATTCTTAGTCGCCATGCATTCATTAAACGCATGGTGACTAGCTTTGAAATAGATGTCTTACCTTTAAAAAATAGTGTAAAGGAATCCTACCCGTTTGGAAACCGGAACCCAGGCTACAGCGTTTTTAGTCCCGGTCTCCATTGAGTAGCACTGCAGTGCACCATATGGTTACCGGAAGGGACTGATGGCGCAGACATACGGACCGCACTATCATGCCTGTCAGTCCCCAAACTGGAAGGATTCCTTTACACTGGGCTATTTTTTAAAGGTAAAACATCTATTTCAAAGCTAGTTGCCCTGCATTTAATGAATGCATTACGACTAAGTTTGAACTGAAAGTTCCGCTTTAAGCAGGTAGCGACTAGCTTTACAATATATATTTTACCGTTGAAAAGTAGCCTGTTCTAAAGAAATCAATCATTGTAGGAGGCTGGAACCCAGGCTACAGCGCAGACATCTTGTCTGCACTCCTGCGCTGTCAGTCCCGGTCAGTCTTCTACAAAGATTGATTTCTTTAGAATGGTCTACTTTTCAAAGGTAAAATATATATTCTGAAGATAGTCGCTATCTGCTTTATTATAGCAGAGCAACTTTATAGTGGATGAAAGATCCGCTTTAACAAAACAGTGCTTTTAAAACAGATAAAACTAGATGTGCAAAGAAGTTATTTTCTAATGTCCAATTCTAAATCTTTATGGGACAAACTACTTACATTTGTTTAACCCTTTGAGTGCCAAGGGCTTGGGACATTTCCAGTCCCCTGTAGGCCAGACACATTTCAGGTATGATTCATGCAGGTAACTTTCTAGTTATATTTGTAAAAACATTTTTTTCAGAACTAATTGAGCTTTTTCATGGTGTCTCATGTGAATTAAATTTTGCATTATGTGAAAAGCTATGATGCTGTAATTCCAAAAACTTTAATAATTACTTTTTTTACTAAACTCACATACTATATAACAAAAATGTGTATCTTGAATGTGAAAGTTTAAATTATTTGAAAAAGCCCTGAGATACCAAGATCAAAATTACCAAATATGTATAGTTTTTCCTACATTCATGGCCTACACAGAGCCATAATTACCAGGAGCTCAAAACTGTATTTTCAACCTTATGAATGAATATGCACATTCTAGTGGTAAAAATGACACTAAAATTGACTAAATAACTACATAAAACCATATATTTCCAGAAAACAGATATCCTACTACATCAAATGCATCTTTCTACCCCTAGTTTTGTGAGCATAAATGTTTCCAGAAGGTGGTGCTAAAGGAAAAAAATTGGATTTTTTTTTACAAAATGTTCAAATGTACTAAAATGTTTGCAAACTATTGAATTTCTAACTATATTCATTAGCCAGTGCTATACCCCGCTGATTTGAGATGTACTACTGTAGGAGGTGCTACAAGTACAAAACTACATTAACTACAACCTCTGATTTTTCAGACATTTTCTCAAATGTGACTTGCCTGACTGTACTAAAATGGTTAAAACAGCTAGAGACTGATTAAAAGGTCAACAAAGCATACCATTTTGGAAAGAAGATAACCCACTGCATCGAATCGAATACACTGGAATCTGTGAAAATTATAGAATTTCCAACTGTATTCATTAGCTACTGCTCTTACGAGAAAAATGGCACCCTATTGGAATGAGTTGACCTATCCTAGGGGGAGCCAGAAGCACAAAACTACACATACTACAACCTCTTATTTTCCTTATAGCTTTTCAAACATGGCTTGCCTATACTAAAATGGTTGTAAAAACTATATCTATGGAGAAAGACAAAGAATACAGTTTCGGAAAGAAGATAACCTACCACATTAAATGAGGGGTCACTTGCATTCCTTCCCCAAGGTTAGTGTGCACAAATGTTTCCAGAAGGTTGAGCTCAGGGGAAAAAAATTGGACTTTTATTTTTTATTTCTAACCCTTCAAATGTATTGAAATCTATTAAAACTATGGCATTTTCAGCTGCATTCATTAGCTACTACTCTTATGAGAAAAAGATGTACCTCACTGGTTCACATATTGTAGGGGTACCAAAAGCTCAAAATTACACTTACCTGTTTTAATTTTTGAAGAATACTGCCAGTATAAATAGTCATAACTATTAGAGATATGAAGACAATGTATGCAAGGTATACCGGTTTGGAAAGTAGGCATTCACCCACATCAAATGAGAGGTCACTTGCCTTCCTATCATTAGGCTGAAGTGGACAAACATTTCCAAACTGTGATGCTATTGGAACAAATACATTTTTTTTTATATTTTCTCCTCTTCAAAGATACTAAAATCTTTGAATACCATTGAATTTTTTACTGTATTCAGTATCCGCTACCAGAAATATGGTAACCCATTTGTGGGGGTTAACATGCAATAAAGGGGTGCCAGGAACACTAACCTATACATGCCACTTTTCTTTTCGAAGTAATCTGCCTGCAGTAAAATGGTAATAACCATTACAGATTTGCAGGAAACATAGATGAGGTATACCATTTTGGAAAGTAGATATTCCCCCACATCAAATGAGGTGTCACTTGCCAACTTACGTCTAGGCTGATGTGCTTATATGACTCACTTGACATACTGCAGAAGCAAAAATCTACATCAACTACAATCTATCATGTTTTTCACAACTATGGTTTGACTGTACTAAAATGGTTATAACAACAAAAGAAATGAAGAAAATGTAGGCAAATCATAGAGTTTTGGAAAGAAGACAATTAGCTTCATCAAATGAGGGGTCACTTGTCTTTCTCTCTAAGTTAGAGTGCACAATTAACTCCAGAATGTGGCGCTATAGTAAAAAAAACATGCTATTTTACATATCTGTCATGTCAAAGATACTAAAATTATTCAACACCATGGGATTTTCTAATGTATTCAGAACCTCATGCCAGCCTACAAAAAATGGTACCCCATTGGTATGGGTTGACGTAACATATTGGGTTCCAGGAGCTTGGCTACTAGTAGAGAAAGGATGGGGAAGCAAACAGTGTATATGTGATTCTATGGCTACAAGTTGAAACAGGTGATGGGATCAGCCAGTGTACATGCTAACGGCAGTGAAACCAAGCTAGGGGTGGGCTCAGGCAGTGTATGTGGGTATGTAATCCAGTGGGCAGCAGAGCAAGGTTGGTCGGGGAGTCATTGCATATGGTGGAGCTTTGACTACCAGAGTGACTACCAATGTGCACTATCCTGGGTTAATTTTTTTTAATTATTATTTTTTATTCAGACTTCTTTGTCGGGATATCAGGTCCCCTCAACAAGGTCTAAAAAAAAAAAATAATGAAAAAAATAATAATCTTGTGTGTGCCATAGTGGGCTCCAATGCAGACCTCCCTGTGGCACACACAGGGTTAATAATTTTTTATCATACATTTTTATTCAGACCTTGTTGAAGGGGCATCAGGAACTCTACTGATGCCTACCAATCAGGCCTGAGTAAAAAAAAAAATAGCTTTCATACAAGATATACTGTGTGTGCCACAGGGTGTCAAGTGCATTGCTGAATTCCACCTCCAGTTGTTGATCTCCCAGTCAATCTCGCTGGGAGATCATTATTGCTCTCCTGCTTCTCTCCTACCCAAACCAGTAGGAGAGAATGGGTTTGGGGAAAACCTTCTTGTATCATCAGGGAACATGTCACTGATGACACAAGGAGGCTTTCACTGATCCCACCTACTCCTACCCAGAAGTTCAGGTAGGAGTGAAGGAGGAGAACATGCTGCTCCCCTGTGTCTCATATTGATCTCCCAGCATGATTGGCTGGGAGAAAAACATCTGGAGGAATCAGGATGGGTCCTGATGTTCCCCCCAAAGAAGACTGACAATTAAGTATGCCCACTGTACAAAAGCATTTCTGGCTTGTTCTGTGACCGCGATTTGGCAGTACAGCGTGTGGGCACTGCGGGAACAGCTGTTCAAGCCTGTATGCCATACCACCTTGGCAAGCTAGGGGTTAAATAAAATCTGCAGTTCATTTACATCAAGGCCACATTAATAGCAATGTAGATTTGTAGGATTTTACTAATTCCAAAAGGCAATTTAGGGCCTCCACATATGAAAGGCTAGTATATTTATTTCACAAGGGATTGTCCCTCAATATGGATTGTAAGCTTGAATTTGCTAAATATTCATCAATAGATAGGCATCGATTTTTCAATAAGCATTTATCTAAAACCACTCTCATTGTGTAAGTGGTTGCTTACCTCTGAACTGGCCGCCAGACCCTGTGGGCGGCTGGTTTATGTGTCCTCGTGGCTTGCCACGTCTGTCAGGAGTGCCGATGCGCCCTGGTGTTCATCTAGGCAACCGGTCTCCTTGATGGTCCCCGTGGCAGCTCCAGCCGCATCGGAACTCGGGCATGCGTCACAGGGATTCCCTGATGACGTTGAGATCCGGTTCTTAAAGGGACATCACATTTACTGCTCCACCTCTTGGGGTGCAGCAATTTGTATATAAACTCCCTGGACACCACTTCAGTTGCCCTTTCGTGGTGTTCCAGTGCAGTTGTGCTTCTGTTGCCCTGTGTATTACCTGGTTTTGTCTGACTACCGATTCTGGTATTGACCTGTGGCTCTGTCTGACTACCTGCTCCGTGTATGACACTTGGCTTGTCTGACATCCAAACTGGTGCAAACCTGCGGCTCTGGCTGACTAACTGTTCCATGTATGACCTTAGGCTTGTCTGACTACCCGATCTGGTGTTGACCTGTGGCTCTGTCTGACTATCTGCTCCGTGTATGACCCTTGGCTTGTCTGACATCCAATATGGTGCAAACCTGTGGCTCTGGCAGACTATCTATCCGTGTATGACCAGGTGCGTCTGACCATCCCATCTGGTGCTGTCCTGTGGCTCTGTCTGGCTAGTCTCAGTCTTACCTCCCTCCTGCGGACATCCATCTGGCGCAGACCTGGGGACCTGGTAGACTCTCATCTATACCGACTGCAGGCGTGAGTCCGGTATTAGATCCCAGTGAGACTGACAGCAAGCGTGTCTCAGTGTTTTCCGTGGTTCCTGGTTGGAGTCCCCTGTCTAGTTCCAGTCCTTGTTCCTGATGAAGACCTTCTGTGGCTGATCCATTTCCTGTTCCAGTCACAGATTATCCGCAGGAGTTCCCATTCCTGCTCCTGCCTTCGTTTCTGTAGAGACTTCCAGTGGCTACGACCTAATCTCAGCAGTTTGGTCGCTTCTAGGTGGCCTACTATTCCTGATAGTAGTGCAAGCTAGTCTGCCGACCTTCGGCTTGTTCTGTGCCTTAATAAAGGTGATTTATATATACGTTCTGACTCCTGAGTGCTCTGGGAAGCGGTGACACATTGGTGAATTACTATTATATTGGCAATATAATTAATTCAAATAATATAAATGTAATAAAGCAAAGGGGAATACAAGCAGGGTGCAGAGTTGTATAGCTAGAGGCATTAATAGCAGAAAAAGAGATATGTTCATGCCACGCTACAGATCTCTGTTCAGTCCTCATTTAAAGTATTGTTTACAGTACTGGAGACCTCATCAGCAGAAGGATATAGATATTCTGGAGAGAGTTCAGAGAAGGGATACTTAAATGGTGAATGATTTATAGTGGAAACATTATCAAGAAAGACTAAAGGATCTGAAAATGTATAGCTTGGAGGAAAGAAGAGGCAGGAGATATGATAGAAACATTGAAATACATAAATGGATTCGACAAAGTACAGGAGGGAAATACATTTTAAAGAAACAGAAATGTCAGAGGCTTAGATGTAAAATAAGCAAGTATCCCTGTACTGAGGTGGAATAGTCTAGTAGCAGATGTGGTAGATGTTAATACAGTGAGGGAAATTAAGTATGCATAAAGATATCCTGAATGTAAAACCAAGGACCATATAAGGTCAGTAGAAAACATGGGCAGACTAGATGAGCTGAAGGGTTCTTATCTGCTGTTATTTTCTATGCTTCTATGTTTCTATAAAGGATATGTTTACTAGCACATATTATTACATCATGACCGCTATCAAGAAGTGACTTAAACTCTGGAATATCTAAATATTACGTTCACTGCAAAAATGACACTTTAACCTAAAGGATCTATCTTGTCTTTCTTAAGATTAGTCAGATGAACCTAAACTATATAATATCCAGTGACAGGCATATCAATATCTTGTTAGCTCAATAGCAGTGAGCAATGCATTTGTCCATAAATACTAATTAACAAATAAATTAATAGAAAAGATAATTAGAAATGAACATTAGAAGTCAATTTCCTCTAGAAAGATCCTGGACGCTCTGTCATTCATATCCTGGGTAGGTCTCGGTCTCCTGTAGGCACTAATATGTGCGTATACTTTATGTATTTTTCCATACAACGTGCACGGCTTCTTATGTATAAAAACTAAGAGGGGCAATTCTAATGCAAACCAACTGTACCAAAGGAAAGAAATATATATACCATATTCCTGATGATTTAAATGGGGCTTTTAACCCCTTGAATACTAGAGAGATCTAAAATGCATTGCAGAGCCCATGACATTCAAGGGGTTAAAAACTCTATTTAAATCAATGGGGCTTTTCATTTGTCCCCCATATTAGTTTGCCCGGTTACCAATTCTTTAACTGTACATTTATACATAAGGCCTATGGCACCTTAACCCTTTGAGTGCCAGAGGTGTACAGAACATATTGCTTTGTTAAAGAAAAAGACACTACAGGTAACTCCGCGGGTGCCAAAGAGGTCCCAGAAATGTTAAGTGTAAGTATTATATATTACAGTCTAACAATACATTGGCAACTTTAAAAAGTATAGATTCACAGGGAGAATTTACAGTGACATAAAATGGCTATCTCCATGGCTTGGACTAATGGAATTGCGATAGGAGATCTATGACGTACTAATATTTGAATAAGAATTTCTATTGGTGCAGAGAAGAACAAATGGGAGACATGATATCCACAGACCAGTATATACAACAAGTAGCTTTTTGCATGGAATTTCTCCTTATATGCTGGCCCTATACTAACAAATTCCCTTTAGACTAACACTAAATTATGTTCCCAACATCCAAAAGAAAACTGGGCCTAGATGCACTAAAGTTCGATGCTGTGTCGATATGATCTTGTCGATGTGTTCAAAACACATTTTGATCTACACACACATCAACATAGTCACTAAAATTGTCGGATGAAAGGGGAGGGTTGGAGAAGGTCCCTATTAGCATACAGGATTGTCGAAGTGCTGTTGAAGAGATCTCCTCCCTTCACACATCTCCAACACTACGACAATCCTGAAGTTGAACAGCATTCACTCTCTACTTCCCTACTTGGCCAGTAGGGGAATAAAGAGAAGGCTTTCAGCACCTTGAACAGCATTGAGTGCCATAGGGGTGTGCATTGCTCACCCCTGTGGCAATCAAAGGGTTAAAATAAACAGAACCAAGCATTACACAATTATCCCCTAACTTGTGTATCATATATTATAATTGTTGTGCACCCACAGGGGAACACAATTGGGGGTCACACAGCATCTATGGGGATTTGTGGCTACCATTTGCCCAGTGGTAGCCATAGAACCCCATATACACTGCTTGGCCCCAACACTTGTTCCCTTGCCCAGTGGTAGCTATAGAACCTGATATACACTGCTTGGCCCCAACACTTGTTCCCTTGCCCAGTGGTAGCTATAGAACCTGATATACACTGCTTGGCCCCAACACTTGTTCCCTTGACCACTGGTAACCACAGATCCTCATGTAAACTGTCTGAGCCTCTCTTGCCTTTTCCACTTGCCCACTGCTAGCCACAAATCCCCATGGCCACTGCCTGACACCCCCAACCTTTTTCCCTTGCCCAGGCAGTAGCCATGGGGATTTGTGGCTAGCAGTGGGCAAGGGGAAAAGGCTGGAGAGGATCAGACATTTTGGTTTTGGTTATCAGTATATTGTCATGCTTGAGGTTGGCCATTTTTGCATAATGTATATCAAAGCATTGGGAATCCCATTCATTCTAATGGAAAATCTTTTCACTTGAAAGAGTACATTGTATCCACAGAAATCCCCCTTTCATTCATTTCATCCACTTCATTTGCAAAAATGTGTCTAGTCACGAATCTGCTAAATACTGCAAATCTTTATCCACTTAATGGGACAAATTTCAGCCTCTGTTTTTATTTTTGATGTTGTAGGAAATCTTGCCTTTATGTATTTAATATTATGAGTGAGGCTAGGGATCTAGTAGTAATTGTATTGCAAGCATAGAACATAGACTTGTATACACTCTATTCGGTATATGTCAAGGAACGAAAGGTTGCTAAAAATGTCTATAACAAAAGGATACAGGGCTGGATTCTATTGCAGGTGCTAATTTTATCACTGCATTTATCTCCAGGTCTCCCCATAGACTTTAATAGGAAAATATTTGATAAAACAGGAGGTAACATGTATCTCCTGCAATAGAATCTAGCCCCAGCTCTTCCATATCAGTACAGAAAACAGCGTGTTAAGCCTTCAAGTGCCAAAGGGCTTTTCAGCGCACTGCTCTGCAATTCATTGCACATATCTCTGGTACTCAAAGGGTTAATGGAAACATTATGGATTTATTATATTACAATATGAAACGTAACAAAATATACGTAACACTTTCAGTGCCATACGGGTATGCAACTCATTGCTCTGCAATGAATTGCATACCCTTCTGGCACTCAAAGAGTTAAGTTTGCAGTAGGAAAGATCTAGTTATCCCTTACTATCTTATCCCAGAGAAGGGTATACAGACATAATAATCAAGCAGTTCAGACAGAAATTTCACTGATTTATTCTTGATTTTCTAACCTGTTTACTATACAGCAAAAAATATAAATCAAAACTAAATATAGCTATTGACCACACAGAAAAAAAATGATAATGCCTGTCTTGTGACAGGTCATCAATCCTTCTCCAGTTGGCCTATAGTAAGAAATGTCAATAAGTCAGACATTTTTGCATGGCTAATGAGTTTAATGTTTTGTATTTAATCAATAGCTGTTTGCACACCAATCATGGTTAGTAAAGTCAAGTGAGCACTATAACAGTCAGCATGTTTTTGTAACTGGTACATTAAATGAAACGTGCAGTAGGTGGGAATACTGAATCAGCATCTGTTGCATATCTCTGGACAAAATCTTATTTCTTCAATATGACCACTTCTGTAAGATGCCCATTGAAGGGCTGCAATGGATAAATTACAAAGGGTGTATGGGAGTAATAAACTATTTCTGCCTCTATGGCAAGACCAAGAATCTGCTTCCCTGTTTTGGAGGATGCGAAAGAGTCCTGCATTAGAAGCTGTATAGCATCTAACCACTATTGGTTTGTAGCATTATATCCCCTTCCTTCATGACTGTATGGGTGTTTGTCTTCTTGCCCATTTGTAATTATACATCTACAAGGGACAGAAATATTTATCTCTCCAGCTGATATTATAGTACAAATCCCATCACTTTCTGCCACCCAGGGGCCCACTATGGATGATATGAATTGTAGTCTAAAAACAGCTGGTGACAGGTTGCGGATAATGAGAGTATTATCTGAATACACAGATAAGGAGCCAAAGATTTTCTACCCCTGCTTATAGGCTTCCATGGCTCATGTGCAGCCCTGCATTATGCATGATTAATATGTCACTGCTATGATGCAGCACTGTTAAACATTTCAGTTTATATACCTATGATGTTCGTGGTTTACCCAGTCATTCCTTTCGAAGAGGAGGATCTCCAATGGCCAGTCCATGTTGACAATAGCTACATATGATTGGCTAATGCTCACATGAGTTGCCATTGAATGGATTGTTGTAAATTAAATGCAACCAGTAGTGCAAATGCAAGGGAAGTTGCATCAAACTGCCACAGGCAGAATCACACAAGGTGAACTCTCCAGAGTGAACACCCTGATACTCTGGAGTGATACTTAATATTGGCTGAGAGGGCTAAAACCCTGTGTCTCAAGGTTAAAGCTTTGAATTTTATTGATTATTCAAGTGAAATATCTGTTCTGATCTACCCAATGCATGGTTCACTATTGAGGTATTAAGGAAGTCCAAGCCCCAGGTCTTTTAGCAACCTACCAACTCCCCTGTTGATGGGGGGGGGGGGCATTGTTCCACTTAATAATGATTAGAATAGCTGTACCAATGTCATCAGTGTAGATGAGGTGGCAACTCTTGATTACCAGCAATAACATATATATCACAGGAAACACCAGAATTTAAAACCGGTCTGACTTTAAAAAACAAAAACAAAAAAAAAACATTTTGCTGAACAAATTTATTTTGTGCCTGAATGACAAGTTTTGTACGTAGCTGTGATTCTGCCATTAGCAAGAAGAGCGAGCAATTATGTACTGCTTGCTGCAGGATGGCAGAGACCTAATCTCTGAGCAGTCTGCTCTACTACACTGCTCCTACAGGATGTCACAGAATCCTAATGACAGGTACCATTTCACTAACTCTTTTCCAGCTGGATAGCAAACCATAGATATATTTGTCAACAACATACTAATTAGCAAATGCATTTACATTGATAGAGGCAGACAAATAACACAAATTAGCCTGAATAGCAAGGAATAAATCACAATGTGCTTGTGGAAGCTTAAAGAAATGCTAACACATGTTATGATAAAACCCCTTACTTTAAACTGGTTAGATAAATCTAATAGTCACTATGTATCAGTTCTGAGTGGATTTTGCTTTCAACAAAATAATGTATAATAATATATTTAATGATACTGGCTGTTATGTCCAAGGGGCAGACATCAAGGGCTAAGAGCAGAGCAAAACAAGAGGTCACCCATCAAGATTAGAAGGAAGGTGATTCTGACTAAAACAATGGCAGAAAACGTTTATGGTAAGAACAGTAGAGTTAAGCATATTATTTGCCTTTGGATGCTGTGCTTGCAGATACTGGAGTTGCTATCAAAAAAATAACGGAAACCTTTTTAGCTCAGAACACTACTGAGAATTATATGACAGTTGAATTGACAGCAGACAGGAAGTTGTTCCAGGGAGATATCCAACTGCCATTTGTAGTCAAGAAATAATGTTTTATCCACTTGGGGCTTAATTGGAAATTACTTCAGTTTGTTTGCCGTCCTCTGGATAAACAGGGGTGATGTGCCATGAGCTTAAATTGATTCATATGTGTCTTTTTTCAGCCTCATCAAAATGTTACTATGCTTTTTGTAATAAAGACAGTTTTTGTATAATATAGTTTTCTAGAAATCAGTTAGGTCTAAAGGAAATTGTAAACTTTCCCCACTATTTTTAGCCATGTGCTGCAATATGTGGGAGGGCAATGTAAGTGATGTCTTTTTAACTTCTTGAAGTTGATAATATGAGCATTTGTTCATAACCTAACATAAACGAAAAGAAGTTTGGTGAGCTGTTTCTTATGGTTCACAGATCTGTTCCCCTCCTGTCGCACCTCCTTATTTTAAGCTGAACAGATCTTTTTGAGGACAACAGGAAAGGAGTGCTATGATTAAGTGAATCCTGTTATTTCACGAAACACAGAAGGCTGGCAGTATTGTTTGTTTTTTCCATGTGACATGATTTGTTCATGACTGTTGCTTTTAAACGTTACAATAAATATGGGATTTTTTAACTCAATATTTTGGAATGGCTATTGATGTATTGGTGGACCTGTGAGCTCTTCTTTCCTGTTGTCCTCATGTTTGTGTAATCCTTGCTACGAATTTAGGATTCAGTACCGGGCCCACCGAGCCCTAAAGAAGCAGGGTAAGTGCAGTGCATTGTCTGATACGTATAATGTCAATCTGTTCATGTACAGTAGCAACTGTATATTGTATGCATTAAGCAAAAGTTGTGTTTGAATTAACAGATGTTTCAGTGAAAAATGGCACTTTCCGCATGGCGAATAATTTCCAGCGAAAAGTGCTGATTTCCTGCTTTTTTCACCCATTGAAATCAATGGGAACATTGAAGTTACACACAACACATAACAAATATTATTTTATTTCCCAAAGGCATAGTATAAAAGGGGCATGAGGATGCCTGTGTTGGTGGGGTGTGGGGAAAGAATCGGTTGAACAGAGGATGATTTTTGAAGGGGTTGTTTACTGGGATTGGGGGGCAGTTAATAAAAATTAAATCCTAAATAAAATTAAAAAAAAAACCCATAAGACATGGTATAAAAGGGGTCTGAGGAGGGTGTTTGTGTTGGAGGGTGGAGTCTGGGGAATCAATCAATTGAACAGGGAATTTGTTTCGGAGGGGGTTTCTTTACTGGAATTGGGGGGATAGTTAATAAAAAAAAATCAATAAAATAAGACATTTGTATGTAAAGTGATAAGAGACAGGAATCCCCTGACATAAGCTGCCATTGTGGTGGACTGATACTTGACTTGACAGAGTAGTTTGTAGAGGATGATTTGTTAGATTTGTTGTTAGAGGCCTTTGACTTAGAGTTATTAGAGGCCCAAGCCCTGAGAAGAAACATTGATTTGTAGGACTTAAGCTTGTTTGGCACAAGCCCTAAGTAAACATTGATTTGTAGGACTTAGGCTTGTTAGATACAAACACCGAAAAATTGTTTTGTTTTTTTTTGTAGGGCTATGATTTTTATTTTTTATATAATTTTTTTTAAAGCATAAGCCCTGAGAAGAAAAAAAATTCCTACTGACCTGGTGCCAGCAGGTGATGTCAAATGCCCTGATGATGAAGAATTTGAGACTGCTGTTCTTGCTGCTGCTGCTGAGTTGTTTAAGCAGCAGGATGATTAGGCAGCTGAAAGGAAATGGGATCAACAATAGCAGTAACATGGGTGATGGATGATGAAGGTTCCACTTGCCCCACGACTAGCTCCAGTGATGCACCCGAGGAAGTAGAAGCATAAATAGCCCCCACCACTTCTGGTATATGTGTTGCTGCTGCTGGCAAGTGGAACCTGTCCTAGTAATCCCGTATCACTTGTTGACCCCATTCCCACTGTGTCCACAGTGGTCTGTGGCACACTAGCCTGCTCCTCAGCATCCTGCTGCCCTTGCAACTCAGCAGCCGCAGGAATTAGAGCAGTTGCAAATTCCAAAAGCTCACTGCTGGTTGGAGGAGGTGATGAGCAGTGTGACAGAGGGTCCCGTAATGTTACACTTGCCATTTAGTGATGACATGAAGGAGGCAGACTGGCAGCAGTAGCAGCAGGCACAGGCAGCTAATCTGTGCTCCTGGTGGTGGTGGTGGTATTATTGTGGTGGTGACAATTCTGCCTTCTTCAGTATCATATTCCACATGGACAATGCCGTTGGGGGAAGGGGACTCCCAGCATGAGGGGAATGTTGTGGGCTCCTTTGACCGCTAGTTACCACTCTCCTAACACTAGTCCCACCTGTTTCTTCACCATCACTGTCACTAGTACTATCACTAACACCAACCACATCAATTTCAGCCCCTTCCTCCTCACAGTCACTGTTAATAGGAGGATATTGGTTACCCCCTCCTACACTCCTAACGCTAACAAGCTGCTGCACATTAGTAGTAGTACTAGCACTGGCGGTACTGCTTGGGGATGGCAATTGTGACTTAGGGTGATTACAAAACACACTAGCAGCAGCTTCAGCATTGGTGGCAACAGGTTCAGCACTGGCAGCAGGCACAGCACTGGTGGAAGCAATGGCAGTACTGGCAGCAGGCACAGCACTGGTGGTGGCACTGATAGCAGGGGCAGCACATCTGACAGCAGACACAGCACATCTTACAGCTGGCACAGCATGTCTTGCAGCAGGCACAGGCAGCTGGCCTGTCCTGCTCTTACTACTAGTACCACCCTTTTGTTCCTCCCTTGACAGTAATTTCTGCAAAAACCCTAGGGGTGATTTAGGGGGACTGGCCAACATTGATTCTGTTGTGCTCACTTCCTCCTGCTCCTCAGACTCAGTGGACACATAATGGTCCTTTTAGTTCTTCCTTTTATTATTGTTAATCCTGCTCATAGTGATAGCAGTCACTATGAGCTTTTCCAGCCTCAACTTTTTTAAAATAAATCACAATAGAACAGCACAGCATGGTTACTTTGCTCTGTAGCTGCTTCTGTTGTGCTTGATTTCCACAAAAACAATGTGGTTTTAGCAGAATTTCCCATGGAAACATGATGAGAGATTTTGTGCACCCCTATTCTTTACAGCCAAATGGGGGGTGAGGGATAGCTATTGTTAGTATATTTTGTACATACATTTATCTAAGTTTACCCCTTGGTTGCCAGATATGTTTGCACTGAATTACAAAAGCATGTTTTGGACACCTTTTTAGCATTTAGGGATTGAAAATTGGTCGAGGTTCGGACCACGGCTGCAGCTGCATAGAAAGCTACAGTAACATCTCAGCATTGCCAGCCTCAGGCTGACAGCGTTGGTACTGTAAACTCCAACAGCTGTGTCAGCTATTGAAGCCTAGCGCATTTGAAGATGTGCCACATTAACATATAAACAGACCCACATGAATACAACAATGGCTCATTAACCTGAATTTCCATATGAAAATGAGCCACTGTGGAACGAAATCACAAACCTGTCGAAGGCATGTCAGATTCATTGTGATTTTGACAGACTGTGTCAAATTGGTGGCGGATTCACAGGGATTTCATGGCAAAGATACCTTAATCCATGCTGTCGATATGCCATTGATACCACTTCTTCACCATATCTCCATCCTGGCCCTTTATTGCCTCCTAGTGCATCTCCCCCATGTTAACTATAGGTGAGTTCCATGCATCACAATACCAGTTACATTGGGAAACGCTACCAGGGAAGAGGAGGCATATCTAAAACTATTAACCTGTTTGTAAGACAAAAACCACGAGTTACAGGCAGTTATAAAAGATACATTTAATGAAACTAAAAGCTGTGTAGGTAACAGGCCCACTTTAATTAAGGTGATCAGAACAGGAGTATATAAACTAGATATTAAAATAATATACATATATTTAATTAAACTATCCACCTGAAGCAGGTTACTGGGATTGTACTAACCACACCCATAACTCAGCACAGTGGGCATGGCCAACAAGGATGATATGGGCATCACAATTTAGTTCTCACTGCAGTTACTTGCTGTTCCTAATGGGACATCTTGCCCTGAGACTAAGGATTTGTGATTATGGTGATAATAATGATATATTCCATAGCCTACAACAGATTTAGCCAACCTTTGGCTCTGTAAAATAGCCTTCATTGCCTAAAAGAAGTTTAGGCAGCCTTTGATTCTATAACATATACCCCATAGCCTAAAACAGATTTAGGTAACCTTTGCCTCTTCAGGAATTGGAGACTGCAACTTCCATCATTCCCAACTAGCCATTGGCCAGTAGGGGGTGATGAGAGTTGCAGTCCCCAACAGCTGTAGAGCCAAAGGCTGTTGATATGACATAGAATCACCCAAACTCCACTCCACATTAGGACTATATGAAACAGTACAGCAGTTCTGGTAACTTCAAATCATTACAAATGTGTCCCTTTAGAGAATACAGAGAAGGGAGGTACAGTATAATGACACATACTATGATTAATGTATAACCACAAGGCCATTAAAAAAGCAGTAAGTGTCTCTCTTCATAAACATCATCGTAAATCCATTGAACATAAAATAGATTTTGGCTAATGGCAATCCCACTTATACAGACACCTTCTAAGATCCATCTATGGTTTAGAAAATACAATGTAGGAGCCAAGCAAGCAATGATCAATAAATAGCACTTATGATCCACTTTTCCTGCTACCATTTCCATGATGTATCTTTACTTCCTTGTATATAGAGACAAGAGAGGATCACAGCAGGGGGAGGGAAAGTGGGGGAAAGCATGCAACACTGAGCAACTCTGTACTGACCCTTTGACTGCCAGAGAGCTGCTCTATAATGTGCTTCACATCATAGCACTCTAAGAGCAATACGTACAAAAAAAAGGAGCAATTCTGGAGTAAATCAAATGCTCCACAGGGAACAAATAAACATTTCCACTGATTCATTTGGGTCATATAATCCCTTTGAGTCCTAGAAAGTTCTCCATCACATTGTAAAGCCATGTACTGGAGATGTCTCTAGCAATCAAGGGGTTAAACGTCTCATTTAAAAACAATGGAAAATTGTGGAATTTTTTTATTTGACCTATATGGAGTGATTGGTTTAATCAAGATTTGCTCCTTGTGCACATGTCAAAAAGGGTTATAAACCCCTAGCACTCAAAGACTCAAAAGCACAAAGGAAACGAGAAGACATTCTCTAGGGTATACCAAATGCACCATAGCAGATGAATACAAATTGCCATTGATTTAACATGCACACCTGCATAAATGATGACTCCAAAAAAGCCTGAATGTTAGGTGACTCTCTCTCTCTCTTCTCCATTGCTTCCTCTTGTTCTATACCTCCCTCCTTTTCACTCCCTCCCTTTACCTATATGCCACAGTAAGAGAAAAAGTCAGACTTCCTGGAAGGTGGCCCATCAAGCAAAATACTAAACCCTTTGAATGCCAGAGGGTTACGCAATGCATTGCAAAGCAATGTGGTGCGTACCCCTCTGGTGCTCGAAGGGTTACATTTACTGCCATCTTCCATGCCAATATTGTGACAGACAAAGAGGTCCTTCAATGCTAATAAAAACATCCTGGAAGGACCTTTTCCATTGTGAAACATCAGTGTAAAAATGGGTGGCAACCTAAAACATGTAGTCTGTCAGACTGGTCTCCAGAAAGCCTGACTTTTCAATTATAGTGGCATAGAGGTAACAGGAGAGGGATCTACTGGCCTGTGTAACAAATGGGATTTTCTTTCCATCCGACAAGCAGCCCGAATAAAAGGCAATCCTGAATATAAGGCAAGATCTTTTTTCAGGCTGATGCCTAAAATACCTCGCCTTATATCCAAGCAAATATGGTAAATGGTTATTATAACCCTTTCAATGCTATAAATGTGGGATATGTAGCACTTAAGGAGTTAAACAAACATATATTGTAGGACTCTTCCTGTTGAGTAAAACAGCAGTACTCTTAATGTTGGGGAATGCAAATTTCCAGAGTTATTACAGTTTAAACTATTTTTTACTTTGGCAGTTCCATTTAGTTATTATATTTCATACTAGTTGAACAGCCGTTACATGGGCCACAGTGCCACTGCAACCTGGTCGCGGGGCAGTCACTCGCAGTAGAGACTGCCGGTGCCACGGCTGATACCGAGCTGGACGCTCCTTCAGAGCACCCAGCTCTGTATCAGCCGTAGCGCGGGCAGTCTCTACTGCGCATGACTGCAGCACACGCAGCAGTGTCTACTGCGCATGTTGCGGCGTTACACGCGATTTAGCGAATTATTATATAGGATGAGTTATTCTGGTGCATTTGATGGGAGAGATGAGTAACTGACAAACAGTTCTCTATAGAATGTGATAGTAGCTGTTGAGTCATGTTGTCAGTTTGAATTTTCAGGAAGTAATCATGCTGTTACTCACTTTCTGAAAATGTGAACTGTTATAACATTTGAATAAAACTAGGGACAGCAGTGGATCAGGAAAAGCTCTATAATATATATGTTTTCATAAAAAATTAACTGCTCCTTTAAAAGCCCTGTTTAATGAAATAAGGATTTGGAGAATTGCTGTTGGTTCTATATGGTAGTGTTAGCTTGCTCATAATTGTTCCTCCTTTCTTTGGTGCATACAGAAGAAAGGGTTGAAAGGATTTTCCAAAGTACATGCTCTGCGAACCATACGTTACAGCAGTTTCTAAGTCCTACACTTGTGTTTTTATTTTACCATTACCACTTTGATTGCATTTATTCCTGGAAACTGTATGATGTGACTAGATTCCTTAATGCCTTGCTACCTCTGTGCAGTTGATAAATGACTATGTAGGCTGAAAAAGGCTGCAAGGAATAGAGCAGATCTGCACAAAATAGGAAAACAGAAGATACCTGGTGGATGGGAAGAGATATAAAATTATGAAGACAATTTTAAATACACTGGCCCTGACAAGCACAAAATAGCATTTATTAACAGTATTAAGATAGTTACATATGTGTGTAGTCAAGAGAGCAGCAAGAACTATACATTGACTACATATACAAAGTAAACACACTGGTGTGCTCAGCTGCTTTCAATGTCTGACCAGTTGCCTATTATTGTGTCTGGCTAACAGATGCAGTAACACAAATCTTTAAAGTGGCTGGTCAATTATTTATATACACCAATAACATTTTCTGATGGCAATAAGACTTTCACTTCTGTTGCACTATTCTGTAGCAACTGAAAATGGTGGTGTGTTTTAATGCTACAATGTTGTAAGGTATTCCCAGCATCCCATTCTCTCAATTTAAACAGAAGTGCCAAAACCAGCAGGAAAACACAGATGCCTGTGATAATTGTGCAATTTCAATGTGATTACATTGAAACAGTGGAGTAACAAAAGGGGTCACAGGGCTCACGCCTGCGACCAGGCCCATCACTCCAGGGCCCCGGCCGCCCCCTGTGACCCCCCGCTGGGCTCCATGGACCTCTAATAGCTCTTCTGGGAGATTACATAATCTCCCGGAGTTCTACATTATTGGAGAGAGGTCCGCCGGGGGGAGACAGGTCTTAATAGAAGTCTATGTTGAAGGAGATGGACACTGGGGGCAATGTGAAGATGTAGAGAGTTTGGGACAATGTGAAGAGGTGGACATTGGGGGCAGTGTGGAGAGGAGGACATTGGGGGCAATGTGGAGAGTTGGAAGCAATGTGGAGAGGAGGACATTGGGGGCAATGTGGAGCATTGGAGGCAAGGTGGAGAGTTGGAAGCAATGTGGAGAGGAGGACATTGGGGGCAATGTGGAGAGTTGGAGGCAATGTGGAGAGTTGGAAGCAATATGTAGAGGAGGACATTGGGGGCAATGTGGAGAATTGGAGGCAATGTGGAGAGGAGAAGGACATTGGGGGCAATATGGAGAGTTGGAAGCAATGTGGAGAGGAGGACATTGGGGGCAATGTGGAGCATTGGAGGCAAGGTGGAGAGTTGGAAGCAATGTGGAGAGGAGGACATTGGGGGCAATGTGGAGAGTTGGAGGCAATGTGGAGAGTTGGAAGCAATATGTAGAGGAGGACATTGGGGGCAATATGGCGAGCTGGGGGCAATGTGGAGAGGAGAAGGACATTGGGGGCAATATGGAGAGTTGGAGGCAATGTGGAGATACTCAGTCTGGGCTTTGTGGTCGTGGGGGCCCATGGTAATTTTTGCACCAGGGCCCAGTGACTTCTAGTTATCCCTCTGCATTGAAATCCTTACTACAAATATGTTGCTGTGGTGTTGAACTTTCAGGGGAAAGTTGCAGGTTGCTATGATAACTGCAGTACATTTTGCCCATATGAAATACCCCATAGGACACAAACTGTGACACCTGCGTGAAAAGGGCCTAATCATTTATACTAGTGTGTGGTTGGCACAGGCACTCCTAAGTTGACCAGACTTTCATGGGAGATTTCTGAAGACACATTTTCTCCTGGTGCAGAGGTCTTAAAGTGATAGTAATGGTGCTTTAAAAGTTGCTCCCCGAGTCTTCTGTATGTTAAAAGTAGCCTATTGCGCTATGTCTCATACCTTATATGTTTGTAGTTCAGAAGCTATGAAGCACTAAAGATCCTCTGCCCGCACCTTTCTGGCCTCCTCCCACCAAATCTGTAATCGGGTCATGCGACTTGACAGCTGCAGCGCGGGACAAACTTTAGTAAGTATGTATTAGGGAAATCCTGCCCCCCATGATGAAAGAGGTCAGGATTTCCCTTTGCTTACTGAAGTTTGTCCCCCGCTGCAGCTCTCCTGACCAGCCTGCATCTTCAGCGTGATGTATCCCAAAGGGGTGGGTGGGGGATCTTTATCATTGCATAACTTTTAAACTACAAACATGTAAGGTATGAGACATAGTGCAATTGGTTACAATTAATATACAGAAGACTCAGGGAACAATTTTTAACCCTTTGAGTGCCAAGTGGGTACATTGTACGAGTTTGGACAGCTGTACCCGCTGTGCCAAGCTCGTACGATGTAATAAAAAAAAATGTAAAGAAAAAAAAATTAACCCTGTGTGTGCCACAAGGGGGGCCAATGCAGCCCCCCTTCTGCGGCACACACAGGGCATTTATCATTACTTCGTTATCAGAGATTGTTGGGGGGCCATCATGATTGGTCCTGATGGCCCCCCAACAAGCTCTGATTACAAAGTAATAATAAAAAAAAAAATTAACCCTCTGAGTGCCAGAAGGGTCCAATGCATTCCTTTGCAATGCCCTGGAGACCCATGTGGCACTCACAGGGACATTTATTTTGATTCCTTTTATTTTTTTTTTTTAAGACCTCATTGGGGGGAATCAGAGGGGTCCTGATACCCACCAATGAGGTCCATAATAAAAAAAAATGTAAAGAAAAAAAAATTAACCCTGTGTGTGCCACAAGGGGGGCCAATGCAGCCCCCCCTTCTGCGGCACACACAGGGCATTTATCATTACTTCGTTATCAGAGATTGTTGGGGGGCCATCATGATTGGTCCTGATGGCCCCCCAACAAGCTCTGATTACCAAGTAATGATATAAAAAAAATTAACCCTCTGAGTGCCACAAGGATCCAGTGCATTGCTTTGCAATGCGCTGCAGACCCCTGTGGCACTCACAGGGTCACTCTGTTTGTGGACATATATATTTTTTTTTACTAAGACCTCATTGGGGAGGGATCAGGGGGTCCTGATGCCCCTCAATGAGGTATATAATAAAAAAAAATTAAATCAAAAATTAACCATGTGTGTGCCACTGGGAGGGGGGTTCAATGCAGACCCCCTTCCTGTGGTACACACAGGACTTTTTATCATTACTTTGTGATCAGAGCTTGTTTGGTGGCCATCTGAATACAAAGTAACGATAAAAAAAAATTAACCCTTTGTGTGCTGGACACCCCTGTGGCACATAAAGGATTTTCTCCCCCTTTATGTTTTATTTAGACCTCATTGTATGGGTTCTGATGCCCCCAACGAGGTCTACACAAAAATATTGGGGGAAAAAGCCCCAAAAAATGCACGTGCAACAGGAAGGGGGTCCAACGCAGTGCTTTGTATGAGGGGACATACAGTGCACAATGGTAGTCAGAGATCTCCCATACACACTATCAGACACTGCCCCACCATCACCACCATCCTTGCTCCTCTGCTCATACCCACACACACTGCCTAATCCCTCACCCTCTCACACATTTTGTTAGACTTGCAGTCACAGGTCCGCACATACACCGGCTGACGTCCTAGCTTCTTTCATCTGTTAGCCATAAAATCACACATACACTGTTTGCTTTCCCATTTCTGTTTCACTGGTAGCTACGCTCTTGTACCGTAAATTGGTATGTGAATCCAGAGCAGTGGGGTACCATTTTTTTTTGGCTGGCAAGAAGTCCTCCTAGGAAATCCCACGCTATTGAACCATTTCAGTATCTTTGAAGTGACTGATGTGTAAAACAAATGTTTGTTTTTCTTTCCTGTAGCACCACATTCTGGAAATAGTTGTTCCAAATAACTTAGGGGTACAAAGGCAAGTGACCCCTCATTAGATGCGGCAGGTTGTCTTCTTTCCAAAATGGTATGGTTTATCTACCTTTTCTTCAATTCTGAAGGTGTTATAGCCATTTTTATACAGGCAAGTCAGGTTTGAGAAAATGTTAGAAACATCAGAGGTTGTAGTAGGTGTAGTTTTCTACTTCTAGCACGCCCTAAGGTAGTTCAACTCATATCAATAGGGTGTCGTTTGACTCCTAAGAGAACTAGCAAACAAATGCAGTTGAAAATCCCATGGTTTTCACAGAGCTCCATACATTTAAAGGGGCAGAAATGTAAAAAAAAGCATTTTTTTTCATTAGCGCCACCTCCTGGAAGCATTTGTGCATACCAGCCTTTGGGTAAGAAGGCAAGTGACCCCTCATTAGATGCGGCAGGTTGTTTTCTTTTCAAAATGGCATTGTTTCTCTACCTTTCCTGCATATCTATTATGGTTATAACCATTTTAGTGCAAGCAGATAATTTAAAAAACAAAAGTGTCAGGTTTACGTTCGTGTTCCTAGCACCCACATATTGTATGTTAACCCACACAAATGGGCTACCATTTTTCTCATGATGGTAGCAAGTACTGAATACAGCAGGAAATGTTATGGTTTTCAAAGATTTTAGTATCTTTGAAGTGGTGGAAATGTAAAAAAACCTGTATTTATTCCCATAGCGCCACCTTTTGGAAATATTTGTGCACTTCAGCCCAGGGGGTAGAAAGGCAAGTGACCCCTCATTTGATGCGGGAGAATGTCTACTTTCCAAAATGGTATACCTTTTATACCTTTCCTTCATATCTCTAACAGTTATGGACATTTTAGTACAAGCAGCCATTTTCGAAGAAGCAAACAGGTAGGTGTAGTTATGTGCTTCTGGCACCCCTAAGGTAGGTCGACTCATTCCAGTGGGGTGTCATTTTTCTCCTAAGAGCACTAGCTAATGAATACAGTTGGAAATACCATGGTTTGCACACATTTCAGTACATTTGAAGGGGCAGAAATGTAAGAAAATGCCTTTTTTTTTTCATTAGCGCCACCTTCTGGAGGCATTTGTGCACTCCAGGCTTGGGGTAACAAGGCAAGTCACCCATCATTAGATGCGGCAGGGTGTCTTCTTTTCAAAATGGTATGGTTTGTGTACCCTTTCTTCACTTCTGTAGTTGTTATAACCATTTGTGTACAGACAAGTAATGTTTGAGAAAATGTTAGAAAAATGTGAAGTTGTAGTGGGTGTCGTTTTGCACTTCTAGCGCCCCCTGATGTAGTTAAACTCGTACCAATGGGGTGTCATTTTTCTCCTAAGAGCACTAGCTAATGAATACAGTTGGAAATACCATGGTTTGCACATATTTCAGTACATTTGAAGGGGCAGAAATGTAAGAAAATGCCTTTTTTTTTCATTAGCGCCACCTTCTGGAGGCATTTGTGCACTCCAGGCTTGGGGTAACAAGGCAAGTCACCCATCATTAGATGCGGCAGGGTGTCTTCTTTTCAAAATGGTATGGTTTGTGTACCCTTTCTTCACTTCTGTAGTTGTTATAACCATTTGTGTACAGACAAGTAATGTTTGAGAAAATGTTAGAAAAATGTGAAGTTGTAGTGGGTGTCGTTTTGCACTTCTAGCACCCCCTGAGGTAGTTAAACTCATACCAATGGGGTGTCATTTTTCTCCTAAGAGCACTAGCTAATGAATATAGTTGGAAATACCATGGTTTGCACATATTTCAGTACATTTGAAGGGGCAGAAATGTAAGAAAATGCCTTTTTTTTCATTAGTGCCACCTTCAGGAGGCATTTGTGCACTCCAGGCTTGGGGTAACAAGGCAAGTCACCCATCATTAGATGCGGCAGGGTGTCTTCTTTTCAAAATGGTATGGTTTGTGTACCCTTTCTTCACTTCTGTAGTTGTTGTAACCATTTGTGTACAGACAAGTAATGTTTGAGAAAATGTTAGAAAAATGTGAAGTTGTAGTGGGTGTCGTTTTGCACTTCTAGCGCCCCCTGATGTAGTTAAACTCGTACCAATGGGGTGTCATTTTTCTCCTAAGAGCACTAGCTAATGAATACAGTTGGAAATACCATGGTTTGCACATATTTCAGTACATTTGAAGGGGCAGAAATGTAAGAAAATGCCTTTTTTTTTCATTAGCGCCACCTTCTGGAGGCATTTGTGCACTCCAGGCTTGGGGTAACAAGGCAAGTCACCCATCATTAGATGCGGCAGGGTGTCTTCTTTTCAAAATGGTATGGTTTGTGTACCCTTTCTTCACTTCTGTAGTTGTTATAACCATTTGTGTACAGACAAGTAATGTTTGAGAAAATGTTAGAAAAATGTGAAGTTGTAGTGGGTGTCGTTTTGCACTTCTAGCGCCCCCTGAGGTAGTTAAACTCGTACCAATGGGGTGTCATTTTTCTCCTAAGAGCACTAGCTAATGAATACAGTTGGAAATACCATGGTTTGCACATATTTCAGTACATTTGAAGGGGCAGAAATGTAAGAAAATGCCTTTTTTTTTCATTACCGCCACCTTCTGGAGGCATTTGTGCACTCCAGGCTTGGGGTAACAAGGCAAGTCACCCATCATTAGATGCGGCAGGGTGTCTTCTTTTCAAAATGGTATGGTTTGTGTACCCTTTCTTCACTTCTGTAGTTGTTATAACCATTTGTGTACAGACAAGTAATGTTTGAGAAAATGTTAGAAAAATTTGAAGTTGTAGTGGGTGTCGTTTTGCACTTCTAGCACCCCCTGAGGTAGTTAAACTCATACCAATGGGGTGTCATTTTTCTCCTAAGAGCACTAGCTAATGAATATAGTTGGAAATACCATGGTTTGCACATATTTCAGTACATTTGAAGGGGCAGAAATGTAAGAAAATGCCTTTTTTTTCATTAGTGCCACCTTCAGGAGGCATTTGTGCACTCCAGGCTTGGGGTAACAAGGCAAGTCACCCATCATTAGATGCGGCAGGGTGTCTTCTTTTCAAAATGGTATGGTTTGTGTACCCTTTCTTCACTTCTGTAGTTGTTGTAACCATTTGTGTACAGACAAGTAATGTTTGAGAAAATGTTAGAAAAATTTGAAGTTGTAGTGGGTGTCGTTTTGCACTTCTAGCGCCCCCTGAGGTAGTTAAACTCATACCAATGGGGTGTCGTTTTTCTCCTAAGAGCACTAGCTAATGAATACAGTTGGAAATACCATGGTTTGCACACATTTCAGTACATTTGAAGGGGCAGAAAAGTAAGAAAATGCCTTTTTTTTTCATTAGCGCCACCTTCTGGAGACATTTGTGCACTCCAGGCTTGGGGTAACAAGGCAAGTCACCCATCATTAGATGCGGCAGGGTGTCTTCTTTTCAAAATGGTATGGTTTGTGTACCCTTTCTTCACTTCTGTATTTGTTATAACCATTTTTGTACAGACAGGTAATGTTTGAGAAAATGTTAGAAAAATTAGAGGTTGCAATAGGTGTAGTTTTGTACTTGTAGCGCCCCCTGAGGTAGGTGAACTCATACCAATGGGGTGTTATTTTTCTCCTAAGAGCACTAGCTAATGAATACAGTTGGAAATGCCATGGTTTTCACACATTTTAGTTCATTTGAAGGGGCAGAAATGTAAGAAAATGCCTTTTTTTTTCATTAGCGCCATCTTCTGGAGGCATTTGTGCACACCAGGCTTGGGGTAACAAGGAAAATCACCCCTCATTAGATGCAGCAGGTTGTCTACTTTCCAGAAATATATAGTTTTATATAGTTATTCCACTGTTTTAGGGTAGTTGTACCACAAAAACCCTAGAATGTGCATATTAGTTTATAAAGTTGAAAATGTCATTTTGCGCTGCTGGTGATTAGGGCTCTACGCTAGCCATGGACGTAGGTAAAACTATACAAATTTGGTATTTTTTTACTCGGGGGACTCGAGGCTTTTTCAAATAATTGAAACTTTTTCAATCAAGGTAAATGTTTTTGATACATAGTATGTGATTTTAGCAAAATGAGTACATTTTCACTTTTTTTTGTCATTATGACATCATAGCTTTTTTCACGATGTAAAATTCTCTTCATGTAAGGTATCACAAGAAAGCTCAATTCGTTCTGAAAAAAACAATATATAGTTTTCCATATGGAACTAAAAATCCCCAGAGGAAATCAAGCCTAAACGGAAGGATAGCAAAAATGTTGAAAAAGTGTCTGGCCTGCAGGGTTCAGAAAATGGCCCGAGCCTCTGGCACTGAAGGGGTTAAAGCATCATTACTATCCCTTTAACAATGGCCGACGCAGCACTTGGCCGGCCGTTAAGGACCATGGGGCATTTTTTTCTCCATTGGATTTGTGGGTCACATGGCGAACTTGGAAATCCATGATGTGCCAGGCCCGTCACTGGTCCTTAAGTGCCGGAGCAGGCCTGACGGTCTTGGAATGTGAAGGGTCCTTTAAGGGTCTTTTGAATACGGGGACAACTGATCATGCCGTTAACAGTCTCATTGAAATCAATAGGGATTTGGGGAATTCGTTTTTGTTCTGGATGGTGTAGTTTCTTTTTATTCATTTTTACTCCATTTTTATTTTGTGAATATGACACAAAGCGTTGCACAACCCCCAACACTCAATGGCCAAATTCACAAAAGAATACAGGAGAAATATTCTGCAGTAAATCAAATAAAAGTTTCCACTGATTCAAGCAGTGCTTTTAACCCCCTGAATTCTAGACAGAGCTTAAACTCATTGTTCCGCAATGCATTGGAGAAATATGTAGCATTTGTGAAATTAAAACACTCATTTTAGTCAAAGGGGATTTTGGGAATTGTTCTCCCTGGATCACTAGTTATATAGGAACCACATAGACTGCCAGTGGGTACTGTTTCTGGCCCCTGCAGTGGCTGTTATTGGCCTCTCCTGGGCTACACAACATCATCCTGCTAAATCATCCATAGATTTATCAAATAGCAAAAGGCTAAAATTCCAATGAAGCGCACTAGTATTTCCATTATTTGTCATTAACATAAGAATAATATAATAAATGTATATACAGCAATACATGACTGGTTCTTGGGGTTTATTCTTTCCTCTCTCCTTCTTGCAGCTAATTTATTAAAAATACACACACACACACCACAATACACCATTATATGTAATGCATTGGAGACCTCTTTGGCACTCAAAGGGTTAACATTAGAGTATTAACCCCTTGGATGATAAAAATGTGTTCACAGCATTGCTGACCTCTCTGGCATCCAAGGGGCTTGGCATTCATATTATTATTAACTGCCACCACAAAAATATGATATAATTTTAATCAATGTTTAATTGGTCCCTCTTTTCACTACTCTAATAGTGGAATTGTTAAATATTAAGGCATTTATTAGATCACATAGCTTCCGTGACCCACACACAGCACTGGTGACCCTTACAAAATCAATGCCCTAATGTGATCAACTGAAGCTGAGAGATATATGTGTTACTAAGAAATAACTGCAGGTCTTTCAGACTCATCTGTCAGAATTCCAAGAAGCCATTTGATTTATCTAGCTGGTCAGAGGTTGTGGTACATCGAAATGTAATTTCTTCCTCACACTGGCGTCATTCTTCTTGGGCAGCTTAAAATGTCATAACCAATATTCTGTGTTCATCAGGTCTCCTCTTGTGTCTGAACTACCTTTCAAGTCACAGTATGGCTTAATTCTGCTTAGAGAGTTTCTGTCCACCAAAATATCCATTACATTAATATGTCAAATACAATGCTTGAAAAGAATGTCAATATGTGTGTATAAACTAGGGAAATTAGTACAACAGTAAATAGGTGTGAGTGGGACAGACAGCTATAGCTATGGATTGTGTTCTAAGAATGTGGGCACATCCAAGTCTTAAAGTTCACCACTAGCGATAGGCAAAGGTTTTCACCTCAAAAACTAAACATGAGAAAACATTTCTGAAAAATGTCAATTTTCTCTACTTTTTTCACTGCTTTGAAATCAAAGATAATAATGTATCCCCCTCACTTGGCAAGTTTCCTCTATGTATTCTCACAATGCTGAAGTTTAAAAGGGAAAATCAGTTTGCTGTGTGTTTTCATTCTATGCTTGGGAGAGAGAGAAATCAGATGAACTTTTGATGCTAGCTGGTGTAGGCATAATGGCAAAGAGAGGAGCTGGATTTGTCTGGTAGGAATATTGGACATGTACTGATGTTGCATCAGCTGTTGTGTGCTAATCATTACAAGCTGTTGAATCTGTAGCTAACAAGTATATTATGCACTATACTACAGTCCATGAAAGACAACGCTTCTCAAATTTTGACACCAGGTACTACTGTTGAGGCATTTGGGCAAAGTGAGAGAGCTGATTTGCTTGTAGTTGCAGGGAGTGTAATCTGTAGTTAATAACACTGACAGTGACAGACAGTGACTGCCTAAGTGGAACTATTGTCTTGAATTTTCTTTACATATTTGAAAGCTTAACCCTTTGAGTGCCAGAGGAGTAAGCCACGCATTGCAAAGCAAAGGATTAATCAAAAACAGCCTGTGTACCACGATAACCAAAATTCCAGCAGATATATAGTTTAGGAGATATTTGCACTTTTACTTCTGGCAAAGGTGAAAGTGAACATTTCCTGGTACAGCACATAGCTTAATTAGCATATGAAAAGTCACTGATAAGCCTAATTAGCATATGAACAATCAGTGGTACTGCACTGGTACCACAATTAGCATTCAATAGCATATAGTAACAAGTATGACTATCTCCTTAACTGTACATATGCTGGTCTTTTAGCTAACATGACAGATAGGCAGTTTTAATACAGTTTTCAAATATGCAAGCTTGAATTAAGACTAAAGTTCCACTTAAAAGAAAAAAATAAATGAAAAAATCTGACTGATAGGTAACAGACAGGAAGCAGATGTTACACCTGAGTTGTGAAAAGTAAAAACTTTTTTCAGACTTCAAAATATGTAATACGTATGAAAGTAGTGAGGGATGCAGCTGCTGCTGATATAATTATTAATAATGATTATGGTGATTTAGAACATGTCCCTCCACTGTCCCCCCCTTCTCCTTAAAAAGATAAAGTAGAGAGTGAGAGTGATGATGACATAAACATCAAATTGGCTGAAAGGAAAATGCTTAATCATCTACCACTTGAAAGGATCAATATTCCTGTTCAGAAACTGGAAAGTCTGACTCTAATCAAGTAAACATGCCTAAAATACACAAGCATCATCCATCATTATCAGTGACACCACTTCCAAGTCCAGCTCTCATGCAGTCAAACTTACTATTATTGACTAAGCAGCAACAAAGGTCAACATCCACAACCCTAGCTATGAAAGCTACTTCTGCTGGTGTTCAAAATGCAGCTCTACTGACATATACTACTACCATTACAAAATCTATTAGTAGTGTCTCAGGAACCCGTCAGTATATGGATCACATCTAGGCACATCATCACTGAGATCCTAACTGAAGCATACACACAGGTCTGGTTAGGGGATGCACCAATAGCACATCAGAGTTGTAATGGTTAAAGGTGCACTGAGGCAAAGAGTCACAATGTTGTAGATATTACATTGAGTGGGACAACATTTTTCCTCTCTAACAATAATACCCAAATCCCCTCATGCTGCTGTTGTGCAAATGCAAAGCAAGGAGGAGGATGAGCTAGAGGTAAAAAGAATCAGAGTCCTCACACTATCCATCACTACCACCTCTACTACCACATCAACACATTGTTGTTAAAGTAATGAAGTTACACAGTTCTTATTCTATGTGTTGCCAACTCACAGTTCTTAGAAAGAAGCCAACTATGGAATGACAAACTTGCCAAAATGTTGGAGACTGACATGTTGTCCTTTTTCTATTGAAAACATATCTCATGATGTGTTGAACCCCATTGGCATATCTCAAGTCACAGTGATTTTTCATGGACAGCTTTGCCAGAGTTGTACAAACAGGTGGTCGGTGTTCTGGGAAAAGGGCTGGAAGCATCATATGGCAAAGTATGTTGCAAGACAGTAAGCACTGTTGATATCACCATGCCCCTTCTCTGTCTGGAACTTCGGCCTGCTAACAATTTTTCAAGGCATATGTTGCCATAAGAGTCAGCCTGCAAACCATGCATTACATTCCTTGCAAGAGCATAGCCACCTTCTCCATCATATTCACCAGCTTAAAATTCAGGTCCATACCACCTTGATAACAATTTTGTTCAAGGCTTATGTTCCTGTAATACTACCTAGCCTGCTAACAACTGTTTCAGTGCTTATGTACTGTAGGACTGCTAAGCCTGCTAATAATTTCTTCAAAGCTTTTGTTTCTGTAGGCCTCAACCTGATATAAAATGTTGCAGTAGGACTCACAACTGTAGTATTGCAGAGGAATCCTCACAGTCATACAAATCATATGTTGGAAGAGAAAAAGTGGAAACTTAATGTATTTTCTATGATCATGAATTTCCACAAACATTCCTGTAAAAAAAAAAAAGATGGGACTTTTACCCATCCCTACTACCCATCTACTAATAGCAAATGTTCCCAAAGTGGGAAGACATTGAAAGCCTACAAAGGTGATATCTATATAAAAATGTATCATTTTATACGGTAGAATTATATTGGTTGCCTAAAATTAAGTTGTCTTGACATGGATGGAAACTTTAAACTTTTTTTTCTGAAATAAGTATCCAAACCCACAAATTGAGAAATGTAGTTGAGAAAATAAATAACGTGTTACACACCAGTTCACTTTGAGGAACAGGTTTGTCTTTTGTGATTTCAAATAAAATAACGGTTTCCATGTCTATATTGCTTGACTGCATTGCGGTAATATTAACCATGCTGGAAACACAATGCATTGAAGATTGGAGTCTAGAGGTTACACTTCCAAGTTTCATTTTGCTGATTAATGCTCCAGATCATGTTAAAATTCCAACACACAGACATGCACACACAAACAAATACAAACACACATACACAATTCAGAGGGTTCCAGGTTGAGGAGGGAGGGAAGAAGGCAATGAGGGCCTTCCAAGTCAGCCATACTGATTGCTTTCACAATTGTGTAGGCAATTAATACCAGGGAAGTCATTAGTAGGGGTCTTGATACACCAGAATGAGGTCTGAGTGTATAAAAATACAGAACACCACATGAAATAAAATGTTTGCACCAGGGCCTTCCAATTACTATTTACACTATTGCTTTAGGGTTTACCTGGTTGTTTACAGGTGAGTTAATTAAATGACTGAGCAGAGAAGCAGAGAAATCTTAAAGACATGGCATGTTAGGGCCCACTGACGATAGGGTTGGGAAAAACTGGTCTAGACATCATGATAACTTTATTACATACCAGTGCACAGACTTAAATGTCATAGTGACACAGTCCCTCTACCTGGCATATTGAAGATGGAATGTGAAGATGAGGAGCAATGTTAGAGACTGGATTGAATTCCCACTGATGCAGCTGAAACTAGGTAAAGATGCTGATCATAAGACCTGATTGTTCTTCCCCAGTGGAACTTGAGATGGACCAGGATAAGAAATCCAGAAGCTGAGATAATACTGGGTCAAAGTAATCAAAGCAACTGGCAAAATAAGAATAGCTTAAAGCCAATGCTCCTCAGACTGAGAGAAGAAGAGAAAAGTAAAGAGACAGAGAAAAGAGAAGAAGTATGGAAGAGGAAAGAGGGAAAGAAGGAAGAGAAGATGAAAGCAAGAGGAAGAACAGTTGGAAAAGAAATCAGACAAGAAGAGGTGAGATCAGATTAGGAAGCAGAAGGGAAGCAATAGATAAGGTAAGATATGAGATAGAAACCCAAAAGAGACAAAGGAACAGATAGAACAGGAAAAGAGAGCAGAGGAGAGAATAGAAGAAATCAGAATAGAACAATTACTAGAAATGATCCAGAGAGCAGAAGAAAAAAAATGAAAAGGAACCGATTTAACAAACAGACTTGAGAGAAAATTGAAAAGAGAGGGAAGAAATAGGGAATACTACTTTATGAAGCAGATAGGAGAAGAAACCAGACAGCCAGAAATATAAGCAGACCTGACAGGGAAAGATAGGTCTGAGACAAGAGCTGCAAGGTAAATACAGAGAGAAACCAAGACAAATAAACACAAAGAAATAAGAAAACTACAAGGTGCAGGAAGAAGGGTAGCAGAAAACAAGACATAGAGTGACCACATGTCCCTGATTGCCCAGGACAGTTCTTGATTTTAAATGTTTGCCCCATGTCCCTGGCAGCCCCCTTCTAGGACAATACAAACTCCTGGAATGAAACACTAGAAGGACAACTACCTATTGTTTCCAGACAAAGCTCTAAACACTAGAGACAGAACTGAGCCTTAATTTGGACATCAAAAAGGAGCTGCCATGCAATTTGGTTGTAGTATAATGCTAGTCTAAGGCTTTGTTCATGATGTACATTTTCTTGTAGCCCACAACAGGCATCACTTTCTGTCATTCCAGTGTTTAGAACTCTGTGGTGTACCACACAAAGAAAAAGTTGCACCCTGATGTCCAGTGATATCTAGTGACCCTTCTTGTATAGCTGCCCTAGAGCTGAGAACAAGTACTCTGTTGCTCTCATCACCACAGTGTCTCTGAATGGCAGAATAGAAATGTGGTCACCCTAACAAGAATATAGATGAAGTCTGAAGTGCGTGACCAAGAGCTATAACAAGAAGGACAATGGGTAGTAAGACAAGCCAAGGTCAATGCCAGAGATCTTCTGGAAGTGATACCAGAATGGAAACCAAACTTGACGTTGGTGACAAGCCAAAAGTCAATGCCTGAAGTCTCAGTAAGCAATGCCAAAACAAAAGACATGCTCAAGATCAGGGACAAGCAACAGGTCAATGTTGGAGAGGGTCAAACACAGTGCCAAATATGAAAGAAGAATCAAGGTCAAAAGCAGATCCGGAGGTCAGAAATTTGGTAACATAATATCAAACAAACATGGGCACTAGCTCATAAAATTGGCACCAAGGATGGCAAATGCCAATCATAAGAAAGAAAGAAGGCCAATAAGGAGCAGGTGGAGGAAAAGGGGAATGGCAGCTAGAACGAATAGGTAGCAATGAGCAGTGGAACAGAGATCTCAAACACCTTCCCTTTATCATGTGCAGGAAAATTGACTATTTTTTCTCCTTGTTAGTACATGACAAGAAATAAGACACAGTGGCATCCATACACTCCTACACTACTCTATCCTTTGTGAATGCAAAATAAAGAGGATAATTTCAGCACAGACAGACTAGTAAGTAAGCACTTGGCAGTAATGGTACAAATACATCAATTCCAGATCCTATTTTAAGCCTGAATTCCATTTCACTTGATACCGTTATTAAGGGTTTTAGCTATACATTTCTCCATAGATTACAATGAGATCTGTCAGTGTGTTGTTGTTAGGTGAGTGAGTGTTCATGGATAAAAGTGTGAGTGGGTATATGACATATTTTACAGTTTTGTACTGGGAGTGATATTGCATAGAATCTGCCCTGAGGATACAAGCGGAGACAAAAACAATTCAGGAGACGTCACATTAACTCACCTATGGGACAATTTATGTGAGGTGTGGGGGGGGTAGATAAATAGGCCTTATTAATCAATATATGTGAAGAAAGGGAGACTAGGAAGGAATCAGTTTATGTAAGAATGGAAAGGGCCCACAGAGCAGAAGAGGGGATATTTGTTTGCAGGCCTACATTGAGCTCTGCATCCTGCTCAGAATATTTTGCTGCCTGATCGATGAGTATTCATCAGCAGCACCATCAAGGTAAGTGATTTGCTGTCAGAGACATATTATATCTGGCAGCAAAGAGGTTTGCTTTATACCTGATAATTAACCCAGACTACCCATTCTGCTAGCCTAGACACCTGTGTAGCAAGCTTAACCCTTTAAGAATTAGAGTTGTGCTCAACACACTATGAAGAAAAGCATTACACAACTGTCCGGTCCACAGAATTAATGTCTAATCATTGACTGGACCTTTTCCCAGCTTAACTAATACCTAATCATTAGCCCTGATAGTTGACAACTGCCTAGCTAGCCCAATACCCAATCACCAGAATTGACCAATACAGAATTAGTTTCACTGGTCTAGACCTCTCTCCATTGAATCAGATAACTAACATTAGCCTTGATCCTTGTCCAATCAGCATAATATTTAATAACTAGCCTAAACCACATCAGCAGCATTTAATACCTAATTACTAGATTTTGTTTTTTTTTCCAGTCTAGCCCTACCAGCTAATCTAATATCTCATCAATAACCTAGATCCCCTAACTAGTCTAATACCAATCACTAGCCTAGACTCCCCATTTAGACTGTAAAACATCTATCCCAGATCATCCTCAGATAGTTTACTAAGAAATCCCTGTCCTAGAACCCTGTCACTTAATACTTATCTTAGAATCAGGAGCTATGAGGATACACTAGCATGTTACCTGATAAGCACTGTGCATCTGAAGCATTGCTATCAGTTTTGTGCACAATATCATAGTTTTACGGTGCAACTTGATTGGAAATGTGTGCTCCTGTTATCTCTTGTCCCCAGCCTACAGAAATTTGCTAGAACTGCCCAGAGGCTGCAGCGCTTAGTAAAGAGTTATAAAGTTCACTTTTATTTATGTGAGGCAGGGGCCGAGTGTCAAAACAGGAAGAGTAGTGGGCAGAGAATAGTGATGTGGGTATGGGGTAAGTTATAAGATAGCATAATGGTGGTAGCCACAGTACCAAACATGCACTCTGTGACACCCCATCCTTGTTCCACTGTCCTAATGGTAGCCACAGAACCCCACATTCAACTTCTTATAGACACTGATAGCCACAGAGTCACACATATTATATTATATTGTTTTGTGTTTATATACATTTGTATGCAAAATTTTGGGCATCCCTGGCCGAATTACATGTTTTGATGATTTTCTAAGTGAAGAAAAGTTAACACAACCTCTGCAGCAAACTTAAATAAACTTAATTTTGCAAATAAACTGTCACTATTTGTTTGCTGAAATTAACAGACTGAAAAATAAAACAGAAATGTGCAAACGTTTGGCCACATCATCAATCAGTACTCGGTAACACACACCCTTTGGCAGAAATCGCAGCCTCCAAAAGATTCTTGTTGCCAACAAACAGTCTTTCTGTTATTGCTTTAGGAATTTTTTCTTACTTTTCCTTGGAGAATGCTTCTCTTCGACAAACATTCTTAGGTCATCTTGCATACACTACATGTTTGAGATTTATCCCTATATTTTCAATAATATTCAAGTCAGGAGACTGTGAAGGCCATTCCAGAACCTTAAATTTTGATTTCTTGAAGTAGCTCATGGTTGATTTTGAGGCATGTTTTGGATCATTGTCTAGTTGTAATATTCAATCTCTTTTCAACTTCAGTTTCTTCAATGACTGTGGGACATTAGCTTCCAGGATTAGTTGATACTTAGTAGTATCCATTCCTCTCTCTACCTGCACAGTAGTTCCTGTGTCACTGGCTGACACACAACCCAAAAGCATATTGGATCCACTCAGTGTTTATTAGTTGGCAAGGTGTTCTTTTCTTCAAATGCTTCTCCTTTTTTTCTCCAATGTGATTGAAGCCAAAGGATTAAATTTGAACTTCACTGGACCACAGCTTTTGACCTATTTAAGTGTTGTGTTGCATATTTCAGATGTTGACTTTTGTAATGAGATCTCCAGTAAGGTTTTCTTCTGATGACTCTTCCATGCAGATCATGTTTGTATAAGTAACGTTGCACAGTGGACTTGTGCACCACTACCCCAGTGCCAGTTAAACTTTCCTGCATATCCTTTGCATTGGTTTTGCTTTGCATTCCTGATAAGTCTATGAGAAGGTCTATCGGTGATGTTTCTTGGTCTTGCTGATTTTGTCTTGACTTTACCATTTCCCCTTTACTTCTGTTTCTTACTGACAATTTGGACAGTGGAAATTGCAAACATGAAGCATTTAGATATCTTTTAATAGCCTTCCCCTGATTAGAAAGAGTCAGTTATCTTTATTTTCTTATCCTCAGTCACCTGCTTAGAGGAGCCCATGGTTATTGAGTGTAAGCACAACACCCTGTCAGAGTCACAGAGACAGGGCATTTATTAAGCTCTGGAATTATTGTCACATAACGTAGATTAAGGCCTACTGAGTCAATTAAGTTCTGGGACCATACAAAAAACAACACTAGTGGATCAACTGGAAGGGTTACATTCTGAAAATACATAGTAACTGTAAATTACAACTTACAGAAATGTATTCACAACAGAGGTTGTGTTCACTTATGATTTACAAAATCAACAAAACATGTAATTTTCCCAGAGGTGGCCAAACTTTAGAGTACAACTATATATAGCTGTACAGTGTTTTTTTTTTAATCAAAATAACATGTAACCAGCTTTCATTTTAAAGATAGGGGCATAATACCATAAGGGACTAATAACAATGCACTGGAGACCTACCTAGTAATTAAGGCATTTAAATTCCCATTTAAATCAATGTGAATTTGAATAATTTTTATATATTCCCTATTATGCACATACATTGCTCCAGCATTGCCCCACTGTTACTTTGTGCATATGTTGGTGTGCTTTCCAAAGAATTCTGTGTTTCAACCATTTCAGTATTTACATTTTTAGATGTTTTAGATAATAATAACAAATCATTTTATGTGCAGATTTATCCTAAACAATTGATGTGTCCCACAAGTCTTTGTCTGTGTTGGGCTTTTGTTTTCCCACAGAAGTCCCTTGTTAAAGCAGCATTTGTTGTGGTTATATTTTATTAGGCACAGGAAACCATATATGTGCTGGATTAGAATTAGTCTGTCTAGTGTGCAGTTCCATCTTGTTTCATTTTCAAGCAAAATAAATCAAATGTGACACAGCCATTAAGAAGTTCTCATGAATACACACATTTGTTATGCTTTAGGTCAGTGCCTTCCTTGATTAATGAGATGTGAAATACACAGAGACAGATCTAGATAGATAGATAGATAGATAGATAGATAGATAGATAGATAGATAGATAGATAGAAAATAGATATAGTTCAACTACATAATATATTTAGGTTTGACAAACCCGATCAGAATTGATGCTGACGTAAACAGCCCAGCATCATGCATTACATTTCAATGGATACATTTAAGAGAAGATTAGATGCATTTCTTTCAAGAAAAAATATACAAGGTTATACTGTGTATTAGTAGATAAAACAGGAAGTTCTAGTAAATAGACTAATACTAATTTGGAGGCAGGAAGACTTATATAATTCTCATTTTTCTGGGTTATGAGGTAAAGGTTGAACTTGATGTTCTTGTGTCTTTTTTCAACCTAATGAACTATGTTATTATGTAGAATGCATAAGACAGTATGTGAAAGAGAGGGAGAAGCAGTTTCTGTTGCTGTTTTTGTTGTTGCATTACCCATTGTCCAGGAAGCCCCACTGCCACTGCACTCTTCAGTTACCCTCTTGTTGTCACAGACTAGGCATATGAAAAAAGACCCTCAGAGAAATGGTAAGTAAGGATTTTAGCTGATAAAGACACAGGAGCAACCCGAAGGAGAATGGGTAGAAGAACAGAAAAAGGACTCACTTAGTGCTATAGCAGCTGTAACCACTAAATTGAAGGGAGCAAGGCTAGAGTGAGAATCTTGAGATTTCTGGTCCGAACAAGGTTGAATAATAAGTTGCCGGTTGAGCCATGACTGGTTCAGGATAGTTAGACTTGCCTATAAAATTCCAGTAGTGTTTCAGCCAATACAGAGTGTTTTAATGATGTAGTTATGTCATGGATGAGGCAATAAGAATGATTAATCCACAAGTTAAACTGCAGGATTGGTCAGTACAGACAGTTTAATCAACAGGCCTAATCAAATATTAGGAAGGCTGATCCTCAGGAAAGGCTGAGTACCATCCTGGGACCAATGACTGGCAGCAAAATCAGACTGGTAGTAAACAGGCAAGAATCAGTGGCAGGGCAGAATAAGCATATAGTGCTAGAGTTAGTGGAAGGAAGAAGAAGACAAAGAATGGTTGATTAATGGGCAAGGATACACATATTTTGTATAAAGCTCAAGATTGTTAGTAAGGGACACACACTGAATGAGTGCAGAAGCATGGAAAGGAGAAACTTAAATTGACCCTGGAGGCATGCTCAAGAAGCAGCAGCAAGAGAGGACCATTACAGGCTAATTAGAATGTGTTTCTACACTTGTCCTCCTAATAGCTGTACTGTTTAGCTTGGGTTCAGTGTTGATCATGTCTACTATCATTAGGTACTTTGCTAATAGGGAGGTATAGGGTTAAAGAGACAGTAACTCCCTTTCTGAATTTACATATTCTGCAAGGGCAGAATACGTAAAGTCAAACTGCCTATACCTTTGATTTATTTGTATTCATATAAACCTATTTTTTTAAATGCGTTTATGTTCTTGACATTTACCTCTCTGGATTTATGTCTTCAGAGAGCTTTCAGTCCGCAACTATAACAAGAGATAATTATGCAGTCTTTCTGCAGCTCTGAGTTCCCTGTATGCTGCAGTTGTAGGCTTTTCTATATTGTTTCAGAGTCTTTTTTTTTTTTTTTTTTACATTGGTGCACTCTCTGGTTTCACAGACACATGCAGAAAGCTCTCTGAAAACACATTCAAAAAGTTTCCAGTCAGGGAAATGAAAGTGTGAAAAATAGGTGAAGATGGAAAAAAATAATAGAAAGTATAGGCAATTTGAATTTTCATATTGTACACTTGCAGAATATGTAGTCAAAAAGCAGATTGACTGTCACTTTAATTTGCATCTGACACCACATTAGATTATTGCCTCAAAGAACACTAAAATGAAATCGGGCTATATATACTTAATTAACATGTACTTCATGCAAGTATCTATAAAAATCACTATTTTTTAGCTAATATCTAGTCTATGGAGCAGACATTCCTGGATTTTCCAGGGCTTCTATTGATTGTCCAGGATTATTTTAAAAATAGCTGACATACAATAAGATATATTTTTTAATAGAAAAGCAGTGGGAACTAATCACAGTCAACTGACTTATTCTTAACTTCCCAATTCAAACATCTTTAAATAAATGCTCTCTGAACAGGACAATTCACAAACAAGTTAGAGGCTGCTGCATGAACCTATGTGCATATTTTGCTGGGTTTGGTAGAGCTAGCCACAGCCTCTCCCTTTAGTGGACTGCAACAAATGGACCAGGATGGCTATAGCATCAGCAAACTCATGTTGCTCATCTTTGAATTTGGGAGTCATTTTTTCTCCTCTTTTTTCTTCTTCTTATGTTGTTCCTTACTTTATTATATTTATTGTTTTGTTTTCAGTTCCTTTTTACTTGTTGGTATTTCTCTTAAAATGATGTATAATTCAAGAACTTACCTGTGCCTTCTCTAAAAGAAGACCTTGGAAGATGGACATCAGAAAAAATGGTGTTCTGCTTGCTTGTTAAATGTGAACTCCTCCTGCTCCCCATGATATGGCTTCTATGGTCTCTCTGTTTATCTCCATTGTGAGGGAAACTATGCTGGCTGAGATGGACGTCATTGGCTTTTCCTCCTTAGTGATAGTCAGATCTCATTAATGCACTTGGGATGTAAAAATCCAAAGGCATAATATAATATTAAGGGTATTATGTTGTCAGAGACAACAGAGGAAAGGGATTTGGAAGTAATTATTTCTGATGATTTAAAAGTAGGCATGCAATGTAGCACAGAAGTGGGGAATGCAAGCAGGGTGCTGATGTGGATTTGTAGTGCAGTAGCATGGATTTGTGGTGTAGTAGCATATACTATATACCCATAGTCTATGGCTGGGATTAACATCTATTGAATAATGCATCTTCTTGCCAGGGGACTTAGACAGGATTTGTTTCTAAATAGAGTGCCTATCTTTAGTATAAAGTTTGGATGTTCATTTATAAATAAGACCAAAAGGCTGGGGTCAAGCCACATACAAAGATATCTGTAGCAGTCAGCTGGGCCAAATTATGATTAGACTTGCAATGGTTAAATGGGTATTGTGGAGTTTAAGTAATTTGCAGTACCAAATACCATTGTGACTGTTTTATCAGTGTTAAGAGCTTGCATGAAATGGATCAGAATAGAACAACATCCACCATATTTTTTGAAGAGATTGGAGTAAAGCTCCATGAACCTTTCCAGTGAATTAACTTGTACCAGTACCTGCATGTCTAGCAAGGAAGTCCTCATGTCCAAAAATAGACAACTATGCTAGGGATCACAAGGAACACAAGACATAAAGAAACAAAGTGGGGGAAGGGAGTTGATATCTACGTGGTACCCTTCAGACATTATGCACAAAAGGTCTGTCAAGGAAATGGCCCATGCACAGTGGAAAATATGGAGGCAATGTCCTATTGCCTGCGATGGACCAGGCCCCCACGAGTCATGTGGATGTAGCTTTGTCAGATTTGGGCTTCTGCATGATCTTCTTGCCTTCCCAAGCCTGCTTGGGTTTTGGAATGGGAAGCACCTGGCTCGCAGAGCCCTGGAAGCGTACCTATATGGACGGGGTAATGAACACTACAGGTCTTCTGAGGAAAAAAGGATAAAGGAGTGAGAGATAACAAGGTACTCTTGCCTCCAGTGGCATGACTGATAACCTTGTCCAACTCCAGGGTAAGCAACTGTTTCCCACAAAAGAAGAGAAACCAAGGGTTTCTTGAAAGCCAAACAAATCTAAAGCCACAAGGTGCAACGAGTGTCCACAGAGAATACAGAGTCCTTTCCTGTAAGTTTAATGACATCAAAGGCCGCTTTTGTAAGATATGCATTAGCTTCAAGGATCTTAAAAATGAGGACCACCAAGTCCTTCTTTAGGGCATTCTCATGGACAGTATGCAAAAGCTGATCACTCCAGTCATAGCCCTTGTGGCACATCTAATGTCAAAGGTAGAGTGTAAGGCAGCCCCAAAGGACAAAAAATCAGTCTTCTTCAAGGAGTCTAGAGCTTGCCTGAGTGATTCTTGAGGGTCACAACATCTGCCAACAGTAAGGCAGTATTCTTAGTAAGGTGAGAAATTGGGGGTCAACCACAGCGGGGAGTAGCCCACCGCATGAGAGCCTCAGCTCAAAAGGCATATAAAAGGGAGATACGCTGGGTAAGGAAAAACTTTCTGCCAGGTATTTTCCATTCCTCTATCAGCAACTGGTTGAAGGAATTGTGGGGAGGAAAAACCCGCAACCTCCTTTTTGCATCTCTAAAAAAATTATCCTGGGAAGAGTAACCAAATTCAGAATCCTCTGATACCTTAAGGGTCTCTAGGATCACCCGAACAAGAACCTCAGCAGAACGACAGGGATCTTCCTCATAAGAGTCCCCAGGTAAGAAGACTGAATCTAATTCATCCACATCAGTTTCCCCTTCCTCAGCAGAGAAGTCATCAGTAGTGAAGGTATCCCCCACTATAACTGCATAAGCTCCTTGTGAAGGGTGCAGAGAGTCCCATGGTCCAAGAATCTAGAACTCCTTGATGGAAGAGGGGATATCTCCTGTTCAACAGGTGAAGGCCCCTCTGAGAGAGCAGGGGCCCCAGAGCAAAAGGGACATAACGTGCCAGAAGAGTCCTTAAGAAGCCCCACTGGCATGAGGAGAAATAGGATAAAATGGTTAAAGGAGCCTCTGAATCATTAATAGTCTTGAGATAGCCCCTATGAGGTTGATAAAAGTAGAAAAATGATGAGAAAGTAGAATAAAAGTACTTAGAAAGACTTACAAAGTAATTATCCAACTGCAAAGGGCCAATGTGGCAAGTAGGAGGGGGTAATTAGCCTCAGCATAGCCAGAAGGGTCCCAAAAGGAATAGAGTTTGGCAGGCACCACCTCTTTTCCCGCAGTAAAACCCGGTAAGAATGGGCTGCTAGAAAATGCAGTTTCCTATAAACAAAAAGACACAGTGGTTATTCAGTCACTGCTATAACTTGTTACCCGAAATTGGGAGAGGGAACCCCATGGTACCGGATAGATGCAGGGCAATCGTAGAGATCAATCAAACCAATTTCTGCCTCCAAAATTACAGCCGAGGCAGAAGTAGTCTCACATAATGCTCATATGCTCAGACCAAAATGACCACCTCATGTGCCCATTCTTAAAGGCATTGGGGCCCCAAAATGGCAGACGTATACTTAACATAATAAAGTAATGTAAAACACCACATCAATAAAAGCAGCTCACTGACAGATAGCATGCAATAGTCCCCATAAGTGCAAGAACAAGCTCAACCAACACTGCAAGAATCAACAATACAATTGCAAGAGTATACATATGGATGCAATAAAAGATGGAATAGTATTGCTGCTTCTACCAAATCAGCCTTAGTATGCACCAAAAGCAGCTGCATGAAAGAGAAATAGGGACATACTTACAAGATTATACAGCCCCATAATCTAACAGAGGCTAAGAGAGCTTAGCCTTGCTTCCATCCATGCAAGAGCACTTTTTCAAACTGGGCAGGGTGAAATGGTGCAGACTGGGAGTCTTCATATCATAGAGTTCTTTTTAGAAATGTCCTGCCCTTCTGATGAGAGAACTTCACCCCATGGTTCCTTGTTGCAAATAGGGTGAAAAAGAAATGTAAAATAATGCACATAAAAATCCAAAGGTAGAATATAGCATTAAGGATACTGTCCTGTTAGTGACTACACCGTAATTATTTCTGATGATTTAACGGTAGGCAGGCAATTTAACAAAGTGGAGTGGAATACAATCAAGGTGCTCGGTTGTATAGCTAGAGACATTAGTATCCGAAAGAGGGAAGTGGTCATGCCACTTTACTGATCTCTGGTTAGACCTCATCTAGAGTATTGTGTACAGTACTTGAGACCCCATTTGCAGAAGGATATATATATTAAGAGAAGGGCTACTAAAACAGTGAATGGTTTACAGCAGAGGTTCTCAACCCGTGCCCTCAGTGGCCACTAATAAGTCAGGATTTAGGAATTTCCCTGCTAGAACACAAGTGTATTTACCAGAGGCTCAGTCATATTAATTAACTCACCTGTGCGCTTAAAAGGAAATTCTCAAATCCTGGCCTGTTAGTAGCCACTGAGTGCACTTGCTGAGAACCACTGGTTTACAGGATAAAAAATATCAGGACAGACAAAAGGATCTGAACAAGATGTAATAGTCTTAAACTAGAGGGGCAGAGCTTAGGTGTAATGTAAGCAAGCTTTGCTTCACTGAGAGAGAATAGCCTACCGCAGAAGTGGCACCAATTCATACAGTGATGGGGCATGCAGGGCCTAGGCATAAGGCTATCCTGGACATAGGGCAAGCAGACCCAGAACAAAATAAGGTTTGAAGTTTTTACAGTAGGAAACATTTGCAGATTATATGGGCCAAACAGATTTTATCTGCTGTCAAATTCTATATTTTCTGTGGTTCTATGTACCCAAGTAGGTAAAAAAAAATCTTCCTGACTCCAAAAGGCAATAGAATATCCCCTGGATCAACATACAATCTGCACTAACCCAGGCTCTCCCATACAATACATAATGCATTTCTGACACTAGCAGGCACTTCTGCTCACAGTTTATAAAACAAATAAATACATTTAAACTGTAATAGCTTGGAACTAGATATCTCACATTAGATGTTTTCGAACAAAAGTTTACCGCAGATTAAAGAGATGAAGAGCCACTTATTCCTATAGCTTATGGTCGCCCCCCCCCCCTTAAACTTGTTGAGGACCGGAGGAGTGAACAGTGCATTGCTTCTACACCCCTCTGGTCCTCGCTGGGTTAAATGCTAATTTACCAAAGCATATTGTATTCTTATTTGAGAATCTTTCATATGTGGAAAAAACATATATAAAATAAAATATACAAGAGGTCATTGGGAAATGCTCAAAGACTATGAAATCAGGCACTCTCAGGCGCATGATAAAATGCATTAGGTGAAACATTCAACATGCTACAGATATGGTAAGAAAGATTGGATGGCTTTCTTTTTCTATTATTTGAAAACAATCTAGCAATATCATGCCCCAAAGTGACTCTTTCATGGCAAATAATTTATTTCATAAAAATCATACAGATTCAAATAACATTTCCTTCACAGTGCTTCAAACAGGTTTTCTGCTGCATGTTTCAACAATTTACATTTTCAATCTATTTTCCTATTTCCCTCTAGATCATTTGGCTGTATTGTCTGTTGCTCAGTGGGAATTACAAGGGAAGTTATACAAAACATAAGATGAGCCCATCTACCAGTCTGTATAAGAGTTTTTCTGCTTCTTATTTTGAAACCTTGTAAACGTTGACACATTTATTTTTAATGTAAATTTCTCCACATGGTTTGACCCCAGATCATCGACTTATGGTAATGGACCAGATGTTGTCATTGCTAATGACTTCAAAAGTCTAGCCAGCCCTTGCTTCTGCTGTTATTAAACACTCTCAGTCAATGAAACAAGAGGCACACGTAGGCTCTTCTCATACCAAGATGAAGAAAATCAATTCCAATTCTCAGTGGTCTGGATTACTAAAGTAGAAGGTCATATAACCGTGCCCTTGTGTGTGTGTGTGTGTTTTTATATATATATATATATATATATATATATATATATATATATATATATATATATATCAATCACAAAAATTATTTATGATAGCTCTGCAAACAGTCACACAGTCACAGGATTTATTACAATATAGATTTACTAATGTGTCATAGGGATGACCACTTAATCAAACACTGATGCTATGAATGATGGATCTTCTTACAGATCATTTACCTGTTTGATTAACTGCTAGACTTGTGCATGGAAAAAAAAAATTGTAACATTCGATTTCGAACTAATTTTTTTTTTTAATTCAGATGATCCGAATTTCGGACCGGACCTGCTTGACTCGGATGAAATTCGGAAGGAATCTGAATTTACCATGTTTTTAAAAATACAATAAAATCAAAATTAGATAAATAAAAATAAATGGAACCATTTCCAGGGTCTAAATGAAGACGGTGGAACAGGGTAAGGTGGAGCTTTAGCCTTATGGTACTGTAGATGAAGCAGGGATGTAGCTATTCAAAGGAAGACTGAGGATGACTGGTTCAGGGTGGACTCAGGATGACAGCAACACTGTAGATGTGCTGAGCAGCGCACACCCACAAATCTGCCATTCTGGAGAGTCTTTGTCATGTTAGCAACACTGTAGATGTAGCCAGCAGCAAACTACAGAACATTGGAGCGGGCAGGAGATAGATACTTATACAACTTTTGTTAGAATAGAGTTAGACCACAAAACTGAGGATGACTGGAGCAGGCAGGACTCAGTAGATAAATGTTAGACCACAAAACTGAGGATGACAGCAACACTGTAGATGTGCCGAGCAGTGAACACCCACAAATCTGAGATGACACTTTCTTGATCTTCGCATGCTGGAGCAACCTCACTATGCTTTTTGCTTCTATGTACCTTTACAGGGGTACTAGTAGAACTAGACATGGCAGCAGGGGTGGTGGGACTGGGATTGGAGGAGGATTGTGGAGAGACAGTGGTGGTGGAGACACTAGCAGCTACTACCTGCCTGGGAGACTCAACTGGAACTGGAGAGGCAGGTGTTGAGTTCTCAATAGAAGAAGTAGCTGGAGAAACAGGAAAAGTACTATGTGAAGCAGGGGAAAAATCAAGCCGTGGGGAAAAATCAAGCTCAGTGGAAAAATCAAGCTCAGGAGGCCTTGGTCCCTCATATTCTTCTTCTACCTCTTGTAGGTTTGGACAGGAAGAAAAATCATCAGCAGCAGATTTAGGGGAGACCTGCTGAATTGCCTCTTCTGTCTCGTGGCTACTGGGAAATGGTAGACAACTATCTAACTCACCCTCAATAACAATTGAGGCAGTGGCAGTAACAGTGGCCACAAGAGATATTTTCTCCAAATATTGCAATAATTCCCTTTTGGGCTGCTTATACGGACGTTCATTGTAAAAATCCCACATGGATACTGCCCACAGTTTCCAAACAGTAGTGTTCATATTCAGCAAGCTAGGTGTCCCCAGGTTTATAGAACTGGCTGTAGCGGAGGTGGTGACGGAACTGTCATTAGTCATTATGCAGGTGGTTCTGGGTAGATCATCAAGAAACAGATGCCGGCTGCTTCGTGGTCTCAGAGGAGGACCTGGACCTCCCTACCATGCTAGTAGAAGTAGAACGACCTGCAGTTCCCTTCTTATTTTTATTTTTGGGTTTGGAGTGCTGCTGCTGAGTCTGACTAGTACAGTGAGGGAAAAAATTATTTGATCCCCTGCTAATTTTGTACGCTTGCCCACTGACAAAGAAATGATCAGTCTATAATTTTAATGGTAGGTTTATTTAAACAGTGAGAGACAGAATAACAACAAAAAAATCCTGAAAAACGAATTTCCAAAAAGTTATAAATTGATTTGCATTTTACTGAGTGAAATAAGTATTTGACCCCTTTGCAAAACTTGACTTAGTACTTGGTGGCAAAACCCTTGTTGGCAATCACAGAGGTCAGATGTTTCTTGTAGTTGGCTACCAGGTTTGCACACATCTCAGGAGGGATTTTGTCCTACTCATCTTTGCAGATCCTCTCCAAGTCATTAAGGTTTCAGCTCCCTCCACAGATTTTCTAAGGGATTAAGGTCTGGAGACTGGCCAGGTGCTTCTTCTTGACCCACTCCATTGTTGCCTTGGCCGTGTGTTTTGGCTCATTGTCATGCTGGAATACCCATCCATGGCCCATTTTCAATGCCCTGGCTGAGGGAAGGAGGATCTCACCCAAGATTTGACGGTACATGGCCCCGTCCATCGTCCCTTTGATGTGGTGAAGTTGTCCTGTCCCTTTAGCAGAAAAACACCCCCAAAGCATAATTTTTCCACCTCCACTCAAACACAGCGAGTTGAGTTGATGCCAAAGAGCTCAATTTTGGTCTCATCTGACCATAACACTTTCACCCATTTCTCCTCTGAATCATTCAGATGTTCTTTGGCAAACTTCAGACGGGCCTGTACATGTGCTTTCTTCAGAAGGGGGACCTTGGGGGCGCTGCAGGATTTCAGTCCTTCACGGCGTAGTGTGTTACCAGTTGTTTTTTTTGTGACTATGGTCCCAGCTGCCTTGAGATCATTGACAAGATCCTCTCGTGTAGTTCTGGGTGGTTCCTCACCGTTCTCATGATCATTGAAACTCCACGAGATAAGATCTTGCATGGAGCCCCAGACCGAGGGAGATTGGCAGTTATTTTGTGTTTCTTCCATTTGTGAATAATTGCACCAACTGTTTCACCTTCTGACCAAGCTGCTTGACGATGGTTTTGTAGCCAATTACAGCCTTGTGTAGGTCTACAATCTTGTCCCTGATATCCTTGGACAGCTCTTTGGTCTTTGACATGGTGGAGAGTTTGGAATCTGATTGATTGATTGCTTCTGTGTACTAGTGTCTTTGTTTAGCCGCCTGATGCTGCTAGCTCTGCCTGAAAGTAACGGCACTGTGGTGGTGTTGGTGGTTGCTGGGCACTGCAGCTGGTACCAGGACAAGCAAAATCAGGTTGTTCACTAGGACTCAAATCCATTACAGATAGGTCGGTAGTGTACTACAATAATTTTAAAATTTTAAATCCTGGCCACATGACAACTGTCACACTGGCTGTGTCACTTTGGAAATTATTTACACAAATCCCTAATATTTTTAAACAGTAACAAAGATGACTTGCAGTGACAGTAAGGCACTTTTGCTGGATGCCTGCCTGCCTACACAAATGGTACACTGGCTACATCACTCTGGAAATTATTTACACAAATACCTACTGTTTTCTTTTGAACAGGAACAAAGATGACTTTCTGTGACAATAAGGAACTTTTGCTGGATGCCTGCCTGCCTACACAAATGGTACACTGGCTGTGTCACACTGGAAATTATTTACACAAATCCCTACTGTCTTTCTTTTAAACAGGAACTAAGATGACTTGCTGTGGCAATAAGGCACTTTTGCCGGATGCCTGCCTGCCTACACAAATGGCACACTGGATGTGTCACTCTGGAAATAATTTACACAAATCCTGTCTAAACAACAACTGTAAAAAAAAAAAGAAAAAAAAGGTCTTGACAGTGGCAATAACCCTTTGAGTGCCAGAGAAGTACAGAACACATTACAGAGCAATGCAATCCAGATCGCTCTGGCACTCAAATTGTTAAGGCACTAGACTCGCTAGTAAAATCACTGATCTCTGGACACTCTTTCTCTCTCTCTCTGCTTCTTCTCTCTCTGAGCTCCACAAAGGACTAACAGGAAATGCAGGCTGTCTGGGTGTCTGTGTCATTAGTCCAACCCCCCTCATCATGAAACGAAGAAGCCAATTGGACTAGAGAGCACCCCCCATCATGAAAAGAAGAAGCTAATTGGATTAAAGAGGGAGGGAAAGTAGCGTGCGTGCGGGAAGCCGTCGTCCGAATATCCAAATTTTGCACCAGAATTTAAAACCAGGGTTGTTTGGATTCGAGTCCCTTAAAACGAACTGACCTTGCCATTCAGCCAGCACTAATCGAATTTGGAAGAACCGATTTGCACAAGTCTATTACCTGCTTATACCATAACAGAGCTCTGGGTCTCTGCTTGGGAAAGATGTGTAAAACCCGGAGAATATGACAACTTGATACAACTGTTAGCTATCTTACAAATCAGGTACATTTGGACTGTTATACAGTAAGAAAAAGAATACTTCTTCTGGAGATTTGGTCATTGTTAGGACTGCTTCGATCTATCAATGATTAAACCCTGGACCAGATGCAACCACAACAAGTAGCAAATGCAATTCCTCCACTAAATGGACCATGGGGTTATACACTAAGGTGTGATAAGGAGGTGATAAGGTAGAGATGACATCTCCAGTGTGATAAAGTCTACAGTTCCTATGTTATTCTATGGAGTCTATACACTAAGATCTCTCAGGTTGGAGACATTTTTAGTGCATTGACTCCATAGAATAACATAGGACTTTTTTTTTTTTTTTTTTTTTTTTTTTTTTTCAAATGCTTTATTGAAAGAAGATAAATACAGTACATAAAACATGGAAAAAAAAAAAAAAAAAAAAAAACAGTACAAGAAGAATTGTAAGAATGTCAGTAAACAAAAAGGGAAAATATTTCCATTCCAAAAGAAGGTAAGTACAACAACTTAAAATGGAGATTGGACAGACAAACAAATTACAGTGAGCATTAGGTAGAACATGAAGAGACAGTAGTATAAACTAATGAGTGTTAGAATAGGGACGTTAAGGTCTAAAGGAAACCCGTCCGGCTCCTGTCTAAAGGAGCGAAGAGTAAACCTCAGACCTTATAGGCATGTGTAAAAGGTATATGCTAATATCAAAAAGAAAAATGTGGTAGGAAACCTCGGGAGTACAAGAGGTAGTGTTGGTAAGCGTATAAAGGAATGAGGTCGAGTGGAATGTAAGGAACAAGAGCGGGGAGAGAAGAAGAAAAAGAAAGAAGGTGAAGAGGGTGGAAGGTGGGAATGTGAGAAAGAGGCAGAGTAAGAGCAAGATGGGAGAGAAAAGAAAAGAAAAGGAGAAAAAAGAAAAGAAAAGAAGCGGTCGGGAAACCAGAGAGCCAAAAACATGTCCCCAAAACAAGGATAAAGTGCACCAAGTGATTGGGTCAAGTATGAAGAAGTGGACTCAACATCAAGGGAGAAGGAAACTGAGAATAACATAGGACTTTTAAAGTTTATCACACTGAACAAGTCATCTTCACTTTATCACACATTTCCCCCCTTCTTTTTAAAGAAGATTTTGTTTAGTATTTGTTATGATGCAGTTCACTTCAAGAGTTAAGTGTATAATTGGTTTTGCTATTTTATTACTGAACAGTGTATTTCAATGGTGTATACTCTTGTATAATTATTCATAATTGCAACTGAAAATGGGCTAATGATATTGTCTTGCACTTCACATAATGATGTCACAAACCAACAGCTGGTTCTAGGAGAAGGTCTCTGTTTTCACATGTGGGCTTGTGTATTTAAAGGGGCTTTTGGGTTTTTTCTTTGTCTAGATACAGATCCATAGTTGGGTCAAAATGCCAAAATTATGATACACTAAGAAATTCGTAGATTTTCCTAACCCTGTGAAGGAAAGTCAGGATTTTATTAAAGACACTGAGGCGAATGTTATGCTTAAACTTCTCTTTACTCTTCCTCAACAGCAAAGGAGAAAAATCTAATTTTTTTTAACAGTAAAGTTTAAACAGGTACAAACATGCTAGTAACCCTTTGCCCCAAACCACCAATCAGGACATACAGATCCTTATATATAGTGCTGTAAACCCTGGAGACTTCCTCTTTTCTTTGATGTATTGAAGAAGATCATAACTTTAAACAGTCCAACAATTCAAGCCGATGAACATAGGATTTGTGTCACAAATAATCCTTTCAGACAAAGATCAAATGTAATAGGTTGGTGAAAGGGAGGGATAATATTTGCTTCTGTGTCTTTAATAAAATCCTGACTTTCCTTCACAGTGTTAGGAAAATCTACGAATTTTATTACAAGACCGGAGGCTCATATTATGTTAGTTTAAAGCATATTAACAACATTACAAGAAACATGCTCAATAGGTTTAAAATAAAAGGTTTTAAAAGTGGATTTTCTAGACCAATTGGCTGGCTTGAGAATATTTTCTAACCTGCCCCCTGCCACCAAAGCTCTGGAAGCCATAGCTCCTCTGTAGGAATGAGCTCCAAATTTGGATACGTCAGTTTTTGCAGAGTGCATAATTCAATTAATCCAACGAGCCAGAGTAGGAGAGGACACGGGTAGATGAGGTTTCCTAAATGAGATCAGTAATTGGGAATGGTTAGGTAATCTTAAAGGGATTGTAATACTTTAAAATTACTAATGCCAATATTATAGTAGTAAAAAAAAGAAATTATCTGCCCCCAGTGACATCTCTCAAACCTTTATGGTTTGAGAGATATTCACTCACAAAGTTCCCCTTCCCTCCCCTTTCCCTGAAGTCAGCATTGTAACTGACTACAGGGGAAGCCTGTCGTATGACCATCCGGCGTCTCTGAAGCAGAGCCGTGATCGCGTTAATAGAAAAGAAATCATTCACCTAAAAGGTCTTCTATGTGTGCTCGGTTTGAAAGCACACACAGAAGACCTTTTAAGTGAATGATTTACTTTCTATTAACGTGATTGCGGCTCTGCTGCAGAGCCGCCGGATCATCATAGGACAGGCTTCCCCTGCAGTCAGCTACAATGATGACTTCAGGGAAAGGGGAGGGAGGGGGGAACTTTGCGAGTGCATATCTCTCAAACCATAAAGGTAATTTATTTTTTTTACTACTAAAATATTGGCATTAGTAATTTTAAAGTATTACAATAGCAAAACAGCCTGCTAATAACTCCAAGCAATTATGTGCATGAAGTTTTCCTCCGGTGGTAATGAGGCCGCAGTGAGCTCCTCAGCCTGAGTTGCTAGCGTCTGACTCCAGGTCTGAGCCAAAAATGGATCTTCCATTGCACGCCTCCATGTGAGAATGCCACCAATTCAGTTCCTCTTTCGCTTCCGATGAAAGGGGAACTAAATCTGCATAACCTAATCCCTTCCATAGATGGATCATCTTTAGACGTTGAAGGGCCCGATAATGTATCGGTCCTGGAAATATTGCTTGGATAGATGCCGAAAGAAGGCCTACCATTCTTGAGATACTTCTGAGAGATATGACTTCTTTGCGAAGAAGTGTTTTTATCTCTTTGCGAATAAGCTTTGTTTCTTCCCTGGGAGATGGAGAGAGGTAATTTGAGAGTTGATAGTGAAACCGAGGAACTCTATGGATTGGGTTGAGACGAGAATGGATTTTTTCCTGTTGATGATAAAACCCAACTGAGTTAATAATTGAACTGTCCATTGGAGATGTAATTGAATGGTGGAAAGATTTTGGGACATGATCAACATATCGTGTAGATAAATTATTAGTCAGACTCCTCTGGATCTCAGGAAAGAAACCACTGGTTTCATGAGCTTCGTGAAACACCAGGGGGCTGAAGAAAGTCCGAATGGTAGGCAAATAAATTGCCATTTCTGATCGTTCCATAGGAATTGTAGAAAGGTTGGAAATATTGGTCCATGGGGATAGTTAGATATGCATCTTTTAGATCTAACTTTACCATCCAGTCTGATGTCTTTAAGCCTTCGAGTGCCAGAGTATACAATGCATAGGATGGCAATGTGTTGGATACCTCTCTGGCACTCAAAGGGTTAATGAGTCTCTCAGATTTTGTATGCCCTCCATTTTGAAATGTTTGTAAAGGACATGTGAATTGAACAGTCTTAGATTTATCACAGGTCTGAGACCTGAATCTTTTTTCTTTGCTGGAAATAGGTTGCTGACATATCCCGGGGTATAAAGGGGAACTTCTATGATAGCTCCTTTCAGAGCTAGTTCTTGAACTTCTTTGTCCACTAACATACTTTCCTCCTTTGAGAATTGGAAAGAAGGAGGAGTCATGACTTGAGTAGGCATAGAATACATTTCTATTTGGTAGCCCCTGATGGTCTGTAGAATCCATGGGTCTGAGGTTAGCTGTTCCCAATAGTGGGTAAGTCTACCACCCACTTTTTCCAGGGAAGAAGGGATATGAAGGGAAGAACTTACCTGAGAAAGGTTGAGATCTAGAAGAACCTCTGGCACCTCAGAATCTCCATTGTCTAGTCCTTTGAGGGAAGAAGAGCATGGGGTTCTTAGATTGGGAGGGATAGTAACCTCTTCCATAAGAGGGGAAAGGGCCCTGGTCAATTGTTCTTCTAGGGAAACTTTAGTAAGCTTGGTCGGGAAAACGGCCCTTACTTTTCCCGGCCTTGGCAAAAACTCTGGTTTGAAAAATCTTTTTCATAGAGGATTGGGCCTTATCAAATGCCGAGAAAGTATTAACAAATTTGCCTAAATCTTTGATGAAGACATCCCCAAATAACAGGCCATCAGGAGATGGACCGGCTTCGGATGACGCCATATCTGTTAGCTTGGGGTCAATTTTCAGTAATATAGATCTGCGTCTCTCTGTGGAAATGGCTGTATTTGTATTTCCAATTAAACATATGGCTCTTTGAATCCAGCCTCTCAAAATGTGTGTATCAATGGGATGATTATTAGTTAAGGCATTTTCAGTCAGATCAAAAATTTTTGCTAGAGGTCCAGTGATGTCCAGTAATTTGTCTTGACAGACTTTTAGTGATTTGTCAATCCCTTTCCTAGGGTCTTTGCCAGATTTGGATAAATATTGAACCATGCGGGGATCTAATTCTGGTGCTAGGCAAGGTTTCTTATCAATAGAGGGTCTTGGGCATTCTGCCCGTAATTTGTTCTTGGCCACTTTGTCTAAGGGCCATCTTATCCAATGTTGAATGAATTTTGCCACATGATCAATAGGTGCCCATTCACTTGATCTAGGGTGTCTAATGTTATTAGTATCTAAAAGGGGAAAACCTTAATTATCAGTAATAATTTCCTCATTATCAGGAATAGAAGTTTGTGGGGTAGTATTTTGAATGTCAGATTGTTCAATACAGTAGTTATTATTTTTATTAGTATTATAATTGTCATAATCTTCATCAGAGGATGTAGAGGTGTCATATATGTCTTTGAACTCTTCCTCCTCAGAAGAAGATAGGCAAAACGAGTCAGGTTTCTGCCTATGGCCCAGTTTTTTCCTCGTTTGATCTTCCTCATGAGTAGAGGGTCTTTTTCGTGGTGGTATTCCATGTTCATCATATGGTCCGTGGACCAATTCATTATGAGACACATCATCTCTATTCATAACATTCTTACCTCTACTGTCTGTACCCCCAGAATTGTAATGTTTCCTTTTAGAGGAACTTTTCTTGTGCATGGTATCTCTTACTGGGGTAGGTTCAGAATCATGACTTGAATTTCTTAATTAATTCTGTGTTTCAGAATGGGTCTTATTGACTGCAATATTCCAAATTACTTCAGATAAGGATTTGTCTAAATTATCTGACATTTGAGACATGCATGAGGAAATTGCTTTGCAAACAGTCCTGTTGACTGATGCGTCCATGAGGGTCTGAATATTCTCCTCAGAATTAGAGTCACTATCCTGAACTAAAAAGTGAGGAGGAATTTTATTTAAGTTTTGAGTCTTGAATTAGACATCATTCAGGAGAATTCTTGGAAAGAAATATAAATATAACTTAAGGAAAGTAAGTTAATATGCAGGTTGTATGTATTTGTGCAGAAAAGAAAGGGTTAAATACATTAATCACCAAAGAAAGACACTGAATTAAAAGAATATTCAGAAATAAAGGTAAAAGACAAACTGTAAGTTTCACCAAGAGTTAAATATGAAAATTTCGATGTTAGGGCACTTTTGCCCAAAAGAAATATGGCTGCTGCTATAAATAGCTGCAACCAAGTAAAAAATAATATAGCTGACACAGAATAGCACCACTGATTATGCGGTTGCTATAAACAATTATGGGCCAGCAAAACTTTACTTCAGTCCTCACTGCGGGAGTGAAAAAGTTGACAGGGAAAGAGTACTACCGTGCATGTGCGGAGCGTACCATCAGTGGAGAAAGCCAATACTAGCAGGGGAGTTCAGAAAAAATGGGCGAACGAGAAAAACTAAGTGAAATAAAGGTACCGGTTAAGCTCAAACGCAAAACGAAAGAATTTGGGATGATATTTAAGATAAATAAAGATAACATATAAGGAAACAACAATGAAGCAAGTAAAGTAAAAGGGGAAAGTGAGTATTAGGTGAAACCTTGGAAGAAAAAAGTTATTGAAATAAGAAAACACACGATACAAATTAGAAAGCAAATACAGTAGAAACAGGCAATCATATTACTACATATCAAGTATACTTATATTGAGGAAGCGGCAAAGATAAGAGGAAGTCTCCAGGGTTTACAGCACTATATATAAGGATCTATATGTCCTGACTGGTGGTTTGGAGCAAAGGGTTACTAGCATGTTTGCTTAAACTTTACTGTTAAAACAAACTTGATTTTTCTCCTTTGCTGCGGAGAAAGAGTAAAGAGAAGTTTAAGCATAATACGAGCCTCCGGTCTTGTAATAAAATCTATTTTGTACTGCCTACAGAACTATTAGAAATATTTTTGTGATTCAACTATTTTTATTCAACTGCTAACTGTGAGAACCCAGACCATTGCTTTAAGTATTGGAGTAGCCATCATCATAATGAATAATAAGGCATTATAATCAGGATTACATCACAGAAAATAAGATTAGCAGGAATCAACATGACTTTGTGAGGAATAGATCTTGTCAAACTAATCTAGTGAGCTTTTGTGAAGAATTAAATTGTAACCTAGAGAAAATTAAAACAGTAGATGTAGAATATCTATATTTTGCAAAGGCATTTGATACAGTGCCACACAGGAGACTGGGGTATAAAATAAAGAAACTGGTGCTAGGGGATAACCTTTGCAACTGGATTGAAAACTGGTTGAAGGATAGGGAACAGTGTGTTTAGTACTTGGTCCACTGCTTTTTAACATGTTAATAAAAGACTTGGAAGTATTTATAGAAAGAAAAATTTCAATATTGCAGATGACACTAAATTATGTAGGGCAATACATTAAAATCAGATCATGAGGTTTGTGCTCTACAGAGGGATTTACATAAAATGGCAAATTGGACAAACAAACGGAATATGAATTTAATATGGGAAGTCACGCATTTGGGACTCATTGCTAGAGTAAGACCTGGGAGTCCTTGTAAACTACAGACTTGAAAATAGTGACCCGTGTCAACCAGTAAGAGCAAAAGCTAACAAAGTCCTGTCTTACATTAAAGGGGTATTGAAGTAAGATTGGATAACATAATTTTGCCGTTGTTCAAATCATTGGTAAGTCATCACCTTGAATATACAGTACAGTTTTGGGCATCGGTTCTGCAAAAGGATATTCTAGAACTGGAGAAAGTGCAGTGAAAAAGCAACACAACTCATTAAGGGAATGGATGACTTGATGTATGAGAAATGTCTACAAAAGCTTGGTTTACTTACTGTAGAAAAAAAGATGACTAAGAGGAGATCTTGTTACATTGTACTTTTAAGATCTAAGTTTTGGGTATGATAATAATAATTATGCAATTGACTCTTTGAGTGCTAGGGAATAATCTAACTCACTGCATTGCAATGAGTTGGATACCTCTTTGGAAATCAAAGTTCTAAGAATTCGGTATTGGTTATGTAATATTTAGGTAAAACAAAGCTAAAACCTAAAATAGTCTCTGCTGTCAATTACAAGACAGATATACAAGTCCAAGGAGAGTCTCCTAAAGTCCATTGATGTTGCTATTCCAGAAAAGTTCTCTCCAGGATCCTATTGGTAGTAGTGGAATAGTCAATCCAAAAGAATCAATTCAGGAAAAAACACAAGGCAGCCAATTAATTTTAAATTACTTAATAACTGGGACTGAGATGGCAATAGTATATAGGTCATGCCTCCCTCTCCTGACAGTGATAAAATATCAAATGCATAGACTTAAATATTCAAGAAGTTCATAACCAATACAGAGAAAACATATATATGTATATTATGCCAAAATACTATAAGCCTTAAGTAAAAGCACTGCAGACAGATTTTTGGGGGGTGAGAAAAGTGTACCCTTAAATTAGCGCTCAGACCCAAAATATATAGTATCTAACAAAGGAATAAAAATTCAGAATTTACCAAAATAGAAAAAATACATTTATTATAGAAAATTATGGTCACACAAACTCAGCGTGGTACCAACACATCCCCCAATCCTCAATAGAACACCATGTCCCAAATAAAAAGCAACGTTGCATACAAAACCACCCCTTTAAGACATAACCAACATCTCAATAACTACCTTTGTATGTGAGAGACCGCAGCCGGGTGCACCCTGTATACAACAATGCGCATCCACAGTGATGTCCCACACATGCAGGAAGAACCCCTGATCACCAATCCTAATAGCCCACCCAAAAATTGGTATCTATCTTATATAAACCTATTCAACATAAGTAGTAAATGATGATATATGATCTATTGTAGTATTCTAAATCAGACAGTACATGAATTACACATAGCATATGCAATATCCTCTCAATATAAATGGAGTATTGATTGATGGTAACAACTCCACAACGCACGTGCGTAATCTTATATATGAAATAAGATGACAACCAATCCTGGGTAATAGCCCATCAAATTGATTCAAAGTATGGCAGTCAGAGGGTTAATTCCTTTTGTCATACAAAGCAACAACAGTGGCATAATGGATAAGAGTAAGTAATTAGTGTGCACACATAGCATAATAGTAGCAGCACAATAAGAATAGCAGAGGGTTAATGAAGGGTTAATAGCATTGCTAGTGGTCACTTGGATAATAAAGCAACTGTGTCTGGCATCTTATTATCTCCTCTGTATATAATACTTCATATCAGTCAGTAGATACATCTCACCAATCCTGGTTTTCTGCTTCAGTACTTTATGTTTCAATCATTGTGTTTCCAGAGTCTCAGCCACTCACTAGTTGCAAACATAGACATTTTCAGATCATAATCAGATCAATCAGATCAGTCCATCCTCACAAGCTACCTCCATCTTCAATCTTTATCCACTGATAGCCACAGATTGTCTCCTGTTGTCACTTCAGAGATGTCTGGTCTGTCACCATAACGTCAACATGTTTCACCCTTACTGAGAGGGCTTCATCAAGACAGAACTGTCTGGAATTGTTGCATCTGCTTCAGGTGCCAGCTCAGAGTTTCCTCTACCATATAGTTTTTCTACCAGAGAAGTTCTCCATATAAAAAACATAGCTCCATGTTTTCAGAAATTCCTGTGAATTACTGTTTTCTGCACCTACTATTCAGATGAGGTGAAGTTGTGAAGTGTCTAGAGAGCCAACTTCATGGGCCCATAGCCTTCAACAGGGAAACAACCATGCTGAAAAGCGTATTATTATTCTCTGAAGATATGGCAGCCATCTATGACCTGTTCTATTGAGGCTGCCATTCATTCCTTGAAACAGGGTAGAAGACCAGTGGAAGAGTATGCTGGTGAATTCAGACACTGGGCTGGAGACACCCAATGGAATGAACCAGCCCTCAAAGACAAGTATCGTATGTGGCTCTCTGATTCCTTGAAGGATAAACAGGCCCAAGTAGGCCTGCCTAAGTCCAGGGAATAACTTTGTCAATCCAAACTGACAGATGTCTGTGGGAGCATCAACAGTAGAAGACGTGCTTTGGTGCCAGTATGGCAGACGTCATCCTTTAGGGAGTTGGCCTCCTCCACTAGGGGTGGGCGAAAGGTCCCGTCATGTTTCCATGAAAAAATCAGCTAAAACCACATTGTTGTCTGCTTTTTCACAGGAAAATCTGCTTTAAAAACAGTGATTACATTCTTAGAATTTTTGCTCATTGGCCAAAATTCTTCGCCTTTTTTCAATGGCTAGAAAGTGTCCGCCCATTGATTTAGGTGTTTTTCTCCTATTCGCAATAACAATGTGACATATTCGCGGAAGTGAAACACAACAGAAGCAGCTGCAGAGTGAGGTACAGTGAGAGAAAAAATTATTTGATCCCCTGCTGATTTTGTACATTTGCCCACTGACAAAGAAATGATCAATCTATAATTTTAATGGCAGGTTTATTTGAACAGTGAGACACAGAATAACAAAAAAATCCTGAAAAATGCATTTCAAAAAAGTTATAAGTTGATTTGCATTTAACTGAGTGAAATAAGTATTTGACCCATGTTGCAAAACATGACTTAGTACTTGGTGGCAAAACCCTTGCTGGCAATTAAAGAGGTCAGATGTTTCTTGTAGTTGGCTACCAGGTTTGCACACATCTCAGGAGGGATTTCATCCCATTGCTCTTTGCAGATCCTCTCCAAGTCATTAAGGTTTTGAGGCTGATGTTTGGCAACTAGAACATTCAGCTCCTTCCGCAGATTTTCTATGGGATTAAGGTCTGGAGACTGGCTAGGCCACTCCAGGACCTTAATGTGCGTCTTCTTGAGACACTCCTTTGTTACCTTGGCCATGTGTTTTGGGACATTGTCATGCTGGAATACCCATCCACGACCCATTTTCAATGCCCTGGCTGAGGGAAGGAGGTTCTCACCCAAGATTTGACGGTACATGGCCCCGTCCATTGTCCCTTTCATGCGGTGAAGTTGTACTGTGCGGTGAAGTTGTCCCCTTAGCAGAAAAACACCCCCAAAGCACATGGAGAGTTGAGTTGATGCCAAAGAGCTCAATTTTGGTCTCATCAGAGTACAACTTTTTCACCCAGTTCTCCTCTGAATCATTCACATGTTCATTGGCAAATGTCAGATGGGCCTGTACATGTGCTTTAAGAGCTATTCACAAGCAAAGTTCCCCTCCTGCCCCTTTTACCTAGTGTAAGCCATCTCTTCTCAGATGTGGAATGAAGCACATAGACCAGGCAGATAACAGCAGGGGACAATCTTCTTTCTATGAAAACAATGAAAACCCTGCCCCCCTTGACAAGTTCTTCAGGTTTTTCCCTTATCTTAACTGAAGATTGTCCCACTCTGCAGTCTACCTGGACACCTCCCTTCTGATCTGGCTGAGCAGTGTTACATCAGTAAAAGGGGTGGGAGGGGGAGACTTTGTCATTGAATTACTCTTGAACTACAACTCTGACAGAATTGAAATAACACTTTCTAAAGTCCAAATACTATGATGATTAATTAGAGCTGCTTTTATTCTGAAACATTACTATCCCTTTAAGCAGAGGGACCTTATGGGATTTCAGTCCTTCCCAGTGTAGTGCATTACCAATTGTTTTCTTGGTGAGTATGGTCCCAGCTGCCTTGAGATCATTGACAAGATCCTCCCGTGTAGTTATGGGCTGATTCCTCACTGTTCTCATGATGTAACGGTTTTATGGACACTCAGACACAGAAGGTTTAGGTAAAACACAGTTTTATTGAAAAAACACAGAAATAGAATAACCCTCGCGGGTCCAGTAATATATGTATACAATATAATACTGACACAGGTCAGGTTACAGTAATCAATACCCACACAGGTCCACTATATATATATATATATATATATATATATATATATATATATATATATATATATATATCAAATATAATACTGACACAGGTCAGGTACAGTTTGTGTGAATCCAAACGAGACAGCGGTGAAATGGTTGCTATTAGGCCAGGAGGACAGACAGGCCCTAATAGCACGAGACCCACAGGACACTCACTACGTAGAGGGTGACACAATAGCGACTAAGGCCACAGGAGTAAACGAAGGCCCTGGACAAGTGGTAGACTGCAGGAGCAGTAATGGAGGACTGCAACTCTAGGCACAGAGTAACGCCAAACTGAGACTGCAATGACTGTGACCCAATGTGTAATGGCACCAACCCACAAGGAGTTGGTTGCCAAGGAACAGACCAACCTCAGCTTGTAGCAGTAGTAGGTCAAGCGTACCGTGGTGCAACCAGATGGATCTACAACACCAGAGTGTCGGATCACAGTAACAAGGCTGCCTGAGCAGCAACGAGGCAACCAGAGGATCTGTCCGTGGACAGAGAGAACACCGGAGGACAGCCCTTAACCGGATACTGGATGGAGCAGTTAGCCGGGCCTGGACTGTACACAAAGCAGGAATGTCCGACAAAATCGGTTCGGTACACAGAGCAGGAACGTCAGCCAATCCGGGTCGGTACACAGAGCAGGAACGTCAGCCAATCTGGGTCGGTACACAGAGCAGGAACATCAGCCAGGCCGGCACAGTACACAGAGCAGGAACATCAGCCAATCTGGGTCGGTACACAGTACAGGAACGTCAGCCAGGCCGGGTCGGTAAACAGAGCAGGAACGTATACAGGCAGAGTAGTCAGGTAGTCCGTGTCATACACAGGAATCACACGAAATACTGGAGCAAGTGCTTAGCAACAGGAACACCACGAAAGGGCACCAGAGAAGTGACAGGGCTCAGTATTTAAGGGCTAGCACTGGGTGGAGCAAAGCCACGTAAACCAATAAAAGGCATCAGGAAGTAGCACTGTCAAAATGTCACCAGCAATAGCACGGGCACCGTGGTAGTACCCCCTTTTCAAAGAACCCCTCCCAGAGAGGAGAGACCCGGCTTCTGAGGGTATTTGGCATGAAATCTGCGCAGCAACCTAGGAGCATGGAGATCATTTTGCTCTTCAGGGTAATAGCCCTTCCAATGAACCAAGTATTGCAATCTCCCTCTGAACCTTCGAGAATCAATAATATTTTGAACTTCATACTCATCCTGACCTTGCACCTGAATAGGACCGGGGACTGTAGGAGTGGTAGTATAACAGTTGCATACCAATGGCTTCAGATGGGATACGTGGAACACACTGTGAATCCGCATGGATGCTGGGAGATCCAGGGCATACGAGACTGGGTTAATTTTGCGGATAATTTTAAAGGGACCGACAAACCGAGGAGCCAATTTATTACAAGGAACTTACAGATTGAGGTTTCTGGAAGATAGCCATACCCTATCCCCAACTTAGAAGGAGACCTACGGCAACCGTCTGCGATTAGCATGACGCTGATAACGCTGGAAAGAAGTACTGAGGGTTCTCTGTACCTGTGCCCAAGTGGAGCAGAGTTGCCTGATATGCTCATCCAGAGCTGGAATCTGCTGCATCTGAAATGAGTCCGGAAGCAAACATGGTTGGAACCCGGAATTGATGAGAAACGGGGAGCTCCTGGACAACAAATTAACCGCACGGTCCTCTGCCCACGACAACAGGTCGGCCCAATTGTCATGATGATCGGATATGAAACAGCGTAGGAATTGTTCCAATCCTTGATTGGCACGCTCGGCGGCTCCGTTGGTCTGGGATGGTAGGCAGAAGAAAAGGACAATTGTATGCCCATTTGATCACAGAATGCCCTCCAAAATCTGGACCAAAATCTGGACACAAATTGGCTCCCATGGTCCAACACCAGCACCCTGGGTACACCATGCAACCGAAATACTTCTCTGGCAAAGACAATAGCCAACTCCTGTGCAGAGGGAATGCCAGGAAGAGGCACAAAGTGTGCCATCTTAGAGAATCTATCGACCACCATGAGAATAAATGAATATCCCCTAGACAATGGCAATTCTCCCAGGAAGTCAACTGAAACATGGGACCAAGGACGCTCGCCATTAGGCACTGGTTGAAGCAAGCCAACTGGGAGGTGCCTAGGGGATTTGGCACGGGCACAAGTAGTGCAGGCTGCCGTGAAGGCGGTGCAATCCTCTCAGCCATGTGGTGTTGGAACTGGAACTTTCTTGTTATTTTCCTGAACAACCAGGCTTTCACATCTCCCCTTTTTAAATAGGTTACCACTAATCTCAACCTGGGACATGTTTCTGTCCCTCCACCTCCTGCAGTGATTGATGGCAAAGAGTTTGAGTTGGAGGCTCTCCTGGATTCCTGGGTACATAGGGGCTATCTTCAGTACCTTGTGCAAGGGAAAGGCTATAGACCAAAGGAGAATTCCTGGGAGCTGGTTTCCTTCCTTAGCTCCCTGGCTCTTCTCCAGACCATTCATTGTTCTTGTCCTCTGTTCCCTGGACTGGCCACACAGGGAGTGACTTTGCAGCGATGTGATCATGCCATGACTCACTGGTCCTTGCTGGCCATGCTCTTATGGTGTGTGACTGCTGGCACTTGAATTTGCGTGCTGACAAGCAGGAATATTTGCATTTTTGTACACATGGCATCAATGTGCTCACTACAAACTTTGGGTACCATTATTTATATGCATGTGTTTATGCTCCAGTTTTAGAACTCTCATTCCCTACGTCGTTATTTAGTTATTAGCCATTGTAGTGAATAATTGGTTCCTGTTTTTCATGATTTTCTGACTTTTGCCTATTCCTTGACACTGCTTGTTTGCTGCCTGTCTTGGCCTCTTGTTTGTTATTTGACTCTGCCTCAACGCCACCTACCCTGACCTTTTGGATCTCCTTTGACTATTCTGCTGGCTATCATCTGGTTTGTCACTTTGATGTTCTCTACTCATAACCAGTCTACTAGTGCATTAATTCTAGCTCTGGCTCAAATGGGGTCAGATATTCAGCCATGAAATCAACATGGTTTCTTCCATCATCCAGCCTTCATGCTGCAGCAAGAGTGCAGTCATGACCTGTCCAATACCCTAGCATCTCTATTACGGAGACTGCAAGTTCTGTTGTCCTGCCATGGGGATTCAGCCACCCTAATGTATTTGTGTTAGTAGTACATACCTACCTGTGAGCATATTTGTTGTGTTGAGCACTTCCACACCCAATGCCTTTGTTACTGCAGGCATTTTATATTTTAATAAACTTTGTATTGCATTCAGATATTTTCTACTGCTTAACAGAAGTCAGGTCTGTCTATCTATCTAGCTATCTTTTTTTTTTTTGCATTATTTCTGCAGTTTGATTTATACAGTGATCTCTACTGAAGTCTGTCTCTAGATCACACCTCCTCAAACCAAACAAAGAGCTTCAATAGACCTGAATGACTCATAATAGCAGTTGTTTAAAGTAGAGATCAAAAGCAACTAAAATGGTACATCTGAATAGCAGGCTGCAGTTTGAAGGACACATGCCCAAGTAAGCCTTTGTGTTAAAGAAATAAAGAATTTTAGGGGTTTGTACATACATTCACATCACTAGAACATGCATTTGGCCACTCATAGGGTTTCCTGTGTACAGATCAATGGGTGAAAGAGGTAAATTTGCTTGTATATATGTACAAAAATGTTACTTAAAAACAATAAAGGATGCAATGGTGAAAAAATGCAAAAACAGGAAATCACTAATTTTATTATGTAAAAAAGAAGAATGCTATGGATGAGAAATTCTTGCAGAAAGTCAACTCGTTTTGTGCATAACTGACACCTATTAAAGGGATCATATGTTTCATAATAAAAGCAGTTCCAATTAAACTTCATAGTATTTGGGCCATGGAGAGTGGTATTTCAATACTGTCAGAGTTGTAGTTCACAAGTAATTGAATGATAAAGTATCCCCCTCCTGCCCCTTTAACTGGTGTAACACTGCTCAGCTCAGAGAAGTAGGGTGGTGTCCAGGTGGATTGAAGAGAGGGACAATCTTCAATTAACATAAGGAAAAAACCTGAAAAACCTGTCAATGGGGACAGGGCTTTCATTGTTCTCACAGTAAGTAGATTGTCCCTTGCTGTTATCTATCTGGTCAAGCAACCAGATTCCACATCTGAGATGAGCAGTGTTACACTAGGTAAAAGGGGTGGGAGGGGAATACTTTATCATTCAATTACTCTTGAACTACAACTCTGATTAAAATAACGCTCTCTATGGCTCAAATACTATGAAGATTAATTGGAGCTGCTGCTTTTGTGAAACATTACTATCCCTTTAACACACTGAACTATATATATATATATATATATATATATATATATATATATATATATATATATATATATATATATATATATGTGGTAGATACAATGTTAAACAAAATTTGACATACCAGTCAAGCCATAAGACTTGCTTTTCCAACAGAAATCACACTTTTGCAGTTGTTTCTACTGCAAGGGATTCTGGGTAGGCATATGCAAATAAGTTTAACAAGGAATCACCTTTTTGCCTCAAAAGTAACACACTGCAAAAGTGTGATTTCTGTGGGAAAAGCAAGTCTTATGGCTTGACTGGTATGTCAAATTTTGTTTAACATTGTATCTACCACCCACCAAATTCAGGTGGAAGGGGTTTTCATTCACTTTTTTCCCCACCATAACCTTTTCAGTTTGTGCTCCACATGTGCACCAAGCCTCAATAGCAAGCCAGTTAAACCAACCTCATGCTGAAGAGTATATATATATATATATATATATATATATATATATATATATATTATTACAACATTAAAAAACAAAGAGCAACATTTTTAAAAAGAAGATATGGGCATGTAGTATCCAGTATTTTTTTAACCCTTTGAGTGCCAGAATTTTTCATGACCCTAATTTACCATAGTTTTACCATTTAGAATTCCATTGGCACATGTATAAATAAGAATTTTACCAAGATGATCAGAATTCTTTAAATAGGATACAGATTTTTATGGCTAGATCATGGTATAAAAATAACTGATATAAGCATGTTTATACATATGTATATCTAACTTCTTGGATACTAGAAAGGTCTCCAATGCATTGAAAAGCCATGCTTTGGAGACTGATGCTGAGAAGGGACCGCGTCACCTTCCGCCGTCGTTCCTGGGTCTCTCCTTCTCAACGCAGATAAGCGCCGTCAGGTGCACCGGTTGGAGTATGGACGGTCACTGGAATCAGTCACAGGATCACTGGAAGCAGGGAAGCAGGGAAGAGTCCACGTCGCCGCCTGACAGCATATGAAGTTGGGACGCAGGAAGCTGGCAGCAGGCGGTCGGCGATTCAGGATACTTGGCGCAGATGGGTATCAGAGTGGACACTTTAGACCATAAGCAATACAAGACTCCAGGACTCCTTGTTCACTCCAAAACAGAACTCACTTTATTGACACAAACTACAGATATTTATATACAGTACAGTACATTGGATCACATGGGGAAACCTGATACAATAGGGAACTTGATTAAATCAAACACATCAGACAAAAGGCAAGGGCTGACACAATGAGAGCATTCACAGAGGTAATCAACTCACAACATAATACAAAGGGCTGGCAACAGAGTTTCAGGCTATACAATAGGTGACTCACAGACTGAGGGGTGTGAATGGATTAACACACACAGCAGGGGGGTCTCAGGACAGTTCTCACTCCAAGGACTTGAGTGGCCAGAATATTCATTTCCTTAACAATGGCCAGGGGTTGAATAATTAAGCAAAAGGCTTGGGAGTCTGCAATACATAATGAAATAATTAACCCCTCACTGCCTATTCCCTTGGAGTAAACCCTCAACATACTACATACAATAACTAAAACGTTCGCCATACATTAAACATACTATGTGATCCAAAGTCTATGAATTTAAGTCTTTCTCTTAGGGAATAGCTGGCCAGTTTGTACGCCAAGGCACAGCACAGAGTCCAAACAGTAATAAATGTCCATAGTCTTTGGATAAATAGTTTGAGGTCCAGACAAGGGCTGAGTAACGGGTAGGATCCGTTACAGAGACCACTCTAGCATATGCAGGGGTTACATGTCTCCTATATTCCTATTTAGTTCACAACAGAAATTTATTTGCATCCTTTTGGTTGACATCAGGTTGTAGATATTGTATTAAATGGAGTATTTTCAGTATGTTTAACCCTCATAGCTTTCAGTCTGTAGAACTAAGTCACAAAGTTTACAGTTTAAACAGATTGGACGACAGTACTTGAAATCAACAGGAAAACTGAACCACAGAGCTTGCAATCAATACAACTGACATTATACACTGGGTGTAAGACAGGATATATGCCTGTGTCAGCACAGTCCATCTGTTTACAGTACATCTCATGTACCAGCAGTGCTGTAGGAATGAAAGAAAATAATGGAAAGGCTCAGTCTTTTTAAACTCTCCTGACAAGTACCACTGTATATACAGTATCTGCCCATTGCCCTTCTCACTCCAGAAGGCCACAAAAGTGCTTGCAAGGTAAACTAAATTTTGCTTCAAATATCTATCTGTTATTCAAAGTGAAAGAGGTATGCAAGATGACATCTTTTGCCTGATTTGATAAGCAAGCACAAATCTTGAGCACCATTGTTAGAATGCTACCCAGGATGCATAACACATTGATCCAGCCTGACAGTTTCACACACTCTGCTCCTGCCTTTGCTTTGATCAGTGCAGACAGGCTGAAACATACACACATTATGCCAGTTTGTTCATTTGGTAGCCCTGAACTAGTGTAAACTATAGAATAGCCTGAACCCACTATACCACTAAGCAAGGTACCCTAGATGTTCTACTTACAGCCTTACACTGCTGCCTGATGAAGAAAGGACTATAACATAATGCAAAAGCTCTTAAATATGTTGCCCACTAGAGGATTAAATAAATTAACCAAATTAGTATATAAACTTGCCATTTCAACAAAGTAGAAATGGGTTAAAACCTGAACATGGTGTTTGGGACAGATGGACTAAATTTAGCTAACCACATCTACAATTTGACAATGGTTATGTCCAAAACAACTAAGGCAGCACAATTTGTTGCACAGGGTGACTGTCTACTTTGTCTAATGGAGAATCTGTTACTGTTCACAATCACAGCCTCATTTTATCAAGAACTTTCAGCATCAATATGGCTGATTTGATGAAGCTGGCATATATGTGGCGGCAGAATTCACTTAGAGAAGTGTAATATGTGTGTTGCAAGGAAAAGCAATTCGTCTGAGACCTCTCCATTTTCCAATAGATTAAGAGACAAATTTTCAAAAGAAAATTGGAGAAGTTCTGGGGCAAAACAATTGACTATGAGGAGAAATACAAATTCCTATTTATTTAAATGTGGGTTTTAACTCCTTGAATACTAGAGAAGTATTCAATGCAAAACATTGTGTTGGAGATCTCTCTAGCATTCAAGGGGTTAAAGTCCACATTTAAATCAATGGGAATTTTTAGTTATCCCTTATAGTGGCAAATGGTTTTCCCTAGAACTCCACTTTTCTTTTGAACATCGGCATTGATTCCACACCTAACTTTTGTGCTTCACTAGAGGCTTTCTTGCTGACTCTGTTCATTCATCTGAATTTGACAGACTTTGCCAGACTGATACATGACCCGCACATAGATATAGGGACTTAAATAACCTGTTAAAAAAAATCTTAAAAGCTCTGCTAGTGCCAGAGTATAAGCAGCAAGAAACCTACACCTTCTTTTACTTCAATGTACCAGTTCTTCAATGATGCAGAAAATGCCCCTGACAAAACACAAATGATTCAATGCAGTGGAATGATGGATTCATTGAAAATGTGAAAAGTTAATATTATAGAGCATGTTAAAATCAGTATTATCACAATATTCAACTCTAAAACATTTTTAACCCCTTAATGACTGCTGAACCAGAGGTGGGTGGCTGTTAAGGACCACAACACTTTTTCTTTGTGTAATGGATTGTGGGATAGCAGCAGGGCTACCATCCCAAAATTCCATGATGTGCCAGGACCATCGGCGGTCCTTAACATCAAGACCGGCGTGACAGTCCTGGCACGTCATGTGTCACTAAGGGGTTAATCATTTAAGGGTGCAGATTGGAGTGCACTGTATTGCTTTACATTGTTTTACACAACACTAATAACATGCTTGTACAGCTCTGGCACAGGCATCTTTGAAAAATATCTTCAGTTTTGGACCAGCAGGGTGCACTATATGAAATCAGTTCTTTAAAACCTCTGTTTTCAACAAAAGAAAACAGCAGCATGTCATCCTCCAACATTTTTTGCAAGACTGCTATTCCTCAGTTGTACATTCGGATTTTGTGCAGGTTTTGACTGCTTTCTAACTCAGTTAGTGTGAGATGGAAATACACAGTGGTAGAACTGTGTAACATTATTGCTTTAACAACATGACTTGTGGCTGTGGAGATGGGTGGGCAGCAGTTGTGGTCACTCTATGATTCTTGTAATCTCTTCCAACAAACTCAATCATACTACTCCATCTTTTGCAATTGCAGAACAGTACCAGGAGCCATGGGTGTTAATGTAAATTAATTAAATCTTGGCACACTCTCTGAAACATAAACAGCATGTCTATTATGTGCCCTAGAGTTCCAGGAACCTTTAGGAGTGTTTCTGCTGCCTAGTCATGGAACATCTGACATAGGGAGTCTCCCAATCAGATATGTGATTATGCTTCAGGTGGACCCTCTATGAGGATCTTCCTAGGTGTGATCTGTTTTCCCTATACGCATATGTTGTTTACAACAGATAGCAAGATAGCTCTATACTGTAGACTTCATGGACTAAGGATTACTGAGGGGCTACTTTTACTACTGGGGCTAGATGTTGCAACTGTAATAGTAGGTGTCACTTCCAACAGCAGAAGGAGCACTCATCATAGGGTTGTGGATGTTGATGACTTATGTTGCTAATTACACAACAATAGTGTATGTGGCTTGCTGGGGGTTGGACTTGGAAGTCATGACGGTGATTATGATGATTGACTGGAAAACTATGCATTTTTAGACACCTTTACACATCCAGAGTGTGCCTTTACAATTGATTTCACAGTTTATAAACAGGCACAGTACACTTTTTCAGTAGTAGAAGATTGAGCCTTTATCTTTCAGCTAATTTTCTAGCCATGTCATCATCTCTCTCACTTACAGCATTGTCTGTATCTGAAGAAGAGGAGGATGCTGAAGGGATATATTCTTGATCAACATCATCATCACCAACAACAATTAGGCCATCCTCAGCATCGCCCCCTGCTTCTTTCCCACTAATTGTATATACCTCTAAGATTTTGATGTCTCAGTTTCTTTTTATTTTTCTCCTTAGAGGTACTTTCAGAACATTTTCTATTACCTTTATGACTGGTGTTGTACTTGTTTGTCTTGCTGTTAGATGCAGCAGTTGATACACCTTCCTCCCTTATGCCATCAACACTACAGTGTGAATCGTCGTCTTCAGTGTTTTCAAATGGTGTCTCAATACAGCTGGCTCTGGTGGAGTAAATTTTTATGTCACTGTCACAAACAGCCTTATCAGAAGAAGGAGCATCTTTTATTGCATTCTGCATCAACCATGGCTGCAGCCAGCTATCAGACTACCATCTACTAACATGTCCCTGCACTACCCCTACTCCTTTTCCCCTACCCTGTCCTAGTATGTTTCCATGATACCAAAATATTATGGATTTTAACATTAACAGATCGATTGCATATGATGTATTTTGCAGTTTACAAAATACTTGGGGGGGGGGCAGACAGCAAATCAGAAACAGGTTTTTATATACATATAGATATAAAGATATACCACCATCTATAAAAAATATACATAACATTCCCTGTGTAACTCCTCCATCCCCTATTTGGCTATAGCTAATGTAAAGAGGATTTCAACTGCTGCTTACTTTCTCTCTCTATGTCACTGCAATCTTACTCTCACTTAAATATGCTGGACATTCTTCTTCTGTTTTTTGTAGGAGTCAGTATCAGTTGAACTTGTCTGTATTGAGTGTCAGTCTGCAAATTATTCTATCAGTCAGTCAGTGAGTCACAGTGGCTCTGCCAGCTCAGGAAGGACTTATATCACCTGCCTACATCTTCTCAGCCAAACAAGATTTGGGGATATTTAGGGTAAATCTTTTTTTCACTTCACTTTCCCAAAGAGTCCCCCCACCTCCACTAACACAGAGAACAAATTGCCTGCTTTCTCTCTCTCTAACAAACACAGAATGGCATGGTGTGGGAAGCGAACACCGGAGGGAAAAGAAGAGGAACTTTTCACGTGGTTGAGAAATTCAGTTATTCTAATGCAATGAGAAAGGTTGAAAAAAAGTAGAAAATAAGCACTTTTCAAGAAAAATTACCTGTTCTGTGGAAAGTGACATTTTTGCCTCTTTTATTTTGAGACAAAACATTTTACTCATCCTACTCAATAACCCCTAAAGGAAAACTTACAATAATAACCACCATCCACTGACCTTACTGTGGGGATAACATCCTAAATGCTCCTATGGAGTTTGCTCTTGTGCTTTTCTCAAGGAGATATCTTCAAATCATTGCTAGGTGTCATGTTCATGGAGATGGACTTTACAGCTGCTAGCAGGACCACAAGACTACAAACTGTACTAACTGTACACATGACAATCTTATGCAAGTTCATGTACTATGCTCCTACAGTATAAAAACATGCAAAACTGTCATGTCTGCTTCCATTGCCATGACATCATGGACTGATTGAGGATGATATCTATTGAACCAAAGCACAAGAGCAAATTCATAGGGACCGTTGGCAGCTTCTAGCCCTAGAAAGGTCATTGGAGGTGTTGTTACTATTTGAAAGTGTTAGTTATCCTTTAACAATGAATGATTTAATGATTCCCTTGCCTGAATTTGGTGTAAATAGGAGATATTTTGCCTGCACTGTTAGGGGCACTTGATTATCATAATTGAGAAGCACTGGCCTAGAGCACCTTATTGTATAAGGTGTCTCAGCTGTGCTGGTCACATCCACTATTCCAAGTTACTGGACCAGCCAATAGGGGTGGGCAAAAAGTGTGAAAAATGTCCTGGATTTTTTTATTTTTCCTGTGAAAAAGTTTGCATTTCTGCCAATGCAAACATTTTCTCCTTTTTGCCTATTTGAACAAACTTTTCGCCTATATTTCCTATAGGTACTACATTTCCCACTGTAATATTACTTCTTACGAGGGCTGTAGTTTAGAAATAAGTGTCTGAAAATCAAAGTTGTGAGTCCTGCAGCAACATATGCCTTGAAAAATGTGTTCGCATGCAGAATGCATTTGTCCTTTGCCCACAACAATAACTTACTGATGATGATGTCAAGTAAAACAAAAATAAAGTTCATCCTACAAAGTGGCAGATTGTATTGTTGTGATGCTGATGGGGGACTGGCTGGTATGGTGTTATTTATGTATGTATATAGTTTTTTACTCAAACTCATGTTTGAGTCAAATCGCTGTTCTTCTTCTCAGGTTATTGACACACATTACTTGCCGCTTATAGCAGTGGTCCCAAGTGGGGTAGATGGTGGAAACCCTTCTTCACATTCCTCCTCCACCTCCTCATCTGTGATGCTGTTAAGATATTTATCCTGGCTTTGTTTGTCATGTGTGGTTTCTTCTACCTGATACTCATATGGTATGAGATGTTGGTTCATTTTTAAGAGTGTTAGTCTCCCAACATTGCTGCTTGATAGCCGTGTCCTGCGGTCATTGACAATATAACTACTACTGGGGCTAGATGTTGATGCAATTCTACTGCCACTACTACTAGGTGTCAAAGGTGCAGCACTTACAGTAGCAGAGGTACTCATCATATCTAACATTGTGGATGTTAATAACCTGTGTTGCTGTTGCTGGGTACTCAAAACAGGTGTGTTGTGGCTGAGTGGAACTTGGACTTTGAAGGGGCGATGATGCTGATAATTACTGATAGGGTGATTGTGTGTTTTTTGACATCTGTGCTTGTCCAGGGTCAGACTTTCCAATGGCTTTCTCAAACACTTTATAGACAAGCACAGTGTTCCTTAAAGGTGGTGGGAGATTCAGCCTTACTGTAACAAAGTTCCCTACTATGGGTGTTTTGGTGCTTGTTTGTATCTGATGCAGCAGGCAGTTCAGCTGCTAAACCTTCCTCTATTATGCTATTGCCAGCATCTTCAACACTTGAATGGGACATGTTGTCATCTTCAGTGTTCTTATATGGTTCTTGATTTCTACTGGAACTGGTGGTGCTGGAACTAGTTTTGCTGCGACCTTGACAAACTGCATCCTCCCTTGGAGGAGAGGGATCATCATCATTGATTGTACAAACTGCAGCAATATATATATATATATATATATATATATTTAGTTCTTTATTCTTTTTTATTTATTTATTTTTTTTTTAAGTCCACCCTTATGTCTTATCACAGTCTGTCCAAAAAAAAATTATAAATGAAAAACAAAATCAACAACATCTTTCCCCAGACTTCCCCACCCAGCACAGAGACAATAACAGCAAGATCAGCAAGCAAATAGGTGCCTAGCTGCCTGTGTCTTGCCAGTCAGTCACATGGAATTTTGGAATATTTGGGATCAACTTCCTTCCTCCCTTCTTCTCCCAGAGTGCCCCACTGACTCTCCTAACAGAATAAATGTCTTACCTAAAAGATTCCCTGAACTAAACTTCAATTCCTCTCTCTAGCTCAAAAAATGTACTGTTCTCTCCTCTCACAAACACAAAATGGCATGTTGTGAGAGCCTGACAGCCTTTTATATGTAGAAAACTTTCGTGTGTTGGAGAAAAACTTTTCTTCCCATTGATTTCAATGGGCAAAAAAGGCAAGGAAAACTGCACTTTTTCACTGGAAATTATTTGCCAAGCGGAAAGTGCCATTTTTGTCCGATTTCGGTTTGAGGTGAACATTTTCACCCATCCCTACCAGCCAATGCACCATACACAGACCACAATTTTTTGGTGTATGGCATCTGGTGTAATTAACACGTTATTTATTGTTGTAATAATTTATGCACTCATTCGATAAGTTTATTTACCAGTTTTTCTACCCTTGTTCAGCCAGTTTATTTAAATGCATTTTTTTATTTATTGAATGGCCATAGAAGGCCCACTGATATCTTATCCTATACCAGCCTGCCCCTCAGACAAAGTTATCTAAAATGGACAAAGACGCTGTATGCACAAAAAAACTGTAGTAATTTTAGGTCAAACCAGGGCAAATACATTTCCCATTGACATTGGGTACAGACATCCAGGAGTGAATGTTCAGTGGCAATTCCACAAGAAATCAGGAGCTGGATTTGAGGTTTTAAAATAATGCCTGTCTAATTTCAATTTACTAAGCTACCTACGACCACATTCCTCCCCTTAATATAACAGCGTAGGACAATGAAACAGTCTATAGATGTTTCGGGATGTTCCTTTTACTTTGCTCCTTGCTTAACCCCTTACTGACGAAGGATTTTTGACACTAAAGAACAAGAGCAATTTTGACATTTGTAATATACCTTTGTTCAACCATATTTCTTGCTAATTAATTTTTTAACCATACTTAAGGCTGTATGTATAACCCACCATTTTATTTGATAACAAAAAGCAACAAAATAATTAAAGAAAAACAACTTTTTATAGGTTTTCCTGTAATATGTGCTTAATTAGTTAATTTTTAATAGATAAAAGGTTTGTACAGTCATTCACTCTTTTAGGCAATCAGAATATGTGGTGTGTATATAAGTGGATCACATTGCTTCACACTAATACAATTCACATAATTTCCATTTAAACTTCAGTGTGTGTATGTGTTCTAAAATCGGTCTGTGTAAATAAAATCCTTTGATTTTGCTCTAAATCATTTATTAAGACAAAGAGGTGGCAGCAGTTCATCAAGTACCAAACCTGCCTACCCCTAGCACTTCACTCAGCATTAGGGGTGTGTGAAAAGTGAGAAAATGTTCCCTTATTACTTTTCGTGAACACATTTCTCTCCTATTCCAACATATTTTTTGCATTTGTTTCCTATGGTGCAACATTTCCCAGCACAATATTACTTCTTCTGAGGGCTGTAGCTGGAAGTCAAAGTTGTGAGTCCTACAGCATCATATAACTTGAAAAATGTGTTAGCATGCAGAATGCATTTGTCATTTGCCCACACCACTTCCTTATTCATACTGATGATGATGTAAAGTGATAAAAAACAATAAAGCAAAACCTACAATGTGGCAGATGTGTATGGTTGTGGTGGTGGGGGGACTGGTGTGGTGTGATTGGTGGGACCTTGACAACCTGCATCCAGCCCGGGAGGAGAGAGATCATCATCATTATTGCACATGCTGCAGCAACACTGACAAAAACAATGAGTACTTTATATTGCTTTTGTCATGTGGCTCCACTGACACATCTGATGGATGTACAAGCAACCACATGTTTGGAGACAGCAGAGAAAGGGTGAAACTGACTGTGCCAGTCCTTGAACAATCAGTTACAACCTCCCCGGCGATCATGAAGTCTTTGATGTGCCCGGACCTTTGTCCGTACTGATTTCTGTGACGGTCCTGGGATGTCACCCATCACTAAAGGTTTAAGGCATAGAGGAAAGTACATAAGTATTTTTCATTTCATTGCGCATGCAATTGGTCTTACATATGAGGCATTCTGGAATTAATGTTCTAATGATTGCAGTATGTGTCTGCTAGTATGCACTACAGCAATCATACTCTCTAGTACATACCCTGAAGTATAGTCAATGGCATTAAAGACAAATGCCAATGGAGCTATAGAGAATGAAATGTATCTTACCTGTCTGAGCTGACAAAATTATTTATTGCCCCAGATTAAGGCCTAAGGATGCCCAATACCACTTTTCATTTTCATTCAACATGTACGTAACTACTATCTACACTGAAAAAGATAATTAAAATAATAGTAATTAGGTTCAAGGCATGTTGATTAAATACAATCCAATTTCTAAAAGAAAGATAAAATAGAAGTTTCATTTTGAAGTTACTTCACAGCAGTGAAAAGAATCAAATCTAGAAGTACATTTATTCAACTTGTAATGCTACATCGAACATCATCCCACATCTGCCAGAAGGGCACAGAGGAAACCCAATATAAAAAAAACAAATGGCTTCATTAAATTTAATTACTGGCAAGATTAACAATCAAATAACTAATGAAGCCCTTGAAAGGGAAGCTTGAGTATCTGTTACTTCATTATCCCAAGAAGAATGAAGGGATGTGACCAAAAGATGAAGTGCTTAACCCTGTGAGTGCCAAAGGGGTGCACAACGCATTGCTCTGCTATGCGTTGCATACCCCTCTGGCACTCAAAGGGTTAATCCCTTGAATGCATTATAATTTGTTATTTCTTTTTTGTATTAGGACACTGTTACAGACTGTATTTCATCATATGAAAATTGTTTGTGTCTTCTAAATGTGTAGTTCCGAAGTCTGTACTCTGGGACGCCTAACAGGCCATGAGTTTAGGGGTTCCCTGCCTATGCACATGCAAATTAATAACATGACTTAGCCTTTGATTACCTCACTTGTACTCAAGCAGGGAATCTCTAAAGACTTGTCTTGTTAGGGGTCCTGAGGATAGGGTTGGAAGCCACTGTCCTAAAGAATCATGGCTGGGGCTTTTCTATATAGGGTTTCTCATTCAGATTGTTGAAACAGATTGTCTATAGTAATGAAGAGGACGTGAATGCAGACTAAGAGCTGGCTGACAATGGGACCAAAAATAGAAAATAAATTGTTCTGAATCAATCTGTTGACATGCTGCAATTTCCCTGTATTCACTACACAATACAGGGAAATGTCAGCAGGCAAGATCTGGATGGTGACTTATAGGGCTGCCATACAGTTCATTCATATAGGGAATCAGTGGTGGTTGTGATGCCCATTGCAACCTCCAGTGATTAGCCACCCAAGTGGGTCTCAGCTAATTATAAATGGGTGATGCCAAAATGGTTTCAGATTTGCCACTCTATCCTACAGTAAATAGATCACATGGGAAACATAGGAGTAGGTAAGTAAACACATAAGCAGCTTGAAAGGAGTAGCAAGACAGCTCTGTTAAAGTTGCCAGTATGAAAATTGCTTAATGGTTCAATTTATTAACCTATGAATAGTAGACATCAGGGAAACAGCTTCATATGCTCATGGTGTAATGCCATTCACAGAAATGTCAACAGGTTTGTGCTTTAATTTATCAATGAGAGTCTGAAAAGACATCCCAGTGCCAATATTCATATGGTTGGTATCGGCTTTTGTATAACCTTGAACTCAACAGGGTACCAGTCGTAGTATATGAGCTGCTTGAAGTATTCTTCCTTTTATGCAATATGTTTATTACTTATTTTGCTAGGCAGAGAAACATGCTTAATCAGTTATAAATATGCAAATATATTTTGAATGATTGCATGTACACAGTGTCAGAAAGCAACACAATATAGAAAATTTTGGTAAGAAATCATACATTGGTAACAGCATACTACTAAAACATTCACATGTTCTGTATGAAGGACACCTACCTAAATAAATCCTTCTCTTAACCTTTTTGGGTTAAAGACATTGGGGAAGATGTATAAAAGGAAGTGTCTGTAAATGTGTCTCAAAGCGACATAACTTTATGTATAAACATCTAACGACATTTTGCTAAGTGCTAACTCCATTTAGTTGACTTTTTTGAAATGTGGAGTAGAAATGGTCTTGGACAAATAAGAATTGTGTCCCAGTGTATTTATAAAGAAATTCGCTAATTGTGCCAAAAATAAAGCCAGTTTTATGGATTAAATTATAACGCCAGATAAAATCTGTTCTTATTGGAAGTATATAATACCGCTATGTGTCTGAATATATATTCGCAGGTGCAAATATTCAGAGAATATTCTCAGAATAGTCTCAGATAGACATATTTATAAACATGACTTTATTTCTTTATAAATATGACCAGGCGTTGTGAATTTTAAGTAATATAAATAACATCACGCTCATACACTGATGTATAGGCATGAAAGTACCTCAAAAAGTCCTGCCTCACTCACACCCTGTACTGCATGTTTATATGTTTTTATTGCTTCATATGACAAATAAAGAAGTTACTTTTATACTTTGAAGATATCACTGACAATATCAGTGTGCTGTGAATGTTAGTGACAATTCTTAAGAATACACTAAGAAGGCTTTTTATACATCACCCCCATTGTCACTGGTACACAAAAGTTAAAATAATCAAAAGATGTTTACTACAAATACAGTTCCTCCTCCAAAGTTATAGTTTATTTACTATGGTGTGACAGCAATGATCAGATACTGATCACAATTTAAAGAACTGCAATCTTAATTGCCCATACTGGGTCTCGACATTTACAGATAAAGTTACCAAAGACTTCCTACAGACAAAATGGCTTTGTCCCAGCTGTCAGATTATCCTCAACAGGAGTTCAATAATACTGTGATAAGCCAATTTGTGTCTCATTGTACACTGCTAATAAGTTAGCCTGTCATCATCAGCCTGTTGGACAGCTTTGCACAAAATATGAGTTTGACCCTAGAAGGTAAATATTGGGTATATGTCTTATTTAGTGCAGACACACGGAAAAAAGTTATTTGTCAATAGTTTCCCAGTGAACAGATGAAGAACAGGTGACTAGGTCTTTCTTGAAGACATAACCCTAAAGGAATAGATTAATAAAAGAAATGGAAAACATGGTTCATTTTAAAGATTGTTTTTAGGTCAAAACACCTCAATGTGCAGAAATGAAGCAAATCTCAAGATGCATCTCACAAAGCAAATCATACAATTTCATACCACAGAGCTTGTCAGATTCAGAAAGACACTGAATGACTTGACTCAGCAGTTACATCTGACTGCCAGAAGCAGTGGTCAATAAAATCCATTTCATTTAAAGAAGGAATACCACAGAAGACATTTGTTTCTCTGTAAAACCCAACTGCTCGGCATCTTTGATTTGGATTTTTTTAAATATTTCTTTTTATATGACTACTTCTTTCAAAACAGTATTTTTGTTCAATATGGAAGCCAAAATAATAAACATTCCTTCCCACAAACTTTACCATTTTATCTTTAGGAATAACCTAGATGGGACTTTACTTAGGTTAGGATCTTATGTGTTTTAATCCCTTGTATGCTAGAGAGATCTCCAATGCACTGTGAAGCATCCAAGGGCTTAATAGAGCTTTGTGCAAATGAATAACTTTACAGGCCTTAGTTCACTTCCTACCTCCCAAGTGTCCTTCTTTGGGATATACATCCCTCTGTTCTGTTTTTCCACCCTGATGTTCATCTTTTAAAGCGGAACTACCATGCTAGGTAAAGCCGCCCTGCAATAATTAGGCAGGTGGCGACTAGCTTAATAATAGTTATATTACCTCTCAAAAGTAGCCGATTGTAAAGTAATCCTTAATCTTCTGAGACTAGAAGCCAGGCATCAGCGCAGACATCTTGGCTGTGCACCTGCGCTGTCAGTCCCGGTCTCCATTAAAAAGCATTGCACTAGCCCGAAAGGCACCAGATGGGACTGACGCTGCAGGCACACAGAGTGCACTAACATGTCCGTTTTTGTCTCAGAAGATTAAGGATTACTTTACAATCAGCTACTTTTGAGAGGTAATACAACTATTATTAAGCTAGTAGCAACCTGCCTAATTCTTGCAGGGTGACTTTACCTAGCGTGGTAGTTCCGCTTTAAGAGATCAGGCTGCGTGGTGTGTATATAAGTGTATCACATTGCTCCACAGCAATACAATTCTTAGTAATGTTTATATAAACTATAGTATATATATTTATATATTCAATTGTGTAAATAATTGTGTAAATAAAATACACTAATATTGCTCTAAAATAGTTATACAAAAATTTGTAAATAGGTCATGAAATAACCTTTAAACTCTCATTAATTTACACAGCAACCCCACCTAAAACAAAAATGTCCCTCTTTGCTCATTGGAGATGTTGGGAGGTATGTCACTCTACATTAGATAAAGTAATTTTTCTGAAATCAATCTCTGTGAAACAGATACAAATAACTCCTTTGGATGCAGTGGGTTAGAGACCTGCCTAGTATCCAAAGGGCTAAACAAATTAGCCATTTTTAAAGTGAACATGTCACCATAAGTTTAGTTCATTTTAAGGAAAATTAAAAATTACCTAAATGTTATGCTAGTCACTTGCTTGAAATAGCAGTAGTTTTTGATAAATTGTTAGTGGCAAAGTCTGCCACTTTATTCCAGTTAGTTGATGTGCTGAGCCAATATTACCATACACTGTGCTAAAAATGAATCCAGGCAAAGCCCACACACTGGCATAATTAGCACAGCGAGGGATACGTTTGCTCATAAGCATAACTATTTAGCATATTATGTATAGAATTAACAAAGTGCCACCAATATATAAAGGTTAATTTGTTAATACTATTTGCAGATAGAAAATGCAGATAGGATGTTGATCCAGGTCTCTATCTGGCTGCCATTTGGAGTCGGGAAGGAATTTTTTTACTTGGGGTTAAATTGGAAATGGCTTCAGAGGGCTTTTTTTTGCCTTCCTCTGGATCAACCGGAATGTTTTTACATGGGCTGGACTTGATGGACGCATGTCTTTTTTCAGCCTCATCAATGATGTTATTATGTTACTATGTTATTTATGCTACAAAAAAATGGATAGTACAATATTTGAATAGATTCTATTTATCTATAAAGCAAACATAACTTGTGTTAGGTTGATAGTTTCACTTTAATAAACCTACTGACAAATGTGTGCATAAAATGCTGGATTTTATTTCTGTTTGAATATTTGAGTAATTTATTTTCCATCTTAGCATTATAAATAATTTGTTAATGGCTTTAGCATACTGTATTGCAAATTCCACAGTAAGAACTAGTTTCCAAAGTACTAATCATGTTCATTATTATGGATGGGCAAAAATTATTTTTTATTTATCCCATATGAATTTCCAAAGAAAACCAGCAATCTGTCTTTTTTTCTTTTTAATGCTTAAAATGTCCCCTTTTTTTTTTCTTACCCCCTGAAATTTTCCTTGGTAACTTTGCCAGACCTCGGGGTGGGGGGCAGGCTCGGAAGTGGATTTCTATGACTACTAATGCAGCAGAACATGCCTAGGTGTCAGAAGTAAGTGTGGTTCTTCTGTGGCTACTGTGGGACAATGCTGGGGAGACAGTGTGTGTTTCTATGTTTACTGTGGGGCAAGGATAGAGGATTCAGAGTATTTCTGTGGTTACTATAAAACAAGGCTGGGGGGCAGTATGTGGTTGTATGGTTACTGTGGAACAAGGATGGGGGGACACTGTAGTTCTGCGGTTACTATGGGACAAAACTGGGAGAGCACTGTGTGGTTCTATGGTTAATATGGGCAAGGCTGTGGGGAAAGCTGTGGTTCTATTTTTAATATGGGATAAAGCCTGGGGGGGCACTGTGTTGTTCTATATTTACTATGGGACAAGACTGTAGGGATATAGTGTGTGGTTCTATATTTAATAACGTACAAAGCCTAGGTGGGACACTGCGTTGTTCTATAGTTACTATAGGACAAAGCTGGAGGGACAGTGTGTATTATATAGTTACTATGGGACAATGCCATGAGGACAGTGTGTGGTTCTATGGTTAACATCAGTCACAATGAAAAAAAAAATCTGAAAAATGTAATTTTTTGCAGAAATTTCTGCCAAAGGCAAAAAGTGATATTTTCCTCTGTTTTCTCTTTTAGGGTGAAATATTTATACCATCCCTACTTATTATACATATAGCATGCTGTTCAGGGTCTTCTGTAAGTCCTAATGTCACACTTTGTGCAGTGGTTTTCTGAGTGCATCTGCAATTCTCTCTTCTGATGGGCAGTGCTGGATGTCAATTATGCTTTTCTCTTACATGTCCTAAGCAAGTGGTGCATGGTTCTGGGGTTGATACACTCATTTTGGGCAAATTTTATAAATCCTTGGTTGTTTTCTAGAACTGGTATGGGATTAGACATATCCATCCCTATATGTAGTAGTAGCTGATTAATTCAACTGCTGCCACAATGTGCTCTTCTTCCGTTGAAGGAAATGCAACATTGACTAGAACAGTTTATGGTTCCTTCTTCATATTGAAAGGTGTAACCAGGTGTAAACCTGTGGTCAGTGATGTCTCTGGCCCAGTCAGCATTACATATCCAAACAACTTTGTATTTGAAGTTGTTAGAAGTCACATCCTCATATGGATTGTTCCCTTTAGCTACTTTATAACCGATGTAACAGCATTCTAATCGCTTTGGCAGTGTACTGCTACTTTCCTGCACAAGATCCCTACTGCTACAGCAATATCTGATCTTATTACAATAGCGATGTGTAACAATTTTCCAGCTGCCCTGAGATATTGGTCATCGTTGGGTAATAAGTTCTCTGTTCCACTGTTAAATTGATAATCTACTTCTATAGGTGTTCTGACTTCCTTTGCATCTGACAAGAATTTCAATACTTTCTGATTTGGTAAAGCAGATAGCCGAATTCCAAGACAGTGAATGATTCTTCAGAGTTCTTTAATCTCAACATTCTGGTTTCATTAACACTATTCAACTTTAATACCCTTCTCATTCAAAGCAAGTTCTTATGTCTTTAGTATAGATAAAGACATACAATTCCTTGAATAAGTATTCACCCACTGACGTTTCTACATTTTGTTGTGTTACAAACTGGATTTAATTGGGATTTTTATCATGTGATTTACACAACATGCTACAAGGGTGCAAAATGTTTTTATTGTGAAACAAGAGTTAATTAAACAAACAAACAAAAAAAAAAAACAACGGTCATATAAGTATTGGCTGTATAAGTATTCCCCCTGAGTCAGTATTTGGTAGAAGCACCTTTGGCAGGCGTGACAGCTATGAATCTTTTATGGTTATGTCTCTACCAGCTTTGCACATCTGGAATGTGCAATTTTTGCCTATTATTCTTAGCAAAATTGTTCAAGCTTTTATAGGTTGCATGGGTACTATAGGTAATTTTCAGTTTTTGCCACAGATTTTCAAACAAATTGAGATGAGGGCTTTAACTGGGCCATTCCAAGACATTCAGGTTCTTGTTTTTAAACCAGTTCCGTATAACTTTGGCTTCATTTTAGAAGTGAACATTTGCCTCGGGTTCTTTTCTGACTGAAACAGTTTTCCTCTAGAATTGCTCTATATGTGGCTCCATCTCTCTTGCCCTCAATCCTGGCTATTTTCTCAACACATAATGATGAAAGTAAAATGTTGAGCTCATCAGACCACATGGCTTTTGACAGAATCCAAAGGGGATTTTAAGATCGGTTTTCCAAAGCACTGACTTTTGTCTCGCCGCTCTTCCATAATGTGGAGCTTCCAGGTTATAGTTTTTCCATTGACAGTTTCCTCCACCACAGTTTTGGATCTCTTCAGTGACTTCAGAGCTACCACTGACCTTTTGGTTGCTTCTCTGACTAATGTCCTCCTCACCCAGTCACTGAGTTTTAGTGTATGGCATTCTCTAGGCAGTGTTGTATTTTGTTCCATATTCTTTTTATATTTTAATAATAGATTTAACAGTGCTCCGGGGGGATGTTCATAGTCTAGAATATTTTTTACCTTTTAATAGCTGTTTGGTTTTCAAGATGCTATTTGTTTAGATGTGCCCTCTAACAAACTCTGAGGACATTCCAGAAACAGGTGCATTTTATTTGAGCTCATATGACATTTTAGTTGTACATTCCACTAATTATATGACTTCTGAAAGCATTTGGTTACACCAGGGCTTATTTAGGGGTGTAAATCAAGACTTTTTAGTTTTTTTGTTTATAAATCATTTTGTAAAATATGTACATTTTTTTCCCCATTTTGACGTTATGGGCTATTTTGTGTAGATCAGTGACAAAAAAATGAATTAAATCCATTTTAATTCCAGGGGAAAAAGTCAAAATATGGTGAATACTTATGTAAGACACTGTATGGCCAGTTGTCTTCTTGGGGTATAGGCATGGATCTTCTTTACTGTGTGTGAATGTTTCCTCTGATCTTTCATTCCCTTCCATATTCATATTTTCCTTTCTTCTGTTATTATCATCAATTGATTTGCCCTTAAGCTAATGTACGTTCTGACTCAGATCCTGATTCTAGGGCATTACTGACAGCACTGGATGACTCTGGATGGCTGTATAGCAATAATGGCACCACGTGATTGTCCCTCACTTCTTCCCAGTTCCATGTATTTACTGGACTTTCTTCAGACTCATCTCATACAGCTTACTCAGTTAATATTGTACTATTTAATTCTGAGTGCTCATGCAGCTTCTTTTATGCAGCCCACATACCTTTAGCTGTTTTTTATTTTCTGATATGGATGATTTGATCATATTCCATTTGTTGACTTAAAATAGCTTTTGCTTGTCTCTCCTTTCTGTCCCATTCTACTGGTTTGTCAAAAGAACTTCCAGAGCTGGTAGTTTGTATTATTCAGCGTGGCCACTCAAACTTGATATCTGAACTACTTGCCATATTTCAGTAGTTCATTTTCTTAAGCAGTTTTGCTTTGGATTTAAGCTTCACCACTTGCTTGCTTGAATGTATAGTTTATTTCAGCATATCCTGGGCAAATAACCATTTGCTCAAAGAGCTATTCACATGTATTATTATACATAATCATGCTGTTGTTTCTCCATCAAGAACAAACTATGCCACACAGGTTTAAAAAGCTCCAGCCATATAGTTTACACACTGGTACCAGTGTGCATGCCTCAGGTTGCCTTAACTGAAATACAATATAATTTTATTTTGCTGAACTATCATATGATCAGAAAATCCATGCAGCCTTACTTCCTAATCCAACATAATTAATTCAACAATCAAACAGTATCTGATACTGTATGGCAGCCATCGGCTAAAGTTGTTTATTAGAAATTTTGATGATTTAAGCTGGCGCAAGTTAGAATAACAGTAAGGAAAATATTTTTAATGTGTGAGAAGAGGGTAGTAGTGTGAGCAGGACAGATCAGTTGTTTGTGACTGCTGCCAGTACTGTACCTGCTGCCACTTCTGCACCTGCCAGGAAATCTTGTGATTCTCAGGAGGAGGAAGGAGATGATGAAAAGTGTGACAGCAGGGGACCCTATGTCACACTTGACAGTCCCAAGCAGTCCAATCACTACTACTACTACTACTACAAGGAATATACAGCAGCTACTGACTCAGAGTGTTAGGAGTGAGGGAGGGGGTGATCATGCTACTAGTAAGGAGGAATACTCAGGGATTGAAATTGATGTGGTTGGTGTTAGTAGTAATAGTGATGGTGAAGCAGTTGGTGGGACTACCATTACCACAGTAGATCCTCCTACTGATGCAGATGTGGTAGAAAAAGTAATGCAGAACAGCCAGACTAACGGTCAAGGGAGCCCCTGACCTTGGGAGTCGCCTTACCCTCACGACACTGTCCAGACGGAACATTATCCTGAAGGCAGAGCTATTGCCTAGCAACAATAATACCTCCACCACCATGAGCACAAATCAGCTGCCTGTGCCTGCTGCTAGTGCTGCCAGTCTGCCTTCTTCAGTTCAATCAAAGATGGTAAGTGTGACAGTAGGGGACCCTCTGTCACATTTCTCATCACCTTTAACCGATGAGGTGACTGTAGTAGAGCAGCAAAAAAGGACTTTTTGTGGTGACGATGATAGTGGAGAAACTGGGGTTGAAGAGATATTAAAAAACCCAAATCTAGAAGGAATGGGAGACAAATATGTGGGATGAGCTTCACCACCACCACCAGCAGTAAGATTTTGGAACTTGAGGAGTTTGCTGTTGCTAATTTGCAAGGGCAGCAGAATGCTGAGGAGCAGGCTAGTGCACAACAGACCACCATGTACACAGTGGGAATGGGGTACAGTGATGCAGGACTAGGACAGATTCCACTTGCCAGCAGAAATATTCCTGTTCCTAGTTGCAGTGATTCTGAATCAGTAGCAGCAACATCATCCTCTGCCCCAGTCATTGAAGGGGAATGTGGAGCAGAATATGAAAGAGACCATTCTTCTCCATCTTTCTCTTTCCCCCCTGAAGTCATCGGTGTGGGATTATTATTCTCTTGGGGCAGGCACAGTGCAGTCATCAGTGATGGTACTGTGCACAATTTGTGCTAAATCAGTGAAAAGGGAGAAAGAAGGGAACAGACCTTGGTACAACAACAAACAAAAGCAACAGGAGGCGAGACAGAAATCAAAAAGGAGGATGAACAGAGAAACCCAGCCAGAGCTGAAAAATTCGATGGCAAGCAAAACACCTGGCTCGCCATTACCTTCTTGCTCTAGGGTCTGGGCATGGGAAGATCATGTAACCACATCTTATGGTGATCCACCCTGTTCTTCTTTACCTCCCCCACCAATTGATAGCCATTCATTAGATATCAGGATGTAGCAGTTCGCTTCCACACAGTTCGATTCCACACTGCACACTATGTGGTACACTGACCACACATGCAAGTGTGGTGGAGGATAATCACAACCAGGGCATCAAGCTGCATCTGAGGAGATCCCAATCCCACAGAATATGCTAAGCTGGTGGCAGGGAGAGCTCATCATTATTATTAAATTGCAAGTTATATGTGTCCTTAGAGGGTAGTGGACAAGGGGAATAGTGACAGCAGCAGTACGTGGTTTCTGGTGGGATAATTTTACATTGGTGACCCTAAACATCACAGTGATGGTTACAGTTATACCAGGTATTTGATGTGAGTGCAGATGTGCCTATTGTTCCCAGCCCTTCCCTTATTTACCACACAGACTGTGCACATTGCAGCTGCTGATGAGAGGCAGTTACTGATTTCAAGGGAAAAAATTATATGTGTTGTGTGTCTAGGAATTTCTGTTCTAGGTCTGCCATAAACAGGTTAGCATATTGGGGTGCCATCTTAGTGCCCATGGTAGTGTCCATGGTTTGTAGGTAGACCTCATTGTAGAAACTGAAATAATTATATGTGAGGATGAATAGTGTCAGTTCTGCGATAATTTGGGGGCTGTATTTTTGGTTGTCAGTGTAGTAGAGAAAATTGAGGCAAGTGTTGATGCCATCTTTATGTGGAATGTTGCTGTACAGAGAATCCACCTCCATAGTTACTAGGATGGCGTTGGCAGGGAGGTTTGTAATTGGGCTGAGTTTGTTGAGGAAGTCGGTGGTGTCTTTTATGAAGCTGTTGGTATTGGTGACAAGAGGTTTTAGGATATTTTTTACGAGTCATGAGATTTGTTCTGTAAGTTTTCCCATTCCTGTAATGTAATTATGGGTCTGCCAGGATTATCCTTCTTGTGGATTTTGGGAAGCATATAGAAGGTGCCCATGTCGGCATTGGTGGGTATGAGTGATTCCAATTCTGGTTGTAGCTTCTTAGGGAAGGATTTGATGAGCTCCACAAGTTGCAATGTATATTCCTTGTTGGGGGTCTTCATTTAGTTTTCTGTAGTATTTGCCATCTGACAATTGCCTGTCCCCCTCTTTTATGTAGCCTGGGGTGTTCATTATCACCACTGCTCCTCCCTTGTCTGCTGGTTTGATGGTGATAGCATGATTATTTCTCAAGTCACTTATTGCAGTTTGTTCATGTACTGTGAGATTATGAAAAATGTCCTTTTTGTTTTGTTTGGTCGCCAAGGATGCAGTTCTTAGATGGAAACTTTCAATGTAGCTGTCCAATTTGGCATTTCGTCCTTGTGCTGGAGTGAAGTGGGTGTTCTTTTTGCTGTTGTTGTAATCCATTGTTGTTTCAGTGTTCTCTTTATCATGGAAGTATTCCTTAAGTCGCATCCTTCTGAAAAATTCAAGTCAGAGTACAGCTGGATGTGATTAAGTTTTGTGCTAGGACAAAATGATAGTCCTTTAGAGAGGACTGATACTTCTGACTCTGATAGTTCATAATCGGAAATATTAACAATCCCTGATTTCTCTTGCGATTTCTCTTGTTCTGCCTGATGTTTGTGGTAATCTTGTTGAAGTCTGGTGAGTTTATTAGTTTTCTTTTTAAGAAGGTCCTGTTTGAGCTTTTTATAAGAACAGTGTAAATCATTTTCTAGTTGTTCAGCGATATATATATTATCATCACGCAGTTTTTGAAGTAAACATTGTTTTTCATATTGTATGTTATGTTTCTTGTTGTAGAGCTGGTGGATTAGATGGTTTCTTAGCTTCTCACTAGTGCGTTTTCACAGCTTATTGGCATACTGTGAATTGTGTGTAGTAGCGAGTGGATTTTTGATTTTTAGTCCTTTGGGAATCAGCTGTCTTTTCTTGCAGATGGATAGAAAGTATATATCACTGTTGAGCTGTATTTCTTTTCTGGTCATCTTGTAGATTTGCTTTATTAAGCGGCTGTATGCGGTATCTTCCATAGTAGTAGAGTGGACAGACACTCCATCAAACATCACAAAGAAGGATCCTACTGCACCCCTGTGAAACACCATTTTACCCAGCCCAACCACCCAGTTAAGGACCTAAAAATCAAAGTGCTCAAAGAGAACTTTAGAAATACCCAAGAAAGAAAAACTTTTGAAGCCAGAATGATCATATTTTTTAACAGCAAGAACAGAGGACTAAATGTTGATTTGGGTTTCCTGTCCCACTATCAAAGTTTCACATGACCCCTCTATCAGTATCTTACTCCTCATATGTATCCACATGTTAAAATTAATTCTAATAACAGGTTCATTATTATTATTAGTATATCAGCATGGCGTACAGACAGATGCTTCCCCATACTCCAATACAGGTAGGTATATATGTGGGTGTGCTATTCTATATGTTTATATGGGTTTATGTGCAAATATGTACACATAGGTATGCATGTATGTATGTGTTTGTGTATGTGTATATGTACTAGTATATATATAGGCTTTTGTGGTTGGACATATGTTTTAGTATGTATTCCTACATATCTGGGTGTATGCATTTGTGAATATATCTGTGCTCAATGTATGTGTTTATGTACATATGTATATATATACTTTATGCATATATATTTGTGGGTGGGTATATAGACACATTGTATGTGTATGTATAGATGTATGTGTGTGTAGGTATGTATGTATATATATATATATATATATATGTGTATGTGTATATGTATGTATATATTTTTATATATATATATATATATATATATGTATTTGTGTTTATGTATATGTGTGTGTGTGTGTGTGTATATGTATGTATGTATATGTGTATGTATATATGTATGTGTATATGTGTGTATATCTGTGTGTGCATATGTATATATATATATATATATTTGTATGTGTGTGTGTATGTATATGTGTGTGTGTGTGTATATATATATATATTTGTATGTGTGTGTGTGTATATGTATATAGGTATTTACCACCCTCTGCAAGAAGAGTGTAGATTCTTTTGTCTTATCTGCAGTCATGTTTTCTTAACCCAAAACATAGCTAAACTTTGAATTGCGTGTATCACTGTGAATTCTGTGTCCTTTTACTCAGAAATGCTTTAGACTTGACTGACACACTATAGTTATACAGGACATTTGATGTGTAGAATTCTGAATCCTAAACTGATCAGTCTATCATGCTACATGCTTACACCATTAACCTGTTGCTCATCCCTGTGAGGAGAGTGGGGTGCTTGGCCTGCCACGGACTGTATATTAGTCAGAGGGTGGGAGGAATGGCTAAGTTAGGCTTTAGATTAGGATATTAATAATTTCTTTATGTTTAGTATATTGACAGGCTTTTCATTACAATGATACTCAGATGTAACATATATGAATATACATATACCTTTACTGTAAATTGTCTTATGGCCATGTACTGGTTGTATTCCTGTCTTCAATAAAAAACAATAAAAAAAAATGTCATGTAACATTTACAAGGTAATTGTACCTTGCAACATTATTTTCTCAGAAAAAACTAGGTTATGGTTCTTATTATAAAATACATTAATCAGAATTCAAAAGTGCTTTGTTTAAAAAGTTTTTCTATATACGTACAGATACTATTATTATTATCATCATCATCATCATAAAACATGATTAAAGTGACAATGTAATCTGCAGATCTCTACAACTAGGAAATACTCATTACAAGGATATAAGACCCTTATAAAAACTGATACAACCAGAGAAATAGCAGAACGGATGTGACGCTCATATTTCCCTCATTAATCCTGCAAGAGAGATTGAACTGTTTCTGTATGAAGTCTTGCAGTTCAGTTTCAATGAGCCCAAATGCAGGCTCCATAGATCCTACTGAAGGGCTTTCTACTTGCCAGATATTACAATGTCTGTTGAGACTGCTCACGCAAAATCTGCAACATTTGAGACTTTAAGCCTCAAATTTCTGGGTCTTATATTCAGCCTGATGGTCTCTGGTGACCCCCCTTCCCCCGACTGCTGATAAGCATTTTGGGGTTGCACAGCCACACACTTTTTACTAATTATGCTCTTAAAGGGCTTCAGTGAATTCTAAACTCCACAAAACCCAGTTTGACAACCAATGTACAAGGGCATCAGTAATCCTGATTTACATATAGAACATAAACAGAGTGTAAAAATGTGCTTGCCAACTGTATACCATGTATAAACAGCTCATGCACAACAGCTTTTACTGAGTAGAAATAGTCCCATAGATGTATGTAAGTATATAACTTACACTTGTTTTTTTCTTGCAGTTTGTTGTAAAAGTATGACAGTTAAATATGATAGCTCCTTGAACAGATTTATTTTTGATGCTAGACATGCTCACAGCTAGGTTTACTGCATTCTCTGGAGAAATATAGTTGCTTTTACTGAAGGTAACCCTCTAACACTTCAATCTTTCATTAGAACTGGTAAAGTAGCTTGCTTAAGAAATAAAGCATCTATTACAGCTCTACTTCCCAATAACTTGGCCCTTTAGGAGGAAACCATTGCACATATATTAACCAAGTGGGCATATTAATGGCATTTAAGTATTAAAATGCATGTCGTTATCAAAAAACATAAAATTTAAGAGATGTGGAACCAATATTACCATGTTAAATATAGTCTTTTGACAGGTAGCATTTGGCCTGATTAGTAGTATAATTTTCAGACTTAAATATCACAGTGTGTGTGTGTTTGTGTGTAGAGATGTTAATTATTTTTTATGAGTAGCACAAGAGCAATGAGAATGCAGAGTTTCTGTACAATAACCAGCTGTTTACATGGGATTCTGCTCTACTGAGTTCTAAATTGCTTATTTACTGAAGTATATAATAATGGGTGATGCCCTCATTTCAGTCGTTGCCAAGTTCATTTGGAGCAATGCTTAAGCTCAAATCTATCTGAGTGAAATACAACTGACCCCCTGTGCTTTCAGAACATGGAGTCTTGGTTCACTAAGGACTGCAGATGGAAAGTGCTGCCCATTTCTTGGGAACAAACCAGGCTGATGTGGATCTCCATAACACCAGACAATGTAACGTAGATATAAGCAAGTAGAGACTACAAGAATTATATAGTACTACTCCCATTGTCCCCAGCTGTCAAGGTTTGGCTGAGCTACTCTAACTCTGCTGTTGATTCTGCTGTCTGAGCTAATCTAGAGCTCTGCTGTTGATTGCTGCTGCCTTCCCTTTCCTGGGTCAGACTGAATCAGCAGGCCTCTCTGTGATTATTCATCTGACTTATCAGCCAGCCCTCCCAGGGTATTTAAAGCAGATTGGCTCACTTCCTCATTGTCCTTGTGTTGTTGTTGCTGGCTACTATAGATTCTCCTGTGCTCCTGTTTATCCGTGTATGACCTTGCTTCCTTTGACAATCCTTGTGGCTCCTGACTCCTGGTTTGTTTTAGATATCACTGACTTCTGTGTTCCTGACTCCGGCTTAGCTGAGTACCCGTCTTGGTTCCTGACCCCAGCTTGTCTTTTGGTTTATGCTCCTGGACCACCATTCTGTTTTGTTTGTTTTTTGTTACTTTAATAATAGTGTTTTTCATTTTATATTTTTTGTGTCTGGTTCTTGGTACCTAACATCAGCTGGCCAAAGGCTAACTGAGAATGATGGGAGCTGTAATCCAACAACTGCTTTGGAGCTTCACGTACTGTTTAAAGCTACATTTATGCTTCTATAAACTAAACACATTAATTTAGAGCATTCTTAGTGATATTATTCAGTCCAGATCTGGTAAAGAGATATCTGCTGTAATAAAGAACAACTTGCAAGATCAGAAGTCTTAAACTATACAACAGCCTGTAATTTTAATTGGTAACCAATTCTGGCCCTCTAAAGCAACCAAGAGTACATGTTTTCTGGATATCTCTGCTATGTACTGGTGGATCAATCAACGACTCGATCAATTTAATTAATCAACTTGTGTTTAAGCAGCAATATCCTGAAAGCATGTATGGTTGGTAGCTCTTGAGGACCAAGGTCAGAAACCCCAAATATAAATAAAACAGTAATTATAGAGAACAATCAACAATTAATACACAGATTGTCTGTTTGATATGTCTCCAGAATATGCATTGCTTCATTAGAAGACAGAACGATATTGATGCAGTTGTTAAAACATAACCAACTCAAAGTTATGCACCAAACTATCATATATAATATATATATATATATATATATATATATATATATATATATATATACAAAAGGTAAGCTTCCAATCTCTTAAACAGAAACACTAAACAGTGCTTACAGAATGAAATTGTAATCGAAAATATGATATATGTTAATAGGTACCACTGGAGAAAAATAAAAATATATAAAACATTTTGCTATTTGTTTGTGTGAAAGGTCCTGTTCTGTTCTCACGAGATATTCCAAGAAAACCACGTGGTTCTCTGCTCTTTCCATGAGAAATCCCACCCTTAGCTAAAAATATTATGATTATGTTTTTCAGTGGGTACATACTTCCTGCCCATTTACTATAAATATCTCGAATTTTCATGCCAAAAACATGGTGTAACCAGTAAGTGAAACAGAAAAAAAGCAGCTAGAGAGATAGAGAGGGCAGCAGGTGATTTGCAAGCTATTTAATTAGCAAAATAAGGGTAGCAGAGGCTCATAATGTTGGCTAATGTGAACAGGTAATTAGCACCAGTAATGTAAAAAAAAAAAAAAAATAAGGAGCTGGCAGGACCATGATGAGTCCAGTGACACAGAGGAGGAAGTCACCACCGCCATCATGGAAGAGTCTGGGATCTCAAACTCCCCAAACACAATGATGCCCAGTCCGCAATTATCATCACTTGGCATCTGAGGAAAAATTATGACAAAGGCACAGGAAGAACTGGGTAGCAGTGTGAACAACAAAGGTCAGTTGACTTTGTCTGCTGCTACTGCTGTCAGGGTGCCTTGTAATTCTGAGGAGAGTAGATGATGACAAGTGTGATAGCAGGGGGCCCTAAGTAACACTTGTCATCCCCAAGCAGTCCCACTACCAAACAGCAGCTAGAGACTGGTGGTGGGGGGCAAGGGTGGTAAAGCAGCTGCTGGGACTAGCTCTATGGATCCTTATGCTGAGAGGAAGGGGAAGTGAGCAGCCAGACTAGTATTCACGGGAGGACACATACCACTGACACTTTGATTCTGTCACCCTCCGCTCTTCTCTAATGAGTGGTTGCTGTCTCTGTGTCTTTGTCCTGTCCATCTGATGGAGTGGTTGCTGCCTCTTCCTGATTCTTGGGGAGTCACACGCATTGTGTTATAATCTGTCGGCACCTATATCCAGGAGCAGTATTCTGTACAAGTGCGGTTGTCCCTAGTATCCCTGTGTTTCCTTAGCCTTCCTATTGGTTCTCCTTGTGCTGATCTTGGCCTTGCATCTAACCCTTCTTCTGCCTGCTGACTTGGACTGGATTGACCCTTGTTGCTGTCCTTGGCCTTGCATCTGTCTCTTCTTCTGCCTGCTGATTTGGACTGCATTGACCCTTATTGCTTGCCATTGCCTGACCATTCTTCAGTCTGCTTTGCTGGGGTTCCTGTATCGACAAGTTGCTGAGCCACAACGTGTCCTGTACTTCTGCTCAGGTTAGTTACCCTTTACTAGGTGGTTATATATCTACTATATCGCTTTATTTGTCTGGGTTATTCTTGGGGAGCTTAAGCTACATAGGAGGCCTACATACTCTATCTCCTCCATCTTGTCAGAGACTTTGCCCTGGTGGAGAGTAGAGAGTTAATTTTAAAAAGCAGAATTGTTTGAAATTTTGTTTACAATGTGTTTAAATTAGCTCATTCTTCTAGACAAAGGGGGCCTCTTTGCTTCAATATGAGGGCGAAATATTTGAGTGACTTTTATGATTATTGATAGCCAGTTGTAGACACAGTGTCTAGAGAAAACACCTCTAATCTTATGCAAAATCTCAGACATAGGATTACAGGTGACCCAGTGGAACCCCTAACTGAGGACAGAATCCAAACCAGGTGTCATTTTAGGCGTGAATTTTAATGTGGAGTAAGAGCGACATCTCCAGGCTATATTGCGTTATTACTAGTGCATGGAATTTTTTTCATAAATTATGCGTGATGTCATATGGAAATTAGGAATTAAGGGTGTCCAATCAGGTAATACTGATGATGTCACTGCATAATGTCCAGTCAGAGGAGATTCTGATAAGGGTAATTTTATATTATAAATATGTAAGTTTTGAGAGAGAAGAGGTCTTTTTCCACTTGGTTTCCTGGCTTGAATTCCTGTTCTGTTTCCTGGAGTTTACCTGGCTGGCTGGTAAAGAGATCCTAAGAAACACTTATTGAACTGGTAACTATATCTTTCCTTATTTTAATAATGCAAAATTCAGAATCAAATATATATTTCTTCTATATCTGAAGAAACATAATTTTTCTTATAATTTGTCTTAATCGGACTGGCCACCCAATTGTGACCAATTATAATAAGCTGTAGTAATTCTGAATTAAGCAGAATTCATTAATTAATTGGTAAATTGTTATAATTTGCCAGATAAATGTAAATAGTTCCTTGCAGTGAGACTTATATAGATCAAATTAGTTAATATAATCGTTGATATTTCTAGAATATATTGTGTTCCTAGAAAGGTTGTTATAGTTAATATTTGATCTGAGGGAATTCTTTACATTCATTTATTAACCCTTTAACCGCTATTTGTCTATTTATTTTGAGGTGTTTCTTTGGATTTCTTTGTGTATGTGTTTGGGTCTAAACTTTTGTACAGTGAGAAGTTTATTTAAACCTCACACTAGACAAAAGAAGTTGCCATCTTGGATGTGGCTTCCTATATATTACTAAGTGGATTAACCCTTGGAGTACCCTACAGGTTTTACATAGGATTGATATGGTCATGTTTATGATATATGTTGCATTAACTTTGATATACTGTCTAGACATATTATTGGATTGATTCTAAGTATATTGTTGGTATTATCTATTATTGACTATATTAATTGCAATTTATATGTTTTATTCATAAGGTATGCAATATTTGAAATCAGTAGATAACTAAATTATAGTGATTTCAGTCTGGGATTTTATTCCAGTTAGTTTCTCTAAATTTGGTTATTATACAGTGAGGGAAAAAATTAATTGTTCCCCTGCTGATTTTGTACGTTTACCCACTGACAAAGAAATGATCAGACTATAATTTCAATGGTAGGTTTATTTGAACAGTAGTGACAGAATAACCACCAAAAAATCCTGAAAAACGCATTTCAAAAAAGTTATACATTGATTTGCATTTTACTGAGTGAAATAAGTATTTGACCCCTTTGCAAAACATGACTTAGTACTTGGTGGCAAAACCCTTGTTGGAAATCACAGAGGTCACACGTTTCTTGTAGTTAGCCACCAGGTTTTCACACATCTCAGGAGGGATTTTGTCCTACTCCTCTTTGCAGATCCTCTAAAGTCATTAAAGTTTCGAGACTGACATCTGGCAACTCAAACCTTCAGCTCCCTCCACAGATGATCTATGGGATTAAGGTCTGGAGACTGGCTAGGCCATTCCAGGACCTTAAAGGGATAGTAATACTTTGTTTTATCTTTATTTTATTTTCTAGGCATTAAAAAGACATGATGAATGATATAAGTCTTATCTCTCAAACCTTTATGGTTTGAGAGATATTCACAAGCAAAGTTCCCCTCCTGCCCCTTTTACCTAGTGTAAGCCATCTCTTCTCAGATGTGGAATTCAGTCCATAGACCAGACAGATAACAGCAGGGGACATTCTTCTTCCTATGAAAACAATGAAAGCCCTGCCCCCCTTGACAAGTTTTTCAGGTTTTTTTCCCTTATCTTAATTGAAGATTGTCCCTCTCTGCAATCTACCTGGGCACCTCCCTTCTGATCTGGCTGAACGGTGTTACATCAGTAAAAGGGGCGGGAGGGGGATACTTTGTCATTGAATTACTCTAGAACTACAACTCTGACAGAATTGAAATAACACTCTCCAAAGTCCAAATACTATGATAATTAATTAGAGCTGCTTTTATTGTGAAACATTACTATCCCTTTAATGTGCTTCTTCTTGAGCCACTCCTTTGTTGCTTTGGCCGTGTGTTTTGGATCATTGTCATGCTGGAACACCCATCCACAACCGATTTTCAATGTCCTGGCTGTGGGAAGGAGGTTCTCAGCCAAGAATTGACAGAACATGGCCACGTCTATCGTCTCTTTGATGCGGTGAAGTTGTCCTGTCCCCTTAGCAGAAAAACACCCCCAAAGCATAATGTTTCGACCTCCATGTTTGCCGGTGGGGAAGGTGTTCTTGGGGTTATAGGCAGCATTCCTCCTCCTCCAAACATGGAGAGTTGCGTTGATGCCAAAGAGCTCGATTTTGGTCTCATCTGACCACAACACTTTCACCCAGTTCTCCTCTGCATCATTCAAATGTTCATTGGCAAACTTCAGACGGGCCTGTACATGTGCTTTCTTGAGCAGGGGGACCTTGCGGGCGCTGCAGGATTTCAGTTCTTCACGGCGTAGTGTGTTACCAATTGTTTTCTTGGTGACTATGGTTCCATTGAGATCATTGACAAGATCCTCCCGTGTAGTTCTGGGCTGATTCCTCACCTTTCTCATGATCATTGAAACTCCACAAGGTGAGATCTTGCATGGAGCCCCAGACCGAGGGAGATTGACAGTTATTTTGTGTTTCCTCCATTTGCGAATAATCACACCAGCTGTTGTCACCTTCTCACCAAGCTGCTTGGCGATGGTCTTGTAGCCCATTCCAGTCTTGTGTAGGTCTACAATCTTGTTCCTGACATCCTTGGACAGTTCTTTGGTCTTGGCCATGGTGGAGAGTTGGAATCTGATTGATTGATTGATTGCTTCTGTGGACAGGTACCTTTTATACAGATAATAAGCTGAGATTAGAAGCACTCCTTTTAATAGAGTGCTCCTAATCTCAGCTTGTTCCCTGTATAAAAGACACCTGGGAGCCAGAAATTTTGCTGATTGATAGGGGGTCAAATATTTATTTCACTCAGTAAAATGCAAGTCAATTTATAACTTTTTTGAAATGCGTTTTTCAGGATTTTTTGTTGTTATTCTGGCTCTCACTGTTTAAATAAACCTATGATTAAAATTATAGACTGATCATTTCTTTGTCAGTGGGTAAACTTACAAAATCAGCAGGGGATCAAATAATCCCTCACTGTGTATATGATATAAGGAAATTGTCAGAGGACCTGGCTTAATATTAACTTGACAACATACCTTAAACCTCAATTAGCATAGTTTATACAGTTTCTGGGGCAGAGGTATTCATATATGCTGCTGTCAACTGTATTTAATTAATTGTAAGGATCTATTATCCTATTATATGCTGCTGGATTCAATTATTGTAATTTAATACCTCTGAACATGCCTATGTGTGGTTAACCCTTCAATTGCTGGTAATCCTAATGGTGATAATTATGGTTTGAGCTAGTGTATGTATCGAAATTGGTATTCACTCATTGTTGTTTACACTTTATATATAGTATATTGTATTTAATACATTATATATATTTTTGCAAAAATATGCGGGATTGATTATTTTAATCAATTCTTTACTGCGAAGTAGCATGTCAATACCTAGTATAGTGTCTCAAATTTAATTGTAGCTATTTATGTGAAGATATCCAACCTAATTGGTTCTCCTGTTAGAGGTTAATCTTGGATACCTTCGACAATCTGGCTGTGTACTCTAGCCAAAGGAACTTGGATCTCCTCTGCCTGTGTGTGTGTTCCCAGTCAGTCACACTGAATATTGGGGTATTTGGGGTAATTCTCCTTTGCTTCCTTCTCACACCCCCAGACTCCTCTAACACAGATATAATAAAAGCAAGATCAGAAAGGAACATTGATCACGGATGCCTGTGCTTCCCATTGAGTCACAAAAGATGTTGGGATATTTGGAGTCATTCTCCTTTCTCCCTTCCTATCCCCCAAATTGCCCCCAGACTCCCTAACGCAGAGAACAAATGTCCTACCAACAAGATGCCCCAAATTAAACTTCAACTCCTTTTTATTAGCCTGTCTTCATTAGCTGAATAATTAGCTGCTTTCTCTTCCTCTTATAACACAGAATGGCATGCTGTGGGACCCTGACACCCCTTTTATACTATGCCTGTGGGCAAAATAAGGGAAACTTGCCATGTGGTGGGTAGAAATTCAGTATTTTCATTGTTTTCAATGTGATGATTTAGGTGAAAAAGTGCACAAAAAAAATCACTTTTTGCACCAAATTTGCCGCTAGACAGGAAGTGCCAATTTTCACGTTTCTCTTTTTGAGGCAAAAACTTTCACCTGTCCCTAATACGGACTATGTTGACTAAAGCCCTGGCCCTAAATGTATGTTGGGAAAAAAGTAGCACTAACTTAAAAGTAAAATGTGTGTATCAACATTATATGTTTCAGTTACAATGGGACTACAATCTAATATTAAAGGAGCAGTAATACAGTATTGTAAAAAAAATATATATGGTATTTTCCTAGCTGGAATAACAAAGGGGATATCTTCAATCCAAATGCTACAAACTGTCACAATGAGATGGAGCTGTTACTGTCCCATTCCATGAAGAAACTCACCCTATGCAATGTATCCTGTAGGAGGCAACAGAAAAAGAAAACTGCTATCTGGACCAGATAGTGCTGTAATGACTTTTTGAGCTGAGATAACATATGAATGAAACATTCCCTAGCTGTGGCAGGACCCTTGATTTAAACAGCAGGATTATCCTATATAATAATTTGCTAAAACGTAACTAAGTCATGCGCAGTAGAGACTGCTGTGCATGCTGCAGCCATGCGCAGTAGAAACTGCCCGCACTGCGGCTGATACATAGCTGGACGCTCCTTCGGAGCGTCCAGCTCTGTATCAGCTGCGGCACGGGTAGTCTCTACTGCTCATGACTGCCCAGTGACCGGCTGGCAGTGGCACTGTGGCCCATGTAACGGGCTCTTCAACTAGTTTTATATATTTGCTCTCCATAATAAAACTTTTCTGTTTCTCTAAATTTGTTTTGTTCTTGGTCAGAATGGTCCTTGTTTGTTCAAGCAAGCTTGAGAGCTTTCCCAGAAGTAACACTGCAGTATTGTCTGTAAACTGTCAGTGATAGCCTTCCTAAAGAGAAAAAAGTGGGTATTAATCCCACATTATTGTAACGCAACTGTCTTGTCACTCATTACAAGCTGTATATAAGAACTGAAGTAATCAGTGGCTTTATTGAACTGGACTACAACCCGCTACACATACATTAGAAAAACAGATTTATAATTAGGGATCTAAAATAAAATACATTTTACAGATTGACTATTTTGTATTTCAATGTCCAAACCGCATTTTACTTTTAGTTGTTAGTGTTTCTTTTAACCCAATGGATGCTAAAGACTCTTCATAAAGAGTAGGAAACATCTCTAGCATCCAAAACGTTAAAACAATCCTACTGAAATCTTATTTCCTAATATATTGAAATAACACAGACACTGCAGATGGCTCTAGACTCTGTGATGTATATGATGTGACAAAATGTGCAGTAAAGCCAAAGGAGATAACTAGTGGAATGATATATTTTATTGATTATGTTGTTCATCCAGACTCTTCTCATTTTATTGCCATTCAGCTTATTCTCATTCTGACACAATGACATTATGTGATCTGCTTGCTATCTCTATCATTCTCGCTTAGCTTTTCTTTATTATTCACAATCTTCAATCTGCTGGATATTGTGCTACGTGAATAAATAGAAGGTTTCAGTGAATTTTGGAAAACACTATCATTTTTCTTCCATTCTTCTAAAGTTATTTAAAATTATTTAAATGTATAAAGTGACTATACATAAGAAAGATGTGTTCCTTTTCTGTTTATCCACATGTACTTTTAGTATTTTGGGGCCTCTGTTTCTTCAGAATAGCGGTATGGACAACCAGGGACAGTATAATGGCGTGTGATGTGCTTGACAACCCATTGGCAATCAACGGGTTACAGAGCTTTTGAAATAAACAGGGATAGACTAAATATTTTGCCTTAAAAGTGAAACTGGCAAAAATTGACATTATCAGCCATATAGGAATTTTTTTGTAAAAAGTGCCTCTTTCCTGCTTTTTTCTGCCATGATTATTAAATTGAAATCAATAATAAGAATTAGACTTGTGCTCGGCAATAGGTATAGGACTGCCAAACTAAATGTGAGACTGGCTGTGTCACTCTACTATTCAAACAAATTCCTTATATTTTGCCCAGGAACAAAGATGACCCTCCCTTGCAGTGGCAATAGGACTGCCAAAATAAATGTGAGACTGGCTGTGTCACTCTACTATTCAAACTAATTCCTTATATTTTGGCCAGGAACAAAGATGACTTTCCCTTGCAGTGGCAATAATGCTGGCTGCCTGCCTTCTGCCTATGCTACCTGCCTGCCTACACAACAACTGGCACTATCTCCTTCTTCACTGAGCTCCAACAACGGACTAACAGGAAATGCAGGCTGTCTGGGTGTCTGACGTGTCAATAGTCCAACCCCCATCATGAAACTAAGAAGCTCATTGGACTAGAGAGGGAGAGAAAGTAGAGCATTCATGGGGAGAATGTCATCCGAATGTCCACTTTTTTAATGAATTTCTGTCCTAGTACCGTTCGGATTCAGGAAAAAAAATGAATACCCCTTGCCTTTCAGCAGTCCCAAATTTTCCCCTAATATCTGCATCATGATATGAAATGGTTGTCAGGTTCCCATAGCTTGTCATTCTGTGTTTGTGTGAGAGAGAGAAAGCAACATAATTTTGAAGCTAGACCAGGTAGGCAAAGAGAGTAGAGATAGAGTAATTTTTTAAGAGTTTTGGTGGCAGCCAAATTTTTCTGTGTGTGTGTGGAGTCTGGGGATCAGGGGAGTGTGAATGGAGAAAGGAGAGTTACAAAAAATATATGATTTGACTGAGAAATGAGACAAACAGGTGATCCAACTTCCTTCCTGAACTGGTTAAGCCTCTGACAGTGACTGGCTTAAATGTACTTTGTGGGCTGACACCCAAGAAACATACAAGTACAACAGACACTGACTCCTACAAGCACAAGAAGATGAGGGACAAGAATATAGTAACTGAGTTGTGGTGGATGGTGGCATAGTAACTGAGGCATGCTGCAAACCCAAGGCAGCTGCTGTGCATCACCGTTTATCCCTTACTGCAAAGTGCTGATTCTGAAGTTAACACTGGTCTATGTCCAACCTGTACTGTAAAAATTAAGACTGCAGTGATGCTGGGAGAGAAGGAAAGCTGCTGCTGAACATTTGGCAATAGCTATATGATCAGGCAGAGGGGGGAGAAGGAGTCACTTGCAGTTAAAGGGAGTGTGCGTGTGATTCCTTTGCAAACACTAGAGAGTGACAGGCTGAGACTGAGCTGAGCTGAGACTGAAACCAACAATGACAGATACTAGAGATGTACCTGATACAATATTTCTGATAAGGTTCTGCTGTGTAGTTTACTGTAAAAATCAATAACACTTTGATTATGACCAGCAAACATACTAAGGGCAGGGTTATGGAGAAAGGAGTAGGAGGACTGAGAGTATGTGGAAGAAAAGTGGAAGTCCCAAAAATGTCTGGATGATCATTCCTCTCCTACGGAGGCTGTCTGTAAAAGTGACATGAAAAGTTAAACTGACAGCTGTAGTAGTTATAAACCTTGTAAGAACACTGAAGACAAGAAGAAGTCACATTCTACTTTTGTTAGTATCAGGGGTGGATTGTGATAATACAATGCCCAGGGGGATTTCTTAGATACTGGCCAATGGATTTTGTATTCCAAGCAAATATCTGCTGATCAGGACAAACATAAGTAATGAGGCCCCTTGCCAATTTGCTACTGCCATTTGACATACTTGTCAGGTTTGATATGATGGTACAAATGTAACTGTGGGAGAGGGAAAAGAGAATTAGAGACTAGAGAGATATGAAAGACTGAAAACTGGCATAAACAGAGAGAAATAAAAGGAAACACTTGGGGAGGAGGGAGAGGGAGATGTGAGAGATGGGGAGGAAGAAGAGAAAGGAGAGAGAGAGGAAAGATGAGTGGAATGGAGAGAGAGAAGGGACGTAACAGAAGGAGCAGTAAAACATGGGGGTAAGGAAAAAGACAGTTTTTGAAGAGAATAAAGAGGGAGAATGAAGAGAGAATGGATGGTGGAGAGCTTGGGAGCAGAGATAGAGACAGGAAATTGGAGGAGAAAGAGAGATTCAGGTTTTGCAGAGCCATATTAAGATTCCGTAGGGTCTTAGGCACCCCCACTCTTGCACGCGTACTGGACTCCCCTGAACCCGTGCATGTTAAGCAAATTTAGGATTATATTTTAGGGCTGTAACATATGAATACTAATAAAGAAAACCTTGTAAAACAGGCTGAGAGCTGCACTTGAAGAGCAGAACAGACATTATTTAAAGTAAATATCACATAGCTCAAACAAATAAGCAATTTATCACACTGGAAATATCACAGCCTATAATACCTTAATCATAAGAACATATGATATTGTGTCAGAATAATTAAAATCCAAGGACAAAACTTCTAGGTAAGGTTCCTTTATATGGAAGTCAGTTAATGCGTGTAACAGAAGGACTTATCTAGGGAGAAGTCCTTTATACAGCTCTCAGGTATTGGTGCAGGTGGGAATATAAATAGAAGGTGTTGGAATAAGTGGCAAAAAGTTGGTGATGAGAGACAGAGGGAGGTGGTGATAGGATGCAGATATAGTGTTGCTGGCAGGCATGGGGGAATAAGAAATAGGGTATGTAGAGGCATGACTTGAGGCAGTTGGGTTCACTAGAAGTCTGTTACGTAATAACAATTAGTAAGATTTGGGTGAAATGATGCAGAAGGTGGGGAGAGTAATGTTAGGATTGAAAGAAGACAAAGAATGGGGATAGAGAGAAAAATGTATCTCCTTTAACTATTTTAGGACCAGAGAGGTGCACAATGCATTGCAAAGGAAAGTATTGCATAGCCCACTGGTCCCCCAAGGGTTACAGTTGCACAGAGTAATGGTCACTGGGCAACATCACTTGCAAACAACATAAAGACTTCCCATGATATCCCCAGTTCTGTTGAGAACAGCTCATCTTAACCTTTTGAGTGCCGGAGGGGTATGCAACACATTCTTTGCAATGCATTGCGTACCCCACTGGCACTCAAAGGGTTAAATCCAGAACTGGAAGTCATGCAAGGGGAGTTAAAAGATCAGCAGTTCACCTCTGAAGCAGAGAAGTCTTTATGTACTGTATAGGTGGTCTCTGGCCTTCAGTGAACCTTTGCATATAGCAATGCATTTAATTTTGTTTATTTGGTGAGATCCCAACCTTTCATTGGGGGTGGATGTCATGCCAAGGCATGAGTTGACCCTCTGGGTGGTATAATTTGTTTGTTTATTTGCTGACCTGTATGTTATTCAAAGTGCACCAGTCCTAGGCCATAAAATTAGCTGAGTAGATAACATCACCAGAAACTGAATGAGTAGATCATCGGAACAGAACAGAGTGTCATAAAATATATTGGACCCTCTGCTCTGATGGTGTTCATCCAGGGGACAGTCAAATATTATGAAATAGGGAGAACATGAATATATAGTGTAAAATGGTTCAATACAAATATATATTCAGAATGGCCAGGTTTTACCCTTGTGGGTACCAAATATGCCAGGGGGAGGTGTTCCTGCTATGAGTTACAAGAATAGCCACTTTGCAACCAATTAGACCCAGCATGTTTGGTGTCCAGATACTCACACAGATATGAGGAATATGATTATTATAACATTATAGAGGTATGCTGTGGGTTGCATGTTTTGGGAAGCCTTATGACTCTTCAGGTAGACCTCTGCAGTAACATCCCTCACAGGTCTGATTGAGTGGGCCTTAAACTGTCAATCCAAACCCCTGACCCACCCAGGTAACACCCAGGGAATTTGGCCTCTTAGAAGCAACTGTGGACTCCTATTTAATATGGGTTTGTGGATAAAAAAGGTGAATTTCTTTGTAACAGCTGAAGGGGGATATACCATTCGAAGTTCCCGCAAGGACTTTCTTGTGTTTCTCCCATTTTATTTTATGGACCGTTTTGCTTATGTGTAATCTTTATTTCTGTATGTCCTTTATTTCTGTATTTTTGTAACCAGCACTGTGAAGCCTTTTTTTCAGATTAAATGTTCAATTAATCAGCTCTTGTCTCTGTTCTCTAATATGAACTCACTACTCTGAAGGAAGCTCAGGTAGCACACGTTACTAAAGGTTTAATTCTAGGTCTGATTATTAAGGTGATTTTATACTGTATTCTGTTGTGTTTGGGGTAACCTAAGACACCCAGATATAAAGTTTTGGTGGTGGAAGCAAATTGCACTGCTAGGATGATAGTGCAGGAGGGATTTCAGGGGTTAATTTGGTGGTTGCTAGTGATAGCAAAACACACCTGTGCTCTTGCCTCTCTGTCAATGAAGAGACAAGATTGGAGGAGAACAAACAGGAATCTTTTCTATATTCGAATATAGAGAGAACAGCACAGCACATTAGCATGGAAAGAAAACTTGTTCTGTTCTGAAAATTATGATCAGAGGGGGTATCTAATATATTAATAATACACCTTTGAGCAATAAGATGATTGATTTAACAGAAAACAAGAATTGCAAAAATTATATATTCAGTAAACTACAACATTGCATATCTTGTTAGTCCAATAGTAAAGCATTAATATTACTCCTCCACCCAAATAACATAATCAGTTTCCACCCCCTTGCATGTTTGGAAATAACAAAACATTAGTTCTCAGCAAATGCAATACACTATGATTTAACCTAACTTAGCAAAATATCTTATCCATCTATGTGAAGGGGGGGGGATGAGCTGTGAGTTTCTCTGCTTATCAATATGTGTGCAGGAAGATGGGAGGGGGAAGAAAGAGTGACATAGGTTTTCTTTTTGGACACCATAAACGTGCAGATAGCAGAATACAGAACTGTAAATTTCTGCTGTCTCTTTAGGTGCTGGTTAACCCTTCCCTTGCTATACTGTGTGATGCAGCTTATGTTTAAACACTTGATATTTGATAACACTAGGAATAGTAACAGGTGACCAGGGGTCTGGTATTGTTAACCTTTTCACTCCTACACTCTCTCCACTGTCTCAGCAGGGCCAATAGCCTTCACTTGTGACAGTGGTTAAGGTGAAGTTGGCCAGAGTTGATCCGTTAGAACCCACTGATTTTGTAGACCAAATAGACACAGAAATCACAGTCTATCTCCTGTCACTGTGATGTGCTGGTGTCAGACAGAAAAGTAATACTTGGGTGTTATATTGAATTAATGCCAGCACACACTAGATTCAGTCATGATCCGTGTTTAATATATTTTAATCCAGCAGTCACTGACACCAGACTCATTAAAAGAACAAGCACACATCTTGTTCTCTCTCTGACACTGCCCCATCTCTCTTTGCTTCTGTCATTGTGATCAGCATACTCACGGAACACATACCATATGAGCCAGTAAGGGGCTTGGCCATGGGTGAGTCCTTTATGACTTCCCCTCACATTTCCATGGGCCTTTGGCAGCAACCTTGTGACTAACCCAGATTTGAGGTTGTGTGTACACACTATGCAATGTTTTTTTCCCTCCTGTCATTTAAGCAGTGACAGTAGCAGAGTTAAACAGTGAAGGCAGTATGCAGGAAAAATAGATTTATTATGCAGTTGGCAATCTAAAATGACATTTGCTCTGAACTCTGTTATCACAGAGCAAAGCCTGACACCGAGTAAATTTCAATTTAGCACTCTGATCACAAAATAAACATATTATCCCAGGAAAGACATGTTCTGTTCTACCTATTCACTGCTAAACCCCTTGAACACCAGAGGAATGTGCAATGTATTGTATTGCAATGCATTGCACAACTCTCTGGCATTCAAAGGGTTAAATTATAGGAGCAATTAAAAGTGTTGTATAGTAGGATCACTTAGATCTTCCAGGGAAGGAGGGTATAGTTTAATCTTGCCAGCAGCTCAGTCTATCTGCCTCACACCTGCATTGTCCATTGGGCCATAAACCAGAAAGACAGGCTTGTGAGAAGCACATAGAGGTGTGGTCCAAAACTAAAGAATTTCAACTACCTGCCTGGCCACTGATCTACCGACAAGGATGCTGCAGGCTCCCAGTGCAACTGCCTACTGGGGCTTGACCTAATACAGCAATCTGCATCTGGTAAGCATAGTAGAGGAGGGTGTAGCAGTAAAACCAACTGCTGTGACTGTCAGTGAGAGTAACAACACCCATCCCCAAAATAGTGGTGAACTTTATTTAAACAATACCCCTTAGAGGAAAAGTAAAAAGAAACTGAGACTTCATAAAGCCTAAAATATAAACTAGGGAGTAAGCATCAGACAATGCTGATGATGATGTAATTATTGATGTCGACCTAGAATATCCCTCCAGTGTTCTCTACTTCATCTGATACAGATGAAGTAGAGAGTGAGAGAGATGATGACGTGGCCATAAAATTAGCTAAAAGGAAATGGCTCAATCTTCCACCACTGAAAAGGAGCACTGTACTTGTTTAAAAATTCTTTGATAGATCAATTAGAAAGTCTGACTCTAGACAAGTAAAGATGCCTAAAAATACTAAATCATCCAGCCAGTCATCATCATCGTCACTGCTTCCAAGTCCAAGCACCACCCAATCTCACACACTATTGTTGAGTAAACAGCAAACACATGACATCATCATAGACATTTACAAGCGTAGGTGTTGGAGGTGCAGCACCACTGACACCTACTGTTAACACATTTGCAGCATCTAGCCCCTGTAGTAGTAGCAGTCCCTCAAAAATCCTTCACTCTATGAAATCTACAGCTACAAGCTACAAGCTAAACATGTTGCTACCTGTTTGTGTAAAAATTCATGCAAGTAAGGGGAAAGCAGGATACCATCAAGGCACATGCTCATTCACACTCCCACATGAAGCACACCCAACGGTCTGATTGCGATCCCAGTAAAGCGGTAGGCCAAAGCCGCGGCCTAAAGTTACAGTAAACCCCATGGAAGACATCCACATGTTGCCCAAAGGTTAATGTCATGCACCTGGAGGGGGAAGGTTGAGCCTGCCTCCAGCATCAGCTGTCCACCAATGATATGCTTTCAAGGAAACAGTGAGACAGATGCTGTAGAAACACACCCCTCTGGTGGCCAATCCAGTAAGGGGCTTGTCCAGCAGAGGGGAGGGGTGAAGACCTGTAGCACTATAAAAAACCCTCAGACTGTGTCCACTTTGCTCCAGTGTTCCAGAACTTTGGTTCCTGTGTGTTCTAGGACTCCAGTTTCCAGTGCTTCTTTGCTTGCTTTGCTGCAGACCCTTTGTTGGATTATCCGTTACCTGACCTTTGGCTCCCCTGCTGGACTACCCCGTCTGTCTGTTTCCTGACCCATGCTTGGATTACCGTTTTTGCCTGATTGCTGCCTACCCTGATCTCATGAACTGTTCCTGACTTCGCTTTTGGATTAACCCTTGCACTCCTGTGCTGTCATTCCTACCAGGGTGTCCTACCTGTCTACCTTTGTAGACCACCTGGTAAGTGTGTCTGGCAAGAGATAGCATCCCCTGCTCCTATGCTCCAACAAATCCCAAACCTGACAAGATGCCAAAAAATACACAATCATCCTGTCAGTCATCATCACCATCATCACCACTTCCATGTCCAACCCCTACTCAGCCATAAACACACACACAAAATAGTGTTGAGTAATCAGCAACACAGATCATCAACATCCACAACCCTAGCTATGATGAGTGATTCTGCCTCTATAGGAAATGTAGCACCTTTATAACCTAGTGGTACAATTGCAACAACATCTAGCCTGAGTAGCAGCAGTAGCCCATCAGAAACCCCTCAGTCTATGAAGTCCATAGTATGGAGTTGCTTCATTCATAAACAAGCTAAACATATTGCTATATGCTGTATGTGAAAGAAGCATGTGAACAGGGGGAAAGTAGGATCACATCTAGGCACCTCTTCACTGGGATACTACCTGAAGCATTACCACAGGCCTGACCAGGAGTCACACCATCAACATGTTAGAGGTGCAACAACTAGCAGAAGCATTTGCACTCCTAAACATGCCAAGGCTCAGGAGCACATAACAGAAATGATGTTGATGTGTCTGAGTGTGCCAAGATTTCCTTCCTTTGAAATCACACCTATGGCTACTACTGTAGAGGAGTATGACCCTAAGTTTGTTTACATCATAAAAAGAGTCATAGACTGCCCACACATGCTGCTGCAACCTGTACAACTTCCACAAGTCATGTTGCAAAAGCAATAAAATGACACAGTTCTTCTGCCATGTACTGTCAGTCCCAACCCACATTTGATTTGTTTGGAAGGAGTCAAAAACTTCAATGAAATAATCTCAAAGTACACCTATGGGATGGAAAAGTTGCAAAGACATTGTCATTTGACATGCTGCCTTATTATTTTGTAGAAAAAAGAAGTTTTAAAGAACAGATGCCATGTGTTGCACCCCACTGGCATATTTCAACCCACAGTTACTTTTTAAGAACAGCTGTGCCAGAATTGCACAAGCAGGTGGTCAATGCCATGGGCAAAGAGATGGAAATCTCATACAGCAAAAAAATTCACTGTACAATAGATATGGCGACAAGTGGGCAGGGTACAGACTATATTATTGTCACTGCTCACTGTGTTACCCTTCCTTCAGTGAGTGACAACAGCATGCTGCATCAGGCCACAGGCAGAACCAGTAATCATGCCTCGGGTTCTGGCAGTATTATTAAAGTACAGCAGCAAGGTAACCCATGCCGTCTGCATGGCCCTTTGTGCATGCAGAGTTTTGAAAGACAATCCCACAAAGCCATAGATGCATTTTATAAAACTAGATGAAGTGATAGAATAGCTTATACTTGCTTCTTAAAAGCTGATTTTGATTCTGCTGATAATGGATTTAACATAATAGTTGCATTGAGAATAGGTGTATTTGATGCATGTGCCCTGTTTTGCCCATGTCTTAAATTTAGTTGTGACTAAATTCTTCTCAGAATCAGAAACCCTCAGAGAGATGCTGAATATCACCCTCAAAATTTGCCTTTTGTTTGGTGGCAGCCATGCACTTCTCTTTATCCTTTTAATGCTAAGGACATCTCCAAAGAGTTGCTTAATCTTTAGCATAAAAGGAGTTAGCGTAGAATTTTACTGAATACCTTATAGGAACTCGATTGAATATGTATATTCTGTTCTCCAAGCAAGCACCTGTGAAAATTCTCTTGTACAGAAAGTCACAAATGTAGTGCTCTTTCAATACGAATTATAACAACATTAATTCTTGTAGGCATTACAAAAACATGAAAAATGATATAAGTCTTATATCTCAAACCTTTATGGTTTGAGAGATATTCACAAGCAAAGTTTCCCATCCTGCCCCTTTTACCTAGTGTAAGCCATCTCTTCTCAGATGTGGAATCCAGTCTATAGACCAGACAGATAACGGAAATGGGCGATCTTCTTCCTTTGAGAAAAATGAAAGCCCTGCCCCCCTTGACAAGTTTTTCAGATTTTTCCCTTATCTTAATTGAAGATTGTCCCTCTCTGCATTCTACCTGGGCACCTTCCTTTTGATCTGGCTGAACAGTGTTACATCAGTAAAAGGGGCAGGAGGAGGATACTTTATCATTCAATTACTCTTGAACTACAACTCTGACAGAATTGAAATAACACTCTCCAAAATGCAAATACTATGATAATTAATTAGAGCTGCTTTTATTATGAAACATTACTATCTCTTTAAACTGCCAAAGATAACAGAAAATAACTAAGATGGATGACTGCAATCTCAGTAACTGTGCTGCCTTGGATACTGTCACTCATTACAAGCAACTCAAACAAAAATGATCAACCACAGACTGTAAAGAGCAGTAGTGCAGACATTTAAATAATCATAAGAAAACTAAGGTTAGGATTAGATTTTATGGAATCTACAGTGAATGGCTTTTAATAGAGACATTTTTGGCATTAATGTTATTTTATTGTCTTCTCATATAAGATCATATGCAAACATTTGTTCATTTTATTCAGTAATCCAATCTCCATTTTAGCAAGGCTGATTTAATACCACGTTATACAAAGAAACATTTAAAGTATTGAAGTCTATTATTAACAACATTGGTTGTAGAGAGTTTTCTAATGTATTGCAAAGCAATGTGTTGGAGACCTCTGTAGAATTCAAGGTTTTAACCCTGTCAGTAGCACTGAAAGGGTTAATTAAACACAATGGAAAGAAGGCGCCTCTCAAGAACATAAGCCTATATAATTTTTGCAGACATAATTACAAATCAGTATACTTTTATATTTAAATTGTCGTTTTTTTAAGAACTAAAGATAGTGGTACGTGATAAAAAAAAAACATTTCTGAACGCTGGTCAAGGATGGCTTTAATTAGATAGGCAGGTTCACTTCCTGAGAGCATGCTATGGTGTGTTAAGCACTCCTGCTGATCCCAGCCAATACAAACAGCAGTGCTGCCACTCTACTGGAACATAGACTCTGCCAGACACAGATTGCCCTACAAAGTATGCCAGGAAAAATTAAATATACTGTACCATGTTTATGTTATGAAAGCAGAAGGGAGGGGTGTTGCCTTGCAGAGGAGGTTTAGAGGAAAAACTATCTCAAATAAATGTTTTTCAGCAACTTGTTCTGCAGCGCAGATGTGTAGGAGGATATTTGTCTATGTAACTTTAACCCTTAATGTGCCAGAAATAGGACTTGTTCATGAATACTTGGCATTCTAGGTGAGTATTCAGACTGGCACCTCTCTCTTTCAACCCAAATAAGCTGTTACAGCAAACCCTCTCTTACTTTCATAAATAAATAGTACCTTGGTATTAGAGATGAATGAAATATCCACAATTTATTTATTTGAAGGATGTGGAAAAAAATCTTGATCTTTCTTAATCGATTCAGAATGAAATGGTAAAAGAAAGGAGAAATGAGTGACGGGGAGGATGGAATGAAAGAGCAAGGGTAGAGCAGCAGTGCAGGAGAGATAAGGATGGGGAGAAAGAGATTGGTGGAACCCAGCAGAGAGAGAAACACAAAAGGAAAGCAAAGGAAAAGATGGTGGGAGAGAGGTGAAGGATAGAGAGAAGAAGAGGATATGAAATAGAGGGAGATGCATCTGCAGACCTGCTTGTCAACTTGAAACCCACCATGAAAGTGCTCATGCCACGTTCAGACAAGTGACCAAGATATTTGCAGATAAGTGCACATGCTTTTTCTATCTTGGGCAAGGTATAATATGATTATTTTTCCATCTATGTGATTGGTTAAAAAAAAATAAAAACATTAATTTACAGGATTGATTGCCTCATCCTTATTTAGTAAGAATACATTTTTTAGTAATTCAAATTATTTTATTTGAAAAATTTAATTATGGCAGATCATAATGAATGGCATGAATACTTCCTATTTACAGGGTACCCTAATTATGCCACCTTATGCTGCTTAGTTTATTTAGTGAAGTTATTCTCAACTCCTGTCCTTTAGGACACACCAAGAGGTTTTAGGCTAAGTTCACACTTGTAATGTGAATGGAGCTGCAATATAGCCCAATTAAAGCAGCCTGTTTTGTGCTTCCAGTATGCTCCAGTTATCACAGTATTCCCATCACCGGGTGAAAAGAGTTGTGGAAGAGTGACTGATAAGTGTCCTACCTCAGTATCAACTGTATATTACTGGCTGATTCATATGTGGGTTAGCCAATCACTGGATGTTGTGTTATGCATCACTATGTCCAGGGGGAAGATGCACTTAAGTGTGATAAAAAGGTGATAAAGTGGAGATGACTTCTCCAGTGATATCACTTCCAATTCCTAGGTTATTCTATGGAGCCAATACACTAAGATTTCACCAACTTTGCAGATGTTAGTGCAAAAGCTCTGCTTTATTAACTCTTATCATGCCTTAGTGAGTAACCCCCCAGGTCTCAAATGTGAATCATGGGCCCCCATGTCCAATAGGCCACAGAGTAGATCATCTCTGTTCAACTTTAAGGTGATCTACATATGAATGAAGCTGAGAGGCAGCATGCTGCAGCAGGGTTCACACATTCATGGTGAGCTCTTCAGTGTGAATAGACTAATAACCAGCAAGATACCTACAATTAGCACAGAGTTGAAAATGTTACACAACATTGCAGGTGTGAACAAGCCCTTATGGATTTTCTTACTTAAGCACCATTAAATTATTTACAATAAGTGATCCACTTATTATTCACCTGTAACCAAGCAGTGAGATCCTAGACATAGGGGGTTATTCATAATGGAGTGATAAAGTAGAAATGGCTCCTCCAGTGATATCACTACTCCGGTTCCTATGTTATTCTACAGAGCGTATGCACTAAGATTCCAAAGCTGGAGAAATCTTAGTGCACTGGCTCCATACAATAACATAGGAATTGGAGAAGTGATCTCCACTTTATCACCTTCCTATCACAATTTAGTGCATCTCCCCCATAATCTTGTTGGTGTGATCAAAGGGATAACACTGGAATCATTGGCCTAGTGTTTGCACTAGCCCTGGCCAGACTGGAGAATATAGCATTCCAGAGGAATCAAAAACCCAGTCAAAGAACCATTTCAAACCTACCAATTGCCAAGCCACATATTATCTATTCTGTGTATTGTATTTTATATTGTATTGTATTTTATTATCTTGTGGTTTTAGCTCTGACCTCTAAAAGAAGAAATACCAGCCAGGTACTGCAGAGGTGAGTTAAAAGAACAACACCTAAAATGAAATGGAATCTATACTCTTGACACTTTGAGTGCCAGAGGGGTATTCAATGTATTGCGCAGCAATGAGTTACATACCCCTCTGGCACTCAAAGGGTTAAATACAATGTACTCAAAACTAGCAGAACAAAAAGAAAAAATCTGGATTTGTTAGCCAAGTCCAAAAACGATGTGGTTATCCACTAAGGAGTGATAAAGATGTGATAATGGGGGGTGTGGCTGCACGCTGAACATGGTGGGCACGTGACATTGTACTCCTGAGCCCTTAGCTACTGGGGAGACAATATGTTTATTTGTCTTATTTTTATTATATATTAAATTTATATTATATATAGATAGATAGATAGATAGATAGAGAGATAGATAGATAGATAGATACAGTATAGTTGTTGGCACTCACTCACTCGTACTCTTGAACCTCTACACCCCGGGTGCAAAACTTATCATTGACATCAATTGAATAACAAAAAAATCGAAAAAAAATAGTTGCACTCACAGATGAGGTATCAAAAAATTATATTGTGACCAAAATCATATAAACAACATGTCTGGAACCTTTGGGTCCTCTATTCGGGACCTTCATCAAGCCACTGGTCCCGAATAGAGGACTGAAACTTTCCAGACATGATGTGTATATGATTTTGGTCACAATATAATTTATTTTTTGATACCTCATCTATGAGTGCAACTATTTTTTTTTTCAATTTTTTTGATTCAATTGAAATATATATATATAACCTCCCATGTCTACACATTTCCTGAGACGGCATCCACTCATACCCCCGTGGATCCTTATTTGCATAAAATGTTGCTTCCAGGCTGGGAAGGGTACTGTCTTAGATCTTGTTTCTTGTTGCAGGTTTCACAGACATAACAAGATTCCTGTTATATTGAGCCATTGCAGTTCACAAATATGTGTTAACAAATGACGTTTAAGATTAGATTTTAGATATGTACATCATTTTCTTTATTTTTACATATGCTAGCTTAGAGTATATGCTTTTTAAATATTTATAGAACTCCAGTTCATTTTTAGGATTTAATGTTCCTTTAATCATAGGCTCAATTATTTTGATTTGATAATCTGTACCAAAGCAGTTAAACTATTAAATACTGGACTTTTTTGGATAGCCAGCATCATTACCCTGTGTAGTTCTTACTCATTATCAGTATATATGCATACCCGTCCAGACTCATTATACACTGTAGTATGTTCATTATCAGGGTATCACAGGACATAAAGATATATTAAATTGCTTCTGTTGATTTTAATTGGGGATACTTTCTGGTTTATCAAAGCCACAATCTTGCAAAAAAGAAACACTTCTTTTTCCTATTTGAAAGCACGAGATGTTACTTGGAAATATGCACAAACAAAAATGGAGCCATTATGTGTACCTACCATAAGTGTCCAATAAAAATTCTTGTTGATTTAAATAGTACTTTTATCCTTTTGAGTGGCAGAAATATATTCAATGCATTGCACTAGAATACCTATCTTGCACTCAAATGGTTAATCCAATGAATGCTAGAGAGTTCTCGTGCAATGTACTGGATACACACATATATATAACAGTGATGGGCAATGTGATGCCCTCAGTACCCTATTGAAACATTGCCCTATATTTGGTGACTATCAAAAGGGTGACATTGTGATGTCGCCCACTTGACGAGTCACTCTGCCATGTTAGACGCACAGCCACAGGAATAGCCCTACATTATACAGGGACATAGCACCTGCTGTCCTCCGCCTTTCTTTCACTTCATTTTCTAATTGTGAATACAACATCACAATCAGAAAGTAAAGTGAAGGAAAGCTGGAGGACAGCAGGCACCAAGGCTGTTCCTGTGGCTGATGGGCAGAGTGGACAAGGCTACAGAATAAATTGGCAGTGCATCTACATGACAAGGCAGTGGAAGACAGCAGTTGCCAAGTGTCTGTATTATGCAGGGCTGTTCCTGTGGCTATGCGTCTCAAATGGCAGGGCAACCCCTGAAGTGAGTGACATCAGAATGTCGGCCCTTTGATATGGGTGACATTCACATGACACCCTTTTGATGGTCGCCAAATACAGAGCGAAGTTTCAATAGTAAACAATGCCATTCAGCTGCTCAGAACTACAGTTGCCATTAAAATCAGCCAGCTGGGTGAGCATGATGGGAGCTGTAGTCCAGAAAAGCTGGAGGACCTCTGGTTGTCTATCTCAGGTATGTAGAATATTCCAGTCTGTACTGTGCCAATGTCACAACAGAAAGGAAAGAGTACAAGTAATTTGTTTTTCCAGCTTGCTGAAAAACAGCACAGACTATTTATCATGTCTTATTCTCTATCTGTATTTGAAAATTTGCATCCAATATATATATGGATGTATCAACATGTCGTTTCATGTAACAACAGCCTGATTGTTATAAATGACTGCACCCTGTGATCTCTGGGTGTCAGAAGTCTTTGAAACACATTGGAGAGCAATACCTTGTGTACCACTTTAGCTTTCAAGTTGTTAACCCTTTGAGTGCCAAACAGTAACCAAAGCATTGCAAAGCAATGTTTTGGATACCACTCTGGCACTCATATTGTTAATTTTGTCATCAGTGATTTGCCATAAATGACATTTGGCAGATGACACCAGTGGAGCAGATGGCTCTGCTGGTAATGTAAATCACATCAGTCTAACAGTTAGCAGGGGGGGATTCAAGACAGTTGTCATGATATACTCAATACGTTTGAATGTTTGGGTGCAAGAGCTATGTCACCAAAGCAATGTACTCAGTGCTTACACAAATGCTGGGATTTACCAAGACGCAAAGTCCCTTATCCCACAACAGAGGGTAATCACACTTTTTCTTCCTCTAGATTTACCAAGATGAATGAATATGTCTATTTATGTAATACCACAAGTACACACAGCACTTTACAATGTAAGGGTGTTGACAATACATAGTACAAAGTGCTTTGCAAAGTGAAACACTGGGTCCCTGCCTGAAAGCTGGCAATCTAAAGTGGCAATGGGAGACATACTGGGAATTTTTATTTATCTCTATAGTGATCTCAGTGTTCTCCAGCCACTTTCACTTTATATACAAGGACTGTAAGAAACAAAATAATTCCAAAATACCCAGTTAGTTGGTCTTTTAACCCCTTGAATGTTTCAGAGTACTCCTACTCTTTGTTTTGCAATATGTTAGAAATGTCTTGAGCATTCAGGGGATTAAAAGTCCCATTTAAATTCATGGGTATTTTTATTTGTCCCCTGTGAATCATGTGGTATGCCAAAACAACAAACAAACGGTGCTCCAAGGAAGACCCACAGATGCCTGGATACATGCAAAGGGTTGTGCTCCCAGGAACCACTCGTAATGCGTGCTAGTCGGACTTCCCTTCTTTCCTCCTCCCTTCTCTCCTCCAATGACTGCACCACTATCAACAAGTGGCACGGAGGCAACCATTAATAAAACATATTCACTTTATTTCCAAAGATATTAAAATACATGCTAAATCTTCAGACATATGGGAAACAGTCACATGTAGTGCAAGACTACTCAGTCCACACGTTTTGTGCTATACGCACTTAATCATGATGTGGTATGCTCCAGACTAACACCACTTTGTCTTTATACATAAGGTCCAAAGTGTTCACACCTGGCTTAACACATTGAACACACTGTAATATGTGCCCCATAAGATCTAGAGTTGTGTGACAGAGTTTCCTCTGTTTACTTGGTTCCATGGTAAAATGTTAGTCATTGGGAGCATGTTTAAAGTGCCGTTTAGTCTGTCTCCCAATAGTGGGTGACATTTGAAAAGGATACCTAAAGACCAGACTAGTGTACAATCTCGAACTTAAAAGGTAAATAATGGTGATTGCATAAAATTTGCTCTACAACAATAACACCTCTTAATTCCATAGCCTTTTAGGAGCAGAAAGCCATGATAAGAAGCAAAAGTAGATCACAGGCTATTTTTTGCTGCTTATAAATCCCAGCCACTATGTTAGAAAGAAAAGGGTCTCATGAAAACTTCAACCTGGGAAGGGATATTATTCAGTTGACAGAGCAAAAAAAACATTCTACACTCTGGCAATGAATGAGCAGCTATATATTACAGTTCTAACTGAGCTCCGTACAGCAGTTTGTTGGGACACAATGGCAAAAGGAGAAACAAATCAGCAGGTTAGTGGGGCTGTTCTTGTGAAAGACATGGTACAGTAATTGTCTGGATACACGACTATGTATCCTCACAGTAACATTTGCTGAAATTGACATTTTGGTAACTTGGTATTTTTCTTAACCCTTTGATTGCAATGTGTTGCGTACCCCTCTGGCAATTAAAGGGCTGATGGGGTTCATTGTTTTGGTAAACCCTTTGAATATCAGAGGAATGAGCAACATGTTTCTGGCAGTGAAAGGATTGAAGATTATACCCTGAATGCAAAACCTAGTTATGAGTCTAATCAGTCAAACTGTGGACAATTATCTAACACTAGTTTTAAAGCCCATATACACGGACCAACACTGGCAGCGCTGCAGGCATGCGCAGTACTGACTGCCCAAATGCGCAGCGGCTGATACGGAGAGAGGCGCTCCGAATTCAGACCGTAGTCCGTATCAGCCGAGGAGCAGGCAGTCTGTACTGCACATGAATACAGCATGAGCAGCCATCTCTACTGCACATGACGGCTTCTGACAAACATACTTAGCAAATTATAATATAGGATTATAAAGTTTTTACAAGGAATGCAGAAAAAAAATAAAACGTATTATTGTTAAATTCTGTGCAATGTAGAGTCGCTTAAAAGTAATATGTGTAATGTAGAAAATGACATTATGGACTTGAATTGGCAATTCTGGTGCAAACTAATTGCATCAATGGGGGATAATAATTTCCACAGTTTTTAAATTGGGTTTAGATCCTTTGTATGATAGAGAGATCCCCAACGCATTGTTTCTTAAGGAGTTAAAAAAGCCCAGTTTAAACCAGGAGAATTTTGAAGAATTTGTATTTATGCTCTAAGGTACAGTCAGTTTGTTCTCAGTATGTAGTATTGCTGTTAGTAACTCCCCGTATATCTCCTTGCAGATATTTTGACAGCTTGTTAAAAGGGCCCTGTCCACTTCTGTCAAAATCATGGCCACATGCATTCCCCTATGGGAGAGGTAGTATGGAAGATGTTTGCATAACTCCTTCTTACTGCCACCCCAGGGTGTGTTTGCCACAGACACAGAATATTGTTCACATGACACTCTTCTCTTTTACATAAATAGATGTTATATTTAGTTGCAGTAGTACATCTTGCGTGGGTATTAATCTGAATAGCTTTTGGTGGTGGGGATATTGTTGATCTATAGTACAGATTGCCCTTGCCAAGTATAAGCACAGTTCTATATTTATAACCCACACTGCTCAGCCAGTCAGAGGCTCAGGATCCCTGAAGAGGTCAGGTGAACTCACCTAAACACACACAAAAATAAAAATGTTTACCCTCATTACAGCAGCCCTGCTAGTGAAAAGTCCAGTATTCAAAAGAACAAGCTAATTTCTGCTTTACACATGGAAAATGGTATATTGTTGTTGTTATTTTCAGAATGAATTCAGTTTTTGCATGGTGCCTCGCATGAAGTAAATTTTGCATTATGCGAAAAGCTATGATGTCATAATTACACAAATTACTTATTTTGCTGAAATCACATACTATATGTCAAAAACATTTATCTTGATTGTGAAAGTTTAAATTATTTGAAAAATCCCTGAGTCCCCCAAGTACAAAAATATCAAATATGTATAGTTTTACCTAAGTTCATTGCCTGCACAGAGCCCTAAGTACCAGGAGTGCAAAACTGGAATGTTTTACATTTCTACCCCTCCACATGTACTAAAATCTTTGTAAACTATTGGATTTCCAACTGTGTTTATTAGCTACTAAAATGATTATAACAACTGCATAAATGAAGAAAACTGAAGAAGATAAAGCATACCATTTTGTAATGAAGATAACCCACAAAATCAATTGAGGGGTCACTTGCCTTTCTACCACTAGAGCGATTTGCCCAAATGTTTCCAGACATTGACGTTAAAGGAAAAAAAATAGTTTTTTTTTATATTTCTTCAAATGTGCTAAAATTTGTTAAAATGGGAATTTTCAACTGTATTCATTAGCTCACAGAGCAAATATAATCGGATCAGGTATGGAAGACAGAGGGAAAATTGCCCAATCTAGAAGTCAGGAAAAGACCACTACTTCCTAGTCCAATAAATAAAAAATTATTGTAACATCCCGGCGCTTAGGAAAATAGGTCAGAAATCAATACAAAGAATCCACAGGAAATATCGAGACAACTCTTGTCTGAGATATAACATATTAAAAAAACAAGAAATCAGTATAATGTAAGAACAAACTTTTATTCCTAATATATATAGCATCATGCGCCCATGTACACGATATCTAAACAGTATAAATATATACAAGGAAATGGAAAAATATAGAAAACCAAAATACATAATAAATGCTGGGATAATACTTAGTATCATCAAATCTGCCTCAAGGAAAGGATGTTACGCATAAATCCCGAACTGTGCTCTAAGCTGTGTAACCGCACATAATAATAAACTATGTTGATGATACACGTACAAAAAGTGACCCAATCTAAAAAGACAAAATTTCATATCGAGAGCCTATATCCACTCTAAAAGGATACATAGTGAAACAATATACATATACAATAAATGAATGTATATAGCTATAATTTGTATCTAAGGAAGGATAACAGGCTACGGAAAGCAAATGAATACATACTGTACATCCCTACTCTAATGGCTAAATATAACCAATTTAACATCTAAACCTAAATATAGTAATATAAAAATAGTATAAATATAAAATATATATTATAAATGTCCCTCCATCAAAAGGTGTCCCTCTAACACCTCCAGTTACTGCAAAAAAATATAAAGACGATCAATATGTGTTTATCACAGTGCCCGTGCTATTCGGTGACATTCTGTCAGTCTACATTCCTGCTTTACATCTATTGGCTGAACTGTGATTGTCCCGCCCAGTATTGTCCTTAAATACTGGGTTCTGGCACATCTCTGGTGCCCTTTCGTGGTGTTCCAGTACCAGCGCTTGTTCCTGATTATTGTGTGCTCTCAGTGTTTCGACCCGGCCTGCCTGACTACTCTGTATCTCGTTTCCTGCCTGTGCACCGACCCGGACTGCCTGACCATTCTGCTTCTCATCTCCTGTGTATCGACCCGGCTTGGCTGACGTTGCTGCTCTGTGTACCGGCTTGGATTGTTCTACATTCCTGTTCTGTGTGACTCCGCCTGGTTGGGCTGCTGCTTCCTCTGCACGCCCTGACCAGTCTCCTGTTAAGGGTAATGCTTATCTCTCGCTGTCCATGTACAGCTATGCAGTTTGGTCTTGGTTGCCTCCGTGTCACCCCAGCAACATTCCTATTGGTCTGCCTTACGAACAATTCCAGGTTGGGTGCGAGTTGCTCAGATTCCATTACTGCCACAGCAGTGCTCAGGCTGCTCAATTCTCCGTTAATGCTACAGCAGTATCCAGTTGCCTAGTCTCCGTTACGGCCAAGGCAGTGTCCAGTTGCCTAGTCTCCGTTACTACTGCGGCAGTGCTCAAGTGGCTCAGTCTCCGCTACTTCTAAGGCAGTGCCCCTATTGCTCAGTCTCCATTACTGCCACGGCAGCGCCTCAGTTTTTCGGTCTCTGTTAATGCTACGGCAGTATCCAGCTGCCTAGTCTCCGTTACTGCTATGGCAGCACTCACGTGGCTCAGTCTCCGTTACTGCTACGGCAGTGCTCAAGTCGCCTGGTCTCCGTTACTGCTACGGCAGTGCTCAAGTTGCTCAGCCACTGTTACTGCTAAGGCAGTCCACAATTGTCTGGTATCCATATTCTTGGGCGTTACGTGTACTAAAGCTCTCACCTCTGTTTGAGCTCCTTAAAAGGCCTTACCACACAAGGGCCTGTCAACATTATCTGTCTGCTATTAACCCATGCAGTACCGATATACTGGGACTCACTCAAGATCTGCCTGACTTGTGTTAGTATATTGTTCTATGGACTCTTTACTTATACTGGACCTGTGTGGGCTTACCTCTGTATAACCTGTCTAGTGGCTATACTATATTGAGTGTATATTACAGGACCTGTGAGGGTTATTGTGATCTTAATTGTTTAATAAAATTGTGTTGAAATGATCTCACTGGTAGGATGGACTCTCAGCTCAAACGACCATTTCTCATGGGTGTAACTGAGTCTCAATCACAAAAGCTAGACTTTTCAGTTTGCATCTCCCATATGTATTTTCTGCTCATCATTGTATTGAACTTCCAGTCGGTGAAATCTCTTTGTCCTGGATTCTCCACACACCTTGTTGTATACATTCAAACTTCCCACCAAACTTGTTTATTGACAACTCAGTGCTACATCAGCAGTCCTGAGCCCTGATACACAGAATACGGAAGTATGCCAACCCAACTCGCAGTTTTTTAGGTTCTAAACCCCTTCCCCAAACCAAAGAAACCCCCGCAACTCACTCTCCCGACCCCAACTAGAGCCCAAACCAAGCCACCCTCAACCTGGACTGCCAACCCCCTCAGATCTTATCAAATGTATGAGGTATACCCCTGTGCATGTAAATAAGTTTGTAGTGAGGTAAATTCTGGGATACTCGGTGTAGCCAAGCCTTGTGAATTTGAGCCCTGTCCACCATCCTATGCATTCCCACCACTTTACAAGCCATCACAAGCAATTCCTGTAGAAAAGCTGTCTCCACCACCCAAGATAGCTCATCTGGAGTCTAGTAGGCCCATAGCAAGGCAATAATGTGGGCCAGCTTGTCATACAACAGAACCGATAATGTCCATCTCTACAGCTTCATCCTTCAATAGGCCTCACGCACATCCATGAATACTTACCAGGGGCCTAGATTGACATGTTTCTAATTTGACTAGGCTGACATATTCCTAATCTGGCTTTGACTTGCTGGGAGTACAGAACAATTAAAAAGCAATTGATAACTTAGACAGGGCCAATAAATGAAACTATGTTTTTATACATTGAAAATCTGTAGATGCCTTTAACTACAGACTTTAATGTAACAGGCTGCATACAAATACAGTGTTCATCAGAGCAATGTGGGAAGACTGGGGTAACTAGAGAGGGTTCTGCTAAGGGTTGCTTATGCAGGGTATGTAAGTCTATGATGGATTGTGAGGGGCTTCGAAACTATATAAAGACTGTGAAATGGAGGTCTGTGGCTAAATTCAGCTGTAGACTTTCAATGCAAATATAGTAAACATAGCAGACTGTCAGGTGATGTACTCACACCTAGTAAGTTATTATGCAAAACAAATTAAGACCTACTTATTTGTATAGGTATAGTCTCCCTTGTAAGGCAAATGTGCACTTTTCCCTTTCAGATATTAGTTTCTCTATGAAACAGCAGAAATTTGCCTATCTTCAGTTTCAGCTTACAGAAATGGTAAGTGGAAGAATTTTTCTTTATTCAAGAGGGAGAACATCATTTGACACCATGGGAAAGTAAAAGGAATGGCATTACATTTTGCTATTGACAGGAATTATACATTATTTAGGGGAAAGTATGTACTGTCCAGCTTTTTTTCTGATAAGTAGAACACAAATGCCTACTCTCAGACCACAAAGAAATGCATTTTTATTATGCTGTCTTTGGAGAAAATCCGATCCCTAAATGCGCCATGAGTATAGCACTACCTAGTGGTAACTGTTCACAAACTGAAGTTAGAAAAGTGAGAGCTATCTGTGCTGTGACTGTATCCTTGTTCAGTGCAGGAAAATGACCACAATATATAGATTTTGTTTTTATAATAAACCATTAGTATCACGTTACTATTTAAATGTCAAAATTAGTTTAAAAGACCAATTACTGCAGTAATGTTTGTTTTTGAATAGTCAGTTTGATCGCACATTCACAACTTGTTTGGGTAGAATAGTAGTATTTATGCCACTAATGAATGTTAGGATGAAGATAAGCTTTCAATAACTTTGCCACTGTTGATGTTTTTGTCCACAAGAGGATCAGAAGTATATGAGAGGTCAATACAAGGATCTCTGAGATGAGCTATTTATTCCAAGGCCTGATCAGGTGACCAGGGGACACCCCTTGAGATTAGAGGAAAGGAGGTTTAAACTTCAGCAGAGGAAGGGTTTTTTTACGGTAAGGTCTGTCAAATTGTGGAATTCATTGCCCAGGGAGGTAGCTATGGCAGATACAATGGATACATTTAAGAGAAGATTAGATACATTTCTTTCAAAAGGGAACATACAGAGTTATACTGTTTATCAGTAGGCTGATCAGGAAGGTCTGATAAAGACTAATTTAATTGGTAGCAGGAAAGCTATAAAATTCTCAGTTACTGAGGTATGAAGCGAAGGTTGAACTTGATGGACTTGTGTCTTTTTTCAACCTAATTTACTATGTTACTATGTAGAAGCCAGCTATATACAGCTACGATCAGGCTACTGTATTCAGTGTTTATTCTGTTGAACAGAGCCAAACATTTAATAATACACGCGTATTTTAAGAATGTATTTGTAAGTAAATATTAAAAACATGTATTATATACAAACACTGCACAATTATTAACCATGTGGATGTTAGAGAGGTCTGCACTGGACACCTCTCTAGCTTTGATTGGGTTAAATAATCCCTTACTGTTCACTGCTATGTTAGCACATTTTCTCCTCACAGAGGTAACCTTTCTAAAAGATTCTGGCCCATTTCTCCAGGAAGCATTTCCATCAGCAAAATGTTCAGTTTGTATCCACACACCAGCAAGTTTCATGAATAAACCATAAGATCCTAATTCTACAACTGAAGTACTGCTGTAGACCAGCTTTCTGAAAATGCAGGTTAGGATATTTTTTCTTATATTTTTTCTAGAGTGTTTTTTTATGTAACCATCTTCTCAAAAGTTTTTGAAAATAATTATCTCCCACAGATCTGGTATCACATTAATTGCAAGTAAGATTGTTCTCGCACTTATTAAAATGGAAGGCATTTATAGCCCCATGAAATTGAACTGAAATGATTATTATGCCATGCAATCTTTTATGGATTTAACAGTAGGATTTCAATGGTGCTCAGACTTTTTTGTTTACTTTGTGTATGTAGTCAAGATATAGTTATTGATGTTCTCCTGACTATACACATGTAACTATTTCTACATTATCGATAAATGCTAGTTTGCGATTGCCAGGAACCTGTATATTGTATTTTTTTTATGAATTTTGGGGATGTTTTGGCTCTTCCCCTCTTGGTTGTTAGTTCCCTGCATCAGGTGTAATCAGTGAATGTATAAATATCTCCCTTATTTCCCTCAATAGGGTTTTGTTCACATTAGCGGTAAGCTAATATGGCAGAGAAGGCAACTGCCTAGACCTCCAGATTTTGAAGGGCACCTCAGCTGTGCTGGCCATGCCCACATTCTGAATTGTGGATGTAGCCAGAGCAATCTCAATGTCCCTGCCCAGTTTTATAGACCTATAAAGCTATTATTGAATCCCTTGGATGCTAGAAAGATGGAGATCTCTCTAGCAACCAAGGGTTTAAAACACTGGTATTTCCTGTGCCAGGAAACAGTGTATGGGACTGGGGGTGGGGCCATGTGAGAAGTGGGGGTGTGGCTATGAGCAGAGCTAAGAGCACCTAAAGTGCCTTGCCTAGGGAAGCCTGGGATGTAAATCCGGCCCTGATTACTGATTTGTAATTGCATTATACTAAATAAATGTTCACTTAGATTTGAGGCAGATAGGACATTCCCTAAATCTGGGGTGCTTTGATGGGATGGAGAAGCTTATCATGGTTTTGGCGAGAAACATGTAACTAAGCCACACTGTTTATTATCTATAGAGAGTCTAAAGTTATTTATTAGTAAAGGTCAGTATTTGATGCACAGTCTTAAAAATGAATTCTTGTTGTAGGAGAAAATGTTTTTAAAAAGTAAGTTCCCCATGCAATCCGCATGTTTAGCAATGTAAACCTGCATATACTCACAAATGACATTTTTTACAGTCATGTTCGGTTAATACAGAAATCTGTTGCCTAGTAGACTGGTGGTCCACGTTTTAAAGCACAGATGGGTCAATTAAAATTTGAATGCAATAGAGATGCAGTAAATAAGGTCTGCACAGAGGCAGTGACGCTACCAGCAGACCTTTTACATAAGAGCTTGTGGAGATTGTGATGCTCATCAGAACCTCCAATGAATGGTCAACCCATATGGGTGCTAGCCAGGAATAATGTAGAAATGGAGAGAAGAAGGGGGAAAAAAGGAAAACAAGCGCCCTCGTGAGGGATTAATAAATAAATGGATATCCTCCACCAACACCCAAAAGTGCGTACTCACAAAATTTGTGGCTGGGTGTTGGTATATACTAATCCCAGCAAACAAAGCAACTGAGGATTCAAACTGCCCTCAGATGCAGTATCAGTGATAGGCAGCTCCAGCACAACACGCTTCACCTGAGCGGCTTATTAATACCAAACGTGAAAAAAAAGTAAATAAAACAGAAATGTCCTATAGTTTAATACTATCAACAAAATAATTGAATAATGAAGATAATTAGATGCACTCACATGTGATGATGGTCAGAAAGCTGATACCAGCAAATCTGACAAGAACACTTATGCATTTCGCAGCAACAAGGCTGCATTCTTAAAGCATAAAAGAGCCGACAAACAAACAAAGAACCATCATCACATTTGAATGCATTTAATTATCTTCATTATATAATTATTTTGTTGTTGCACTATTGGGCGCTTCTGGGTTTTTTTGTTTTTTTTTCACGATTGAGCCAGTAGACCATCAGACATACTTCTCCTGCATCCTGATCAGTGGTGGAAGCAGAAGGAAGGGGTGTGAAAGAATACAGGTGATAAAGCTGTTGGAGGGAGCTGAAAGCTTTGTCACTAATGTGGAAAAAGGCTAAAGACCTTTCCAACTTCAAAATAAGTCCATTGAATGACATAGGAAATGGAGAGACATCTCCCACCTTAGTGCATATCTGCATTATCTCTGTAAACATCAAAATCCACAGAAAAATATATATTACCTATTTATTATTAAATATATGGATCCTATATAGGCTGGAGCTGCAAATAGGTGCTTTAATAAAAGAAGACTTACTTTGGATCAGTGGTGGGCAATGGGCGGCTTCTCCTTTGGTCTCCAGCCTCATCTCTGATACCACAGGAAGTGGTAATAATTGAATTCCTCCCCATCACACATGCCCAGTTTTCACCCACAAAGCATGCCCTCTGTCTTTTGCCTTTAAACTTACACTATTCTACTTTAACCCTTTGAGTGCCAGTGAATGCTCTGCTCACCCTTCTGACACTAGAACGGTTAACATGTTGGATGCGATAGAGGTCTTGATTTCTTTAGCATACAAGAGGTTAATCTACTTTTTGTGAATTTTTAGCCATAATGTTTAGCCTTTTTGAGCACTTTAGAGCCATATATGCAGAGCTTGGGGTCTGGTTCCTTGTCATTGCTTTAGCTCATAGCTTTTCAGTAACCCCTGATCTCCAAACTTTGTAAACTAATGAAAGTTGTAGTACTGAGATCCTATATTGTGAGAGCAGCTATACACCTTATCAATCAGTCTGTCCCAGCTTGATGCTCCAGACCTAGATGTTTCCAAGGTTCAGCATGTCCGCAGCATCACATATGAAGAACATGCACTTAGAGTTAAGTATTGGGCACTGGATGTCACAGAAGGATCTTACATGTCTCTTATTTTGAATAGACTATTGATAATATCAGCAATAATTAATTTAAATTACAAGCAACTTTTTCTTGTGGTTATTTGGGGAAGGAAGGGGCAATGTTCAGGTATAAGGAGAGGAGTGAGACAGAGAAATGTGTTGCATACCCCCTAGCAATCAAAGGGTTAAAAAGGAATACACTGGCACAATGGGCCTTATACACAAAAGCAATGAGAAGCAACAGGAGGGAAAATAAACATTCCTATTGCTTTAGAATGGGTTTCTCTACTATTGAGGGGGTTTAAAAAAACCATTTAATCGAATAGAAATTTCTATTTGTCTCCTTTGGTGCAGTTGGGATGCTGCAGATTTGCTCCTTTTTTCCTTTACCCTGTTGATTGCCAGGGGGGTGCAACATATCACAAGGAAATTAGTTGCACACTTCTTCCAAAAAGTTGACGCACACAAAAAAAAATGCAAACAAGCTGTCTGAAGAGTTTAAAAGCTGCATAAAATTATCATAAGAGTTTAAAGCTTTTGACAGCCCGATCTGCCAATGTGTTGCGAAGTGGAAATTTCCTACAAGTGCACATTGTATTAAGATGCGATGGCGCATCATTAACCACTTCTGCTTCACCTCTTCCGGTCTGATTTCAGTGGCATATTAACATCACTCTGTAAGCACGAAATGAAGCAATCAAGAGCACTGAGAATTTTAGGTATTCATTTCCTTCTTAATAAAACATGAACAGCTTTTAACACTTTGGTGCTAGAGACACATTATGCATCAACAGAGATGTCCCTAACATCTAAGGGAGTAAGCTTTATTATTGTTTTATTTTTCTGATAAGAAGCAAACTGTGTAAGGAAGTGGTGGGTGGCCTGCTGTCCTCCAACTGTTATGGACTACAACTTTGTGGCCTCAGGCATAATTGTACAATTTCAAGTGTATATGGTTCCTAACAAATGGCCAGTATCAATATAAGTGTGGAAAAAATAGAAAATTTATTGACTGAATTAAAAACTGGCATATAAAGGACAGTATCATTAGATGTAGTGTAGCATCAAATAATCATCAATTGTTACACTGGGCTAAGCCGCGATCCCCTCACTCATCCACCACACGCAGGACTGTAGTACAATACCCAGTCTACCGTGTCGTTAAAAGCATGATAGGGCACGGCTACAACACTACCTACAAACTATAATAATCAAACCGAAACCGGAATGACCATATATAGCAACTGTGTCCAATTCCTCCACCCTCCCTGCAAAGTGGAGAACGTAGAGGAAAAATCCACAATCACAGTTAACCCGTGCAACAATAGCAGCAAGTGGGGGTGCTTCAGGGGCCCCTAAAAAGAGCTAACATTATAGATATACAACCAGCTGCAAATGTATAAAAGACACTACACCCACCAGAACAAATCAATGATATATATACCATATATAAAAATATAACGAATAGAAAACATAAATATAGTATATGAAAATACTATATTAAAAGTAAGGAGAGCAAGAATCAAATGAAAAACTGCATAAGATATATCACCAATAGTCTGGAAATCTAATATACGTTCTGAAGTATAGTCTCCATGTTTTTAATCTTTCAAAGTATCTTGAAAAGTTTGTTTTAATCTTACAAAGTATCTTGAAGAGTTATTTTTACTCCAAGGCTTTTAAGGGTCAACAGGATCCTTTAAACTGTACAATACAGTGAATATTTCATACAAGATATTGCTTTATATATTTTCATCAGAGCTTGTCTTCACTTGGTTGTCATGAACGTATATTTAATCCAAAACTAGTCGAATAGCTCTAGACAAATAATCTATTCCACAATGTTGTTATTCCCAGTGTACCTAGCCTGGCCGTCTTCAATTGAAGCACATGTATCTATTAATGTGACGGTGAGCACACCTGGTAGAAATGTCTTTTTATCTTCTTGTGTCTTTTCAGCGATATCAATAGATGAATTGGTATATTTGTGAGGCATAAGCTGATTCAGCCCCCAACATGTGATCTTCTCACTTATATGCCGCAATTCGAAAAAGCATCTTGCAACAGACTTCACTTGTATAAAAAGTACAATTGTATAAAAGTACATCTGCTTTTGTGAAAGGAGATAGTCGTTTTCGAAATGCGTATTCATAGTTTTAGCAGATTCTATTTTATGTTTTTATGGGTTTTTTTGCAAATAAGGAGAATAAGGAGAAACGGTACTTTTATACAATTGTACTTTTTATACAAGTGAAGCCTGTCGCAAGACGCTTTTTCGAATTGCGGCATGCCTCCAACATGGAAACAAGGCCGAGCAACTCAACTATGCACAAAAACACAGTAACTGAGGTGAAGAAAAATGGCAGCAGGTGCTCTGGACTGATGAGTCAAAATTTGAAATATTTAGCTATAGCAGAAGGAAGTTTGTTCACCAAAGGGCTGGAGAGTGGTACAAGAATGGGTTTCTGCAGGTAACAGTGGAGATTCCTTGCAAGTTTGGCGTTGCATTTCTGAAGTATAGGCAGATACTTATCCATTATGCAATATCATCTGGGAGGCATCTGATTGGCCCCAAATTTATTCTGCAGCATGACAAAGACCCCAAACATACAGCCAAAGTCATTAAGAACTATCTTCAGAGTAAAGAAGAACAAGGAATCATAGAAGTGATGGTATGGCCCCTACAGAGCCCTGATCTCAACGTCTGTCTGGGATTACATGAAGATGGAGAAGCAACTGAGGCTGCCTAAATCCACAGAAGAACTATGGTTAGTTCCCAAACCTTCTTGCAGAGTTCTTTAACAAACTGTGTGCAAGTATACCTAGAAGTGATGCTGTTTTGAAGGCAAAGGGTGCTCAGACCAAATATTGATTTGATTTACATTTTTCTTCTGTTCACGCACTTTGCATTTTGTTAATTGATAAAAATAAACTGTTAACATGTCTATTTTTGAAAGCATTCTTACTTTACAGCATTTCACACCTGCCTAAAACTTTTGCACAGTACTATTTGTAGTAGCAGTAATAATGGACAGGTAGTTGTAGATGTGGTTCTACTTCCTACTACTCCTCCTAGCCCTAGTGCTGTTACTGAGGCAGCAGCAGCACTTGCATCAGCCATTGCAGGTGAAATTGGAGAAGATCATTCTTTTCTGTCAACCACCGCAGTAAAATCAAGGGTTTCCCTTGGAGCAAGCACAGTGCAGTCATCAATAACGGCAATGTGCACAGTTTGTGACACTGAGGATAAAGGAGGGGAAACACCTTGGCACATCTGCCCAAATTAATCACATGCAATTTAGCAACCCTGACTTGTATAGAAAGTGTGAAACCATTTATCATGAAAAGGAAATCAAGTGCTACTCCCATACAAGCACATGAAAAAATCTTGGGCAAAAATCCCAAAGAAATTCAAACAAATCCCCCAGCAGCCTGTAAACTCAACAATGACAATGACACCTGTGATGCTGACCTCTTGTGCCATGATATGGGTCCAGGATAATATTCTGTTACCCCAACACCTTGAAGGTCCTCTTCCATGGCACTGTGACTGTTTCTGCCGGTATCACCATCAGCAACTGATGGTGATTCTGCAGATGTGAGAATGAGGTAATATGTTTCCATACATTGCACCTTGTGTGGTACACTTACCACACATGCCAATTCAAGCTGAGAGCAGGATGGGTGTATTATTTTATGGATGGTCTAACATATAAGCCATGAGGAGAAGCATCAGTCACACACCGACACAACCCAGTAACTTGTATTTAGTGGAGTGGACAAAGGTCATATTGACTGATCCAGCAGTACCTGATATCTGGAAGAATGGTTTAACATTGAGGTGGAGATTGTAGTGGTGATTGTAGGTGTGCTTAATATGATGTGATAACTGTGACCCAGTTCTTCCACTCTTTCACAATGTTTTCACACACTATACACACTGTAGCTGCTGATGATAACTGCACAGTTACTCCCTACTCTCCAACACCCATGACTTTAGAGGGTATGCAGGAGGAGATGCATGACTGGCCAACTTCCTCTCACCAGATGCACCAGAAGTGGTGGTGGCATGCTGTGGTGATGCCACTAGGGATGGGTGAAAATTTTTGCCTCAAACTGAAATCAGCGAATAATGGCACTTTCCGCTTGGCGAAAAGTTTCCCGCAAAAAGTGCAGTTTTTCTGCTTTTTTCCGCCCATTGAAATCAATGGAAAGAAAAATATTTCTACACCACACTAAAGTTTTCTACAGCCATATAAAAGGGTGTTAGGCTCTCACAGCAGCCATTCTGTGTTTGTGAGAGGAGAGAGCAGCATGTTCTTGAGCTAGAGGAGATAGGCAAATAAAGGGGAATTGTAGCTTAGTTTAGGGAGTCATTTAGGTAGGACATTTGTTCTCTGTATAAGGGGAGTCTGGGGGCATTCTAGTTGATAAGAAGGGAGGAAGGAGGGTGACCCCCAAATACTACAAAATTCCATGTGGCTGACTGGCAAGACACAGGCAGCTAGGGACCTATTTGCTTGCTGATCTTGCTGTTATTATCTCTGTGCTGGGTGGGGAAGTCTGGGGAAATACATTGATTTTGTTTTTCAGTTATAATTTTTTTTGGACAGACTGTGATAAGACAACAGTGTGGACAACTTAACAAAAAAATAAGTAAAAAAGAATAAAAAATTAAATATCTTAGGTGGCAGACAGCTGATTGGGTTTAGGTACAGCATCATACAGCTGCATCAGTTGTGTTGTATACCATACAGTAAAATAACACAGTGTAGTTACGTAATGTCCAGAAAATGCACAAGGGGAAGGGGAGGGGTGGAGAAGTGCAGGGAAGTGAGAGTAAAGTAGTAGTTCAAAAACTGACTGCAGCAATGGTTGCTGCAGCATATGCAATCAATGATGATGACCCCTCTACTCCAAGGGAGGATGCAGTTTGTCAAGGTCCCAGCAAAACTAGTTCCAGCACCACCACTACCAGTAGAAATAAAGAACCATATAAGAAGAACACTGAAGATGACAACAGTCACTGATAATGGCAATAGCATAATAGAGGAAGGTGAAGCAGCTGAAGTGCCTGCTGCATCAGTTATTGAGAAAACACAAGCACCAAAACAGCCATCCTCAAAGTAGTAGGGAACTTTGTTACAGTAAAAGTAAAAATAAATTGTTTGAGACCTCCAAAAGCTTTGAAGAATATAAGGGTAATAATGGGCAAGAACTTTCAGGGGATGCTGATGCTGCTGAGGATGACCTAATGATGACTGATGATGATGTAGATCTAGAATATATCCCTCCAGCATCCTTCTCTCATACAGATGAAGTTGAGAGTGAGGATGGTGTCAGGGCTGTAATGTTAGCAGAAAGTCAAAGTGAATCTTCCACCACTTTTAAGAAGCACTGTGCCTGTCTATAAACTGTTTGAGAAAGCCATTGGAAAGTCTGACCCTGGATAAGCACAAATGTCAAAAAGCACACAGTCACCCTATCAGTCATCATCGGCATCATTGCCTCTTCAAAGTCCAAGTCCCACTCAGCCACACACACATCTTTTTGAGTACCCAGCAACAGCAACACAGGTTAACATCCACACTGTTATATATGACAAGTACCTCTGGTGCTGTACTTTTGACACCTAGTAGTAGTGGCAGTAGAATTACATCAACATCTAGCTCCAGTAGTAGTAGTAGCAGAAACCACACATGACAGACAAAGCCAGGGCAAATATATTAACAGCACTACATGTGAGGAGGTGGAGGACAGATGGGAACACTGCTATGACCGATAAGTAATGTTTGTCAAACATATCTGCACGTTATAGATTGCACTTTATTTTTTTTTATTACTTGATATCATCATGAATATGTGCCAGTGTCACTTAAGCAAAAAAGTGTTGTGAGCAAAGGACAAATGCATTCTGCATGCTAACACATTTTTCAAGCCATATTTGGCTGTAGGACTCACAACTTTGACTTTCAGCAACTTATTTCTAAACTTCAGCCCTCAGAAGAAGTAATATTACAGTGGAAAATGTAGTACCTATAGGAAATATAGGAGAAAAATGTGTTAAAATGGGTGAAAAATGTATTAACTTAGGAGAAAAAAATGTTAAAATAGGCGAAAAGGAGGACATTTTTGCACAGGCAGAAAAACAACATTTTTCACGAGAAAAGTGAAAAATCTGCATGTTTTTGTGAAGTTTTTCAGGGTAAATTTTTCACACTTTTTGCCCACCCCTAGCTGCCACCTCAGCAATACTTGGGCTAGTAGGAAGTAGATTTTCCTCATACCTCCACTTATGTCATGTCACTGCTGCTGGTGAGTCTATCACTTCCATAATATACCACCACACAGCAGCCTAATTCTGATGTTCTGATGACACAGTAGCTGGAAGTACCTCACTAGGAAATGCCATAAAGTCACCGGTGGGAGGTAGCCATTAGCTAGGGGGGAACTTTCAATGCCTATATCTCTTAAACCATAGTGGTCTGAGTGTCTTGAGGGCCCATGACAATGCCATGGCAAAAAATAGAAGACTTTGTTTCACAGAATGCCCTTTCTTCCAGTTGGCTGCCAGTTTTGCAGTCACCATTTTACTTCTCTCTTGCTTATTCTATGAAAAGGCAGACTCTCCTTGAGCTCCTTCTCCAGTTTTAACATTAACCTGACAGAAAAGTGATTTTCTGGGCTTTTTAGGGTGAATTAGACTGGTGAATTGTTACTGGTTGTTTATACTAGTGTGAGACACTTTTACTGTCAGGAAGTTGGAAGGGACATGGGAGTAAATCTAAGACTAAGGGCTCAGGAGCATCTCTTATTCCTTTGCTTACTGTACCTCATGTCAAACTGGGTTTCCTAGAGAGTATTCCCGATATCTCTGCCCTTCTTATACTGTGGCCCACTACTACTCCAGCCAGCTTGGATTAAAACATTTATGTCTTCAGTGGCTCAAATTTCTTTCTCCCTTCAAGGGGTACTCTAATCTTGGAATCCCCCACTACATTTATGTGCCCCCTCTCTCTGTGTTCCTAAGGTTATTGGGGCCTTCTCAGAGAATGAAACCTCTCATGCCCATTTTACCCCAGAAAATAAGGAGGAACGGTGCTACCATCATTCTGGTCACCCCTTATTGGATCAGGAGGGCATGGTTTGAAGACCTGGTCAGTCTTTCCATTCAGGATATGCTGCACTTTCCTCCCAGGCTGGTCCTCCTTCTTCAGGGTTACCTGTAGAACAAGGATGTAGAAAAGATGGCTTTGGCATGCTGTTGAAGCCCACATCGTGATAAGAAAATGGTTTCAGTTGTTTGAGCCCTGTTGGCTCTTATTCATGGGTGCTGTGTAAGTTCAGTGTCCGTTGACACTTTATTCTGTTTAGGCTAGTCCGATTCTGGATAGTCCTAGGGAACCCCTGTATCATGGGGACAGATGTGAGGTCCTTTTTTTCCAACCTCTGGGACCTGTGTTAGTATATCCCCATAGTACCTCTGTTCCATATTCGACATAAGAGAAAATAGGATTTTACTGTTCTTACCTGTTAAATACTTTTCTCTACAGGACAACACTGGCTGTCCATGTCATCTGTTTGATTTGAGAAGACTGTGTCTTTATATGTTTTTTAGTGATGAGCGAGCACCCCAATGCTCGGGTGTTCGGGTGCTCTAACCGAGCACCCCCTGAGGCTCGAGTGCTCGGCCGAGCACCCGAGCCCCATTGAAGTCAATGGGAGGACTCGAGCATTACACCAGGCACCCCCTGCTCTGATGAGGGGAGGGTGCCTGGTCCATAGGAAAAGGGCAGAAAAGGATGGAAACACCACAGAAATGGTTCAGGGACAGCATAGGGAGGATGTCTGGATGCATCTTGGACTCCAACATCGCTGCTGGGAACGATCTTTCGCCCGTAGTACGCCATTTTTACAGACTGACCGTAAAACACACAAAAAGGAAAATAAAAACGACTTTAGGCGAAAAATTGTTACCAAACAGTATTTGCTGTATATTTACTTGTATATCATCTGCAAATTATCCCAAAAATTTCCTCGATTTTTCTGAACTGAGGCCATGATTAAGAGGGAAACGTGCGCAGAGGCAAATTCTCCCAAAAATTTCCTTGATTTTCAGAACTGAGGCCATGATTAAGAGGGAAACGTGCGCAGAGGCAAATTCTCCCAAAAATTTCCTTGATTTTCAGAACTGAGGCCATGATTAAGAGGGAAACGTGCGCAGAGGCAAATTCTCCCAAAAATTTCCTTGATTTTCAGAACTGAGGCCATGATTAAGAGGGAAACGTGCGCAGAGGCAAATTATCCCAAAAATTTCCTTGATTTTATTGAACTGAGGCCATGATTAAGAGGGAAACGTGCACTGAGCTGACCATCTAAAACATTATGGGTAAGGGTCTGCTGCAGAGCTGACCATCCTAAACATTATATGCGAAGGCCCGCTAGTGAGCTGACGCTATAAAACATTATATGAGAGGGCCCGCTAGAGAGCTGACCCAATAAAACATTATATGAGAAGGCCCGCTGGTGAGCTGACCTATATAAAAATTGTCAAACAGGGCCCGCTGGTGAGCTGGCCCTATATAAAAATTATATCACAGGGCCCGCTGGTGAGCTGGCCCTATATAAAAATTATAGCACAGGGCCCGCTGGTGAGCTGGCCCTATATAAAAATTATATCCCAGGGCATATGGAAGAGGAGGAGGAGGATGAGAAGATTAAGAGTCAACCATATACCCGTTTTTTGGGTGGAAGGGGTGAATGGGAATACAGAGTATTCACATCATTGTAAATAACATATATAAAGTGAGTTTATGTTCCCCCGGGGCTTTCCTCCAGTGGAGTGGAGAAGTCAGGGGAAATCCAGGCCTTGTTCATTTTTATAAGTGTCAACCTATCAGCATTGTCGGTGGAAAGGCGGATACGCTTATCTGTTATGATGCCACCAGCAGCACTAAATACCCGCTCAGACAGAACGCTGGCGGCAGGGCAGGCCAGCACCTCCAAGGCGTAGAGTGCCAGTTCATACCACGTGTCCAGCTTGGACACCCAGTAGTTGTAAGGCACAGAGGGATCATTGAGGACGCTGACACGGTCTGCTACGTACTCCTTCACCATCTTCCAAAACTTTTCCCTCCTTGTGACACTAGGCTGCGCATCAGGGTGAGGGTGCTGGCGGGGTGTCATGAAGGTGTCCCACGCCTTGGAGAGTGTTGCCCTGCCTTTGTCGGAACTGCTGTGTGCTCCCCTTTTCTCCCCTTCTCGGTTGGCCAAGGTAGCACGTACTCTGCCGCCAGCGTTGTCAGATGGAAAATTTTGGAGCAATTTTTCAACAAGAACCTTCTGGTATTGCACCATTTTGCTTGTCCTCTCCACCGGAGGAATGAGAGATGAGAAATTCTCTTTGTAGCGGGGGTCCAGAAGGGTGAACACCCAGTAATCCGTGTTGTTTAAAATGCGTATAACGCGTGGGTCACGGGAAAGACAGCCTAACATAAAGTCAGCCATGTGTGCCAGAGTACCAACAGTCAAGATTTCGCTGTCCTCACCAGGAGGATGACTCTCAATATCCTCATCCTCTTCCTCCTCTTCTGCCCACCCACGCTGAAGAGATGGAACTAAAGTTCCATGGCTACCCTCTGTAGCGGAGGCAACCGAGTCTTCCTCCTCCTCCTCCTCCTCCTCCTCCTCCGCCTCCTCCAATTGTCGCTGAGAAGACGAAGTGAGGGTGCTCTGGCTATCACCTTGTGTAAGCTCTTCCTCCCCCATTTCCACCTCTTCCACATGCAAAGCGTCGGTTTTAATTGTGAGCAGCGAGCGTTTCAGTAGACACAGAAGTGGGATGGTTACACTGATAATAGCGTTATCGCCGCTCACCATCTGTGTCGATTCCTCAAAATTGCGTAAAACCTCGCAGAGGTCTGACATCCATTCCCACTCCTCACTTCTGATTACAGGAAGTTGAACGGAGAGGCGACGACCGTGTAACAGCTGGTACTCCACTACTGCCCTCTGCTGCTCACAAAGCCGGGCCAACATGTGGAAGGTGGAGTTCCAGCGCGTGCTCACGTCACACAGCAGCCGGTGAGCTGGCAATTGTAAGCGCTGCTGCAGCTTCAACAGGCCGGCCGAAGCTGTTGATGACTTACGGAAATGTGCACACACGCGGCGCACCTTGGTCAAGAGATCATGCACATTGGGGTAGGTTTTTAGAAATCGCTGCACCACTAAATTAAATACATGCGCTAGGCATGGTACGTGTGTGAGCTTGCCGAGCTCCAAAGCCGCCACCAAGTTACGCCCATTATCACACACAACCATGCCTGGTTGCAGGTTGAGTGGCGAGAGCCACTGCTCGGTCTGGTGACTAATCCCCCGCAACAGCTCTGAGGCCGTGTGCTGTTTGTCCCCAAGGCAGATCAGCTTCAGCACGGCCTGTTGACGCTTCCCCACTGCAGTGCTACACTGCTTCCAGCTACTGGCTGATGGGGGAGTGGCGCTGCGTGTAGAGAATTCGGAGGTGGAAACGGAGGAGGAGGAGCCAATAAGGTAGGTGCTGGCGGAAACCCTGATGGAGGTAGGGCCCGCAATCCTCGGCGTGGGTAGCACCCGTGCCATCCCAGGGTCCGAGTCGCTCCCAGCCTCCACGACATTCACCCAGTGTGCCGTCAGGGAAATGTAGCGTCCCTGGCCACAAGCACTTGTCCATGTGTCAGTCGTTAAGTGGACCTTCCCAGTAACTGCGTTGGTCAGGGCACGGGTGATGTTACGGGACACATGGTGGTGTAATGCGGGGATGGCACACCGGGAAAAGTAGTGGCGGCTGGGGACCGCGTACCGAGGGACAGCTGCTGCCATCAGGCTGCGGAAGGACTCAGTGTCCACAAGCCTAAATGGCAGCATTTCGATGGCCAGTAATTTGGAAAGGTGTGAGGTTAGTGCTATGGCCTGTGGGTGGGTGGCTGGGTACTTTCTCTTGCGCTCAAATGCCTGGGGTAACGACATTTGGACGCTGTGCTGGGACAGTGAAGTGGATGTGGTCGCTGATGGTGCTTCAGATGGTACAGGTGCAGGGCGGGAGGTATGCGGGCCTGCGCCTTCGACAGGCGATTGGCCGGCACCGAAAACAGGGGAAGAGGAGGCAGTGGTGTGGCCTGCAGACACAGATGGGCGATCCAGGCGTTCCTCCCACTTACTACGGTGCTTGGATGCCATGTGTCGGATCATGCTGGTGGTGGTGAGGTTTCTAGTGTTCATGCCTCGGCTCATTCTGGTGTGGCACAGGTTGCAAACTACAATTCTTTTGTCGTCCGCACTTTCCTTAAAAAAACGCCATACCGCGGAACACCTACCCTTTGGCAAGGTAGATTTACGCAAGGGGGTGCTCCGTGGAACATTTGCGGGCCGGTTTGGTGCGGTCCGCCTTCTTTCTGTAGCCACACCACTGCCTCTTCCAGCCTGTTGCGGTGCTGCAGATGGCTCACCCTCAGGACTGCTGTCATCGCTCGGCTCTACACCTTCCCAGGTGGGGTCAGTCACCTCATCGTCCACCAAGTCCTCCTCCACTTCCTCACTCTGATCATCCTCCTCAAGTCTTGATCCCACCACATACTCAGTCATTGACAACTGTATAACATTCTCCTCAACAAGGTCTTGAGACGGAAATAGTGGTTGATTTAATGGCAACTGTGTCTCATCATCATCATCATCATCCACTACTTCCTTTGACCTTAAATGCCGTTCACATCTGTCATCTTCTTGTGATTGGGTAGCCTCTAGAGGTTGTGAATCAGGGCACAAGATGTCATGTTCCTCTGCAAGCGTGCTTGGAGAGAGGGTCAAATGAAGGATTGGTGATGAGACGAGCTCCTCACTATATCCCAGTGTGGGATCACTTCTTTGACCAGACCGTGTATGGTGGGAGGAAGGATGATCAGAGTGAGGATTATGTTGACCAGACTCTTGGCTACTGAGAGTGGACTTGGTGGAAGACAGGGTGGTGCTTAACCGACTGGAAGCAGTATCAGCTGTCATCCAACCGACCACCTGTTCGCAGTGGTCGGACCTCGAGAGTGATGTCCTGCGACGCCCTGTAAAATTAGACATGAAGCTAGGTATGGTGGATGTCTTTCTTTCTTGTGCTCTGGCACCAGGCACAGTTTCTCCGCGTCCTGACCCGCGCCCTGAACTATCAGGATCACGTCCACTTCCCCGTCCCTTTTTACCCGCCTTCTTCATCTTACACGGAATATGTGACTTTAATATTTGAGTTTGAAAACTTAACAGTATTTCTTACTATTCTGCAACTGTGCAGAGTACACAGAATAGGCTGCTAAACGGCGGTGACACACACTGAATGGAATATGTGACTTTAATATTTGAGTTTGAAAACTTAACAGTATTTCTTACTATTCTGCAACTCTGCAGAGTACACAGAATAGGCTGCTAAACGGCGGTGACACACACTGAATGGAATATGTGACTTTAATATTTGAGTTTGAAAACTTAACAGTATTTCTTACTATTCTGCAACTGTGCAGAGTACACAGAATAGGCTGCTAAACGGCGGTGACACACACTGAATGGAATATGTGACTTTAATATTTGAGTTTGAAAACTTAACAGTATTTCTTACTATTCTGCAACTCTGCAGAGTACACAGAATAGGCTGCTAAACGGCGGTGACACACACTGAATGGAATATGTGACTTTAATATTTGAGTTTGAAAACTTAACAGTATTTCTTCCTATTCTGCAACTCTGCACACTACACAGAATGTGCTGCTAAACTGCGGCGAAGCACACTGAATGGAATATGTGACTTTGATATTTTAGTTTGAAGACTTAACAGTATTTCTTCCTATTCTGCAACTCTGCACAGTACACAGAATGTGCTGCTAAACTGCGGCGAAGCACACTGAATGGAATATGTGACTTTGATATTTTAGTTTGAAGACTTAACAGTATTTCTTCCTATTCTGCAACTCTGCACAGTACACAGAATGTGCTGCTAAACTGCGGCGACGCACACTGAATGGAATATGTGACTTTGATATTTTAGTTTGAAGACTTAACAGAATGTGCTCTAATCTGCAACTTTGCACACTAAACAGAATGTGCTCTAATCTGCAACTTTGCACACTAAACAGAATGTGCTCTAATCTGCAACTTTGCACACTAAACAGAATGTGCTCTAATCTGCAACTGTGCACACTAAACAGAATGTGCTCTAATCTGCAACTTTTCACACTAAACAGAATATTTTTTTTTTTTTTTTTTTTTTTTTTTTCCCCCCACACAAAATAACCTGCTGCCCCCACACACAGTAGTCCTAAAAAGGACTTTTGGTTCTTTTTTTTAACAATTTTGGTTTTTTTCCTCCCTACACTGCCTTTCCCTTCCTATCCTCAGCTCTCCCTGGCTAAGACTGAGCCGAACTCGATGGTCAGGTGCTATACAGCACCCGACCACGGGTTCTGGCCAGCCAATCAGTGTAATGCCAGCAGCCAACATGGCTGCTGGCATTACACCGATGTCAGAGCCTCCCTGCACGTTTATTGGCTGCGCAGCAGCCGCAAAACGTGCGGGGAGGAGACCCGAACATGGCGGGCGAGCACATGCGGTACTCGTACGAGTACCGCCATGTGCCGAGCAGAGCGATGCTCGAGCCGATCCGAGCATCGGCCGAGCATGCTCGCTCAACACTAATGTTTTTACATTTTGCATAATAAAGAGTCTTTTACCAGTGATCTGTTGACCATTTGCTGGCTGCCTGACACTGAGCGGGTCCGTGTATGCACTCCTTTCCAGTGCTGTGCTGTTTGTCAGAGCCCTTGGATGGAGCTGTGGGGAGTGCACATGACCTGAATCCTGAATTTTGTCAGGTGAGTTCTTTTTATTCTTCACTTATTTGTGTTATTTGAATGGCTGTAGTGTTCCAATTTTAAGACATGTAGTCCTTTTCTCTATAGTCCATATGTCTCCCACCTAGTGAAAGGGACCTCTGTTTGGTCTCACCTGTCTTCACTTGGGAATCCTCTTAGAGTCTTTCTTCTCACTGCAGATTTCCTTCTTCTTCTCTTGCTTGCCTTGTAAGTGTGGCTTTGGTCACATTCATATTGGGAGCTATAGATGAGGGGAAGGGTTAAGCTGGAGGAGTTGCTGGGAGTCTCCACCTACAAGACTGTGTCTTTTGAGATGTATCCTGACCTGCAACAGAGGGACTTAACCTCCCCCCATGGTACCTGTGTTCCATATGGACTATGGAGAAATGGATTTAACAGGTAACACTAATATTCTATTTTTTTTGTTCAGTCAGACTTTTTAAATTATCTCTCAAAGAGTTTATGAAGAGGTATGGTGTCCCTTTTCAGTGGTAGAAGATTGAGGCTTTTCCTTTCAAATAATTGTATGACCATGTCATATTAACTCTCTCTCTACTTCATTTGTATCAAAGGAATTAGATCACCAGCAGCACCGGCCACTTCCTCCCCACTACTTTCATATTCCATTGGACATTTGGAAGTCTCAGGTCATTTTTACTTTTCCACTTAGGGAGATTTACAGAACATTTGCAACTGTTTTGTGGAAGGGTGTTACTCTCCCATTCAGATGGAGAGGTTGGTTTAACTGCTAAACCCTCCTCCTCAACATCAACAACACTAGAATGTTCATCATGATCAGTGTTCTTAAAAGGTTTAGTACTTTGGACCTTTCCCCCTTAGTTTTACAAACAGTTTCCTCAGGAGGAAAAGAATCACCATTTATTGCACATGCTGCAGCAACCATGGCACAGTCAGTTTTTGGACTATCACTTTACTACCACATCCATGCAAGCCTCTTACTCTTTTTCCCTTTCTCTTGCTACTAGAATATTTGCTGGACATAATGGAAGTAGTGTTGAATTTTTGTAATGCACACAACAGAATTGTTTGCTTGTGGAGTGGTGTCTTACCCCTCTCAAAATAGTATATGCCACTGTAGGACTCAGTCACAGCTCAGTTCAGGGTCCCTGCCTGTCTCAGTCATCTTTCTAAATGTTTTTTTATTTATTTTGTTTTTTTAAACTTTTCTTGTCTGTCCGGACTGTCACTGTCACTGTCTACACATAAATCACATATACATTCCCTGCAACTGTAAGCAACTCCTTCTCCCCCTCTTTGTCTATATGTCTGTACACATAGATAGTGTCAACATTTGAGCAGCAGCTTTCCCTCTCTTGCAACATCACTGCAATCTATAGTTTTACAGTATGGGATGAGGAGAGACCTGTTGGCTTCAGAATCAGCAGTTGTCAACAAGGGATACATTGCTCCACATAACAGCTGCTGCAGGCACACAGCACCACCACACCTTACTATATGTTTGTCCTTCTTTTACTTGCACTTGTAGGAGTGATTGTCACGTAAGTTGTACTTCTCTGATTCTTCTGACCCTTGGGTGTCTGATGCATATCTATCATCAATGGGTGGAGAATGTCATATCTCATTGGCCATTTGTTTGTTTTTTTAAATCTTTTTATAATATAAAGCTTTTTAAAGCCTCATTTTATAATTTGTCCACCATTTGATTTTTTCCACAGAGAGATAGCTGGAAAGGGGCAGGATTTGATTTCCCTGATGCCTTTAGTTGGTTTGTAACTCGTATTCTCTACAGCCCTTGAATTCCAGTTTAGCATGTAATATCCAAGGGGCTAATTATTAGAGCCACTGTTGACATGTGTCCAGTAACTATTTTAAAGGAAAATTCTCAATATACATTAGAGCAACAAGTCAAATCACCAGCTAGCTTTAACCTTACAATGGGGTTTGAGAAGATTTCTGCTCCTATAATTTTTTTCTAAAATGGAACAAAATTGTGCATTAAAAACAACATTTAGTACAGTATTATATTCAGTAAAGGAAATGTTTTAGAGACACTTGTGAAGGAGTTAATGTAAACTTGAGTGCCAAGAGAGTATTTAGCACAATGCAAAGCAAAGACCTGAGAAGCCCCTGGAACTTGCAAGTTTCCTCTACCCATTAAAAGAGAACTATGCCCTAAGAAAAAGTGATGAATTTCTCATTTAATCCCAAACCCTAACTGCCAACTATAATACTATCCAAAACTTTGACTTTTAATACATAGATGCTACTAAGTATTTGCAGGAACCGTCAGAAGAAAGTCAATTAATTGCCTCCCCAAAATGCACAATTGCAGAACGAAGATGCCTTTTCTCTGTATGGCTGGGCAGCGTGGAGGCTGTGGTGTGTTTTCTGTCTTCACTACAGAGAGTGAAGCTCTGCTCATATATCTGCTCCCATGAATGACTGCACACTAGGGCAGCCCTAGACTCAGAATAAAATCCATGTAGTGATTTAATCTCTCACAGCACAGATGTGTCTGTAGGCATAAAAAAATAGGCCTTGCCCCAATCCCTGGAGTACCGAAAGGCTGGGGTAGGAGTGTCCAAATGCTGTGACTTGTGCCATAATGTGAGAGAGGCTTAATCAAGGTGGGGAGAAGGAAGGTGGGATTTCCACTAAAAATAGGAGTTGAGTAGTTGGACACAGTGGTGAAAGGCCGAAATGGGTGGAGAGTGGTTTGGTTTAATGGGGAACTCAATCAACCTCTGTCCATAAAGTCACAGTAATTAACTTTGAAAACATAATTTCTAGGGCAGCTCGGGAGAGTGTTCTGTGCACTAGTAATGTGTTTTGGTAGCCCAAGAAATTGGTCTTTTGGGACCAAACAACTTTCCCTACCACTTCCATCCTAATGACTGAATATTTCTGCTTAGTTAACCTCTTGCATGCTAGGGATGTCACCAGCACAATGTAAATCTATGCACTGGAGACCTGTGTAGCATCCAAGAGGTTAATGGAGCAAAATGGCTCTCCATCTTTTAACGGTTTGAATGCCAGAGGGGTATACACTCACAGGGTTAAATACGGGATAAATTATAGCAAGAAAAAAAGATAGAAATAATAATAATAAATCAAATCAAGAAAAAAAATATAACATATCATTCTTAATTATTACAAACATTCAAATCTATCATGCGTATTGAATTTCCAATTACAATCTTACATACTTGCTGCAATGTCAAGCTATTTCTCAGTAGTAAATTAATACGAGCCTATATGTGTCTCACTACAAGAAATTCATTGACTTCTTCCTGTGCCCTCTAACCCTTCAGTGCCTGTTAGTAATGTGTTTCTTTGCAGGCCACAAAAACAGGCATGAGATTTTTAATAATACTGCTTTAAGCCTCATTGGTTTTTATGAGCTAGTCAGCACTTGTATATTACTTGTATTTTTGATGTATTGCAATGGTTACTGAAACTATTATCACTGAGGTAATTAAGCCTCTGCTACAAGAGGTGTGGGTGTCTGTGAGTGAAAACAGAATGCTTCCCAATTTCTTTCTTTACATGCAAGGAAATCTTGCACCAGACTGTGCTATGTTAAAGGAGTGGTAATATTTAAGAATAAAGCTATTATATATATGAAATTATATATTGTAATGTTCACATTTATTTATACATGAAAGAAAAAAAAGGAAAAAGCAATCTGCCAAACTATATATCAATATAAAACTGATTTTATTAGAAAGAAACTAAGGAAAAAATAATAATAAGCCCTGATTAAGTATCTTTGATACGAAACGCCTTTGCATTCACTGAGTTTGCACCGCTATATTGTATTTTGTTGCTTAAGGTTGATAAAGTGTTAAAGATGCAAGCTACATTCGCTTACAAGTAAAACTTGGTTTAATACCAGGCACCAAACCATAGAGTAATCTACATGGCTAGCTGAATACGATACTCCATCTATTGAACAGTACCTCCAAACAGCTGTGCATAGACACGGGACACAGCTGGAAGCTGGACCGAAGTGGGCGATCTTCATATTGAACCCGAGCCAGGTCAGAATATACTGATACGGTTATAGTGCTTCTGTTGTTATTAACCGCTGGATAGAACAGGACTGACCCACTGATCACGATCCAGTCACTAATAGCCAACGAATAAGAACGTAGTTCACAAGTGGACTGTATACTGGTGATTAATTCCTGCTGGATAAATGTGTACATTTACATCTGTCTGGAGAAGTACATAGGCTCAGACTTTGACATCATATATGAGCCACTATATATATATATATATATATATATATATATATATATATATATATATCTTTAGTGGAGAGACAATCTTCTGCGATTTGAGCCACCATTGTAGTGCTAGTGTGCACTTTATTACAATATTTTACAGGTCTATATGTGTGTTTGGTAGCATCTTTGCATTGTATTATATTGTATCAAGTTACATTGATATAGCTAGATTCACAGTGCAGTCATACTGTGATCTCTAGCTATTTACTGGATACAACTGGGTGCTTTTTCTGCTTTATATTTTATTCTGTTTTATTGTATTGTGTTTTTCTGGCTCACCCCATCCAGTGGATATCTGTGACTTATTTTTTATGCATGGGTAGACATCTGGACGATGGTCCACCAGTACTCTAAAATGTTATTTTTATTAATATTCTCATTATCATATGTATCATTATTATTTTTAATAAAATCAGTTGTATATTGATATATAGTTTGGCAGAACGCTTTTTCCTTTTTTTGCTTTCTTGTTGGTTTTGTGGACTGTCCACTACCAGACCACTGGAAATATAGAGCACTATCACTATGTTTGTTTTTAATATATATGACTGCAGTGGAGTTTACCCCAGAATAGCGCCATCTTACATTGTTGTACTTCTGTGTATTTATACGTGTTCATGTATTTTTTATTAACATCTTTATTGAATTATGTTACAGCGGTATACAACACATACAATGTAGTTAGCACATAAAGATCAACAACTGAGTGATACCCCAACACAGCAAGGGGAAGAGAAGAAGAAAATGGGGACCATCTAGTCCTCATCATTGGATCCTGCATTCTATCAGCCATATGGATAACCCAGATCAGCAGCCAACTCAGGAGAAGGCCAGGGAGGTCAAATCTATGAGAATGTCTAGTGAGATGGCACATAACCATGCTAATTAGTAAGCTCGTTTCAGGCTTGCTATTACAGCTCCCCACTTTAGTCTTGGCTTTAACCATCTACAGTCATGAAGCACAGTCTTGCAGACACAGTTCATCAGTTGCCTTATCCATTTCTTTTGTTGCATGATGTTGCTCCCAGGAGAGCCATCCAGTGATCAAGTATAGACCCGGAGAGTGCTAACTGTTCCCACAGGAGACCCTCCATCTTGTTCTATAGATTCTTGATACTAGGTAGGTCATGTGCAAAATTTGGTATGCTTGTTGCACATGTCAACATTCAGATAGATTCCCTGGATAGCTGCACATAAGACTTGCCATTCATCCTTCTCCAAGGATTCATCCTGCAAGTCCCCTGCTCAGCAGTAGGGATGGGTGAAAATTTTCGCCTCAAACTGAAATCGGCGAATAATGGCACTTCCCGCTTGACGAATAATGTGCTGCGAAAATTGCAGTTTTTCCGCTTTTTTCGCCTAGCTCATTCATTGAAATCAATGGGAACATTGAATTTACACACAACACATAGCAAATATTATTTTATTTCCCAAAGGCATAGTATAAAGGGGTATGAGGGTGCCTGTGTTAGTGGGGTGTGGAGATAGAATCAGTTGAACAGGGAGTGTTTTTTTATGAGGGGGGGTTTGTTTACTGGGATTGGGTGCAGTTTAAAAAAATAAATTAAAAAACCCTTAAAACATGGTATAAAAGGGGTCTGAAGAGGGCGCCTGTGTTGGTGGGTGGAGTCTGTGGAATTAATCAGTTGAACAATTTGTTTTGGGGGAGGTTTATTGACTGGTATTGGGGGGGACAGTTAATAAAATAATAAATAAATAAAATATGAAATTTGAATGTAAAGTGAAAGAGACAGGAACCCCCTGACATAGGTTGCCACTGGGGTAGACTGATACTTGACGTGATATAGTATTTTGTAGAGGATGATTTGTTAGATTTGTTGTTAGAGGCACAAACCCTGAAGAAACATTGATTTGTAGGACTTAGGCTTGTTAGCAACAAACCCCCAAAAACATTTTGTTACAGTTTACAGCTTACCTTGTTTGCAGCAGCATCTACAGGCGCGAGGCTTCTAGCATGCAGCAGGCCTCTGTTTTATCTGTTTGTTTCCTGTAGTCTCCTCCTACCTACTTCCTACTTTCTCCCTCTGAGCTGTTCCTCCGACTTCCTGTGGAGGGGTTTAAAAGGCAGACTGATTTCCGTGGCTTAAACAAATTGCTGGTGAAAAACGCTTATCCCATCCCATTGATCACTGGATCTAAGATCTTTACTAAGTTGGATCCAAGGCCAGCGTACAATTTGGTACGCATTAAAGAGGGACATGAGTGGAAGACAGCGTTCAATACTCAAAGTGGCATTATGAGTATCTGGTGATGCCTTTTGGCTTGTGTAATGCTCCAGCATTAATCAGTTCCAGGAACTGATTAATGATGTTCTGAGAGAGCTCCTGCAGAGTTGTGTGGTGGTATATCTGGACGATATCCTCATACATTCCCTGACTCTGGAGACGCATCAAGCAGATGGTGTTAAGTCTGCTACAGGAGAATAAGCTCTTTTGCAGGTTGGAGAAATGCGAGTTTCACAAGCCGCAAGTGACGTTCTTGGGTTATATCATTTCTGCCGCTGGATTCGCCATGGATCCATTGAAGTTCTTAATTGGCCTCGTCCTATGGGCCTTAAGGCAATCCAGAGGTTCCTGGGATTCACCAATTATTATCGAAAATGTATCAAAAGTTTTTCCTCCATTGTCAAACCCCTTACGGAAATGACTTGCAAAGGGGCTAAAACCACTGAGTGGTCTCAAGAAGCGATCGATGCATTCGAGAACTTAAGGAAGGCTTTTTCCACTGCCCTAATTTTGGTTCATTCTGACCCCTCCTTACCATATACACTGGAGGTGGATGCCTCAGAGATAGGTGTGGGCGCCTTGTTGTCACAGCGCTCTGCTCCAGGAGGAGCACTTCGCCCATGTGGGTATTTCTCGAGGAAGTTGTCTAAAGCAGACAGACTGTACCAGATTGGTGACAGAGAGTTATTGGCAATTGTGTTTGCCTTAAAGGAGTGGAGACATCTGTTGGAAGGTACGAAAACTCCCATTTTGATTTTGACAGATCATAAAAATTTGATTTATCTGTCTGAACCTAAGCGCTTACCCGCAAGACAGGCTTGATGGGCACTATTCCTGTCTCGTTTTAACTATGTGGTTTCATACCTTCCTGGATCTAAAAACATTCAGGCTGACGCATTATCTCGCCAGTTTTGCTTTCCCTTGAGGGAGGAGGATCCGCCCTCTCCGGTCATTCCTGCTGACCGTATTTTGGCTATGATCCGTACATGCATTAATTCTCCTTTGGGTGAGGAGATTTTGGCCGCTCAGGCTGCCGCCCCAGTTGAAAGACCTGAGGGTCGTTGCTTTGTGCCAGCGCAATTTCATATTCAGTTGCTGGAGACTTATCATGCCTCAAAAATTGCTGGGCATATTGGTCGAGACCAACTGATTTGGTCTTTGTCACAAGTTTTCTGGTGGCCAAGTTTGAGGGCCGATTGTGCTGCTTTTACAGCTGCCTGTGGGTCTGCTTCAACCAGTGGCCAATGGGGAATGCCCCTGGTCACATTTATCAATTGATTTCATGGTTGAACTTCCACGCTTCATGGGATGTACAATGATTTTGATGACAGTGGAAAAGTTTTCAAAGATGGCTCATTTTGTGCCACTTAAGGGATTACCTTCCGCCAGGGAACTGGCGGTGATCTTTGCCAGAGAAGTCTTCCGTTTACATGGTATCCCGAAGGTTATTGTGTCTGCTAGAGGAAGTCAGTTTGTGGCTCGGTTTTGGAAACAGTTTTGTGCTCAAATGGGTATTCAATTGGAATTCTCCTCCGCCTATCACCCTCAATCTAATGGAGCTGCAGAGCGAGCCAATCAAGCCTTAGAGCACTTTCTCCAATGCTACATTTCTGACCATCATGACAATTGGGCCGAGTTGTTGCCATGGGCAGAGTTTGCTTGAAACTGTGCGGTAAACTCCTCGACTAGGAGTTCCCCATTTTTGATTAATTATGGATTCCAACCCTCAGTGTTGCCCGAGAATTTTCAAGCGTAATCCATACCGGCTCTGGATTTGCATTTACGAGCCCTCCGGTCTTCCTGGGTAAAGGTGCAGCAAACCTTACGTGGGTCATGTTGCGGCAAAAACAGCAGGCGGATCATAGAAGGTTCCCGGCTCCCCACTTTCAAGTAGGAGATAGAGTGTGGCTGTCTTCAAGTAATCTGCACCTGAAAGTTCCATGTGGCAAGTTGGCTCCTAGATTCATTGGGCCGTTCCATGTATTACGTAAGATTAATCCAGTTGCTTACACTTTGGAGTTGCCAGCCAGTATGCGAATTCACAATGTGTTCCATATGTCTCTGCTTAAGCCCTTGGTCTGCAACCGGTACATGACCGTTCCTGTTCAGGCTGCTCCTGTGAGAGTTGCAGCTCACAAGGAATTTGAAGTACAAAACATTATGGACTCCCGGTTGGTTCGAGGGCGCTTACAGTATTTGATCCATTGGAAGGGATATGGTCCAGAGGAGCATTCCTGGATTTCAGCTGATGATGTTCACGCTCCTGTTGTGGTACACAGATTCCATGTGATGTTCCCTGACAAACCCCGGCCGGTTCCACGGAGGAGGGGCCTTTGAGGGGGAGGTACTGTTACAGTTTACAGCTTACCTTGTTTGCAGCAGCATCTACAGGTGTGAGGCTTCTAGCATGCAGCAGGTCTCTGTTTTATCTGTTTGTTTCCTGTAGTCTCCTCCTACCTACTTCCTACTTTCTCCCTCTGAGCTGTTCCTCCTACTTCCTGTGGAGGGGTTTAAAAGGCAGACTGTGTCCTGACTCAGTCGCCCTTGCGTTGTTCTTATTAGGTGAAGTACTTGGGCTCTGTGTGTGACCTGGCTATCTACGAACACCCACTCTGTGTATGACCTGGCTATTTATGAGAACCCGCACTGTGTATGACCCGCTAAGTAAGAGAACCATTTCTGTGTATGACCCAGATAAGTACGAGAACCCTCTCTGTGTATGACCCAGATAAGTACAAGAACCCTCTCTGTGTATGACCCAGTGATCACGAGTATCCCTTACTGTGATCAATTTGTGCTATTGGCTTAAGAGAGACCACTGTTGTGGACAGGGTCTGATTGGTGACTGCAGGCGTGAGTCACAGGGTCTCGATATAGTGACTGCAGGCAGAGTCACAGGGTCTGGTGTAGTGACTGCAGGCGTGAGTCACAGGGTCTCGTGTGGTGGCTGCAGGCATGAGCCACAGGGTCTTTATATGTGACTACAGGAGTGAGTCACAGGGGTCCGATATAGTGACTGCAGGCAGAGTCACAGGGTCTCTTAACGGTGACTGCAGGCATGGGTCAGTTCTCCAGTCCAGAAGTCCTTGTGTTCCTGTTCATCGGATCAAGATTGCCGAGCCAGTGTTCACAGTGGTCGCCTATTCCAGTGTTCCAGTCGACGGATCAAGAGTTGGCGTTCCTGTATCCTGCGGAGACTAACAGGGGCTTCGGCCCAGTCTCTCGCATTGTGGTCTAGCAAGAGGCCTACTATTTCTGGTAGTAGTGTCACCAGCTAGTAACCCTTTGCTTGTTGTACCACTTATTTATCTCTGTGATTTATTATAATAAATATTTTGCATTATATTACCGTATTGAGTTCTGAGCATTCCTGGGTGCTCGTGACACATATTACTTTTTTTGTAGGACTATGTTTTTTTTATTATTTTTTTAAAGCACAAGCCCTGAGGAAAAAAATGCCCCACTGGCACTAGGCCAGAAGGTCATGTCATGTTAGCCAGTGGCCACTGGCCCTTGCCAAATGCCCTGATGTAGATGCAGAATTTGCAACTGCTGTTCTTGTTGCTGCTGCTGCTAAATTGTTTAAGCAGCAGGATGATTAGGCAGCTCAAAGGGATTGGGATCAGCAACAGCAGTAACATGGGTGATGAATGATGTAGGTTCCACTTGACACAACTAGCTCCAGTGATGTCCCTGAGGCAGTAGCAGCACAATAAGTAGCCCCAAAAAAGAAGAAGTTGGCCAAAAATTCTTCTCCACCTGCCCCTCCTCCAAAATCATGGGTGTGTTGTTACTAGAATATAAATGTGTGGTCAGTGCACCACACAGTGTGTAATGGGTGGCTACATTTGGCGGGGGGAGGTAATGATGAACAAGGTGGATTGGCAGAAGATGTATTTACCCGAGAGGAAGAAGGTGATGGTGAGCTAGTTGTTTTACTCTACATAGAACTTCCAGTCTTTACCTGGGTTTCTCTATTCTTCCTCCTCTTTGATCTCTGCATCACCTCTTGTTGCCTTTCTGGAGTCAGGGGGTAGAATAACACTAGTGCTTGATTTCTGTGGTGGGTGTTTAGCTTTAACATGTTTGACATAAATGTCATGGTGTCTGTGTTTCATGTGTGTTAGCAGGGAGGTTGTGCCAAGGTGTATTCCCTCCTTTCCTCTTCTCACTGATTGTTACAAATTGTACACATTGCCATTGAGGATGAGTGCACTGTGTCTGCCCCAACAGAAAAATAGTCCCACACTCATGACTTCAGGGGATAGGGATAGGGAACAGGTGGAGAAGAATGGCCTCTTTCTTCTTGTCCTCCACATTCCCCTTCACTGTCTGGGGCACAGGATGATGTTGCTGATGTTGCTACAACTGTATCAGAATCAGTACTGCAACTAGGATCAGGATTATTGCTCCTGCTGGCAAATGGAACCTGTCCTAGTCCTGCATCACTTGTTGACCCCATTCCCACTGTGTCACCTGTGATCTGTGGCCCACTAGCCTGCTCCTCAGCATCCTGCTACCCTTGCAACTAAGCAGCAGCAGGAATTATAGCAGTTGCAATTTCCAAAAGCTCACTGCTGGTGGTGGTGGTGATGCCCATCCTCATCCCTGTCTCATATTCCTTCTTAGTTTGGGCTAAAAAGGCCATCAATGTCTCTTCCACTCCAGCTTCTCCACCATCATCATCATCACCACCACCACTAGTCTGACTCCCTAGGTGCTACTGCTACTCTATTACAGACATCTCACTGCTAGTTGGAGGAGGTGATGAGCAATGTGACAGAGGGTTCCCTAATGTCATACTTGCCATTTCTTGGTTATGGGAAGAAGGCAGACTGGCAGCAGTAGAAGCAGGCACAGGCAGCTGATCTGTGCTCCTGGTGGTGGTGGTAATATTATTACTGCACCTGCTATCCACCACCAGTTCTGGCTTCTTCAGGATCATGTTCCACCTGGACACTGTTGTGAAGGGAAGGGGACTCCTAGGGTCAAAGGAATGGTGTGGGGTCCCTTGACCACTAGTCTGGATGATCTCAAATGCTTCCCCTACCACGACCCTAAAACTAGTCCCACTGGCTGCTTCACCATTACTGTTACTACTACTAATAACCAACCACATCAAGTTCAGCCCCAGAATCTTCCTCCTTACAGTCACCAGTAATATGAATATACTGATTACCCCTCTTTCACTCCTAACACTTCCAAGCTGCTGGATCTTCTTAGTAGTAGTAATAGCACTGGTGGTACTGCTTGGGGATGGCAAGTGTGACTTAGGGTCTCCTGCTGTCACAGTTGGCATCATCTTGTCCTCCACCCCCTCCGGAGTATTACTAGACACACTAGCAGCAGGTTCAGCACTGATGGCAGCAGGTTCAGGAGGAGAAGCACATTTAACAGCAGGCATAGCACTGGTGGCAGCAGGGGCAGCACGTTTGGCAGCAGTCACAGCAATAGTGGTAGCAGGAGCAGCATGTCTGGCAGCAGGCATAGCAATGGTGGCAGCAGGGGCAGCACATCTGGCAGCAGGCATAGGCAGCTGACATGTCCTGCTCTCACTACTACCCGTTTCTTCCTCTCTTGGCATTAACTTCCCAAAGATCCCTAAGGGTGATTTAGAGGGATTGGACTGCATTGGTTCTGTAGTGCTCACTTCCTCCTCCTCACTGACTCAGTGGACACATAAGGGTCCTTCCAGTTCCTCCTTTTATTATTTTTAAAGTTTCTCATAGTGATAGCAGTCATTATGAGCCTCTCCTGCCTCAGTTTTCCAAACAACTCACAGTAGAACAGCACAGCACATGTACCTCGCTCTGTAGCTGTTTCAATTATCTTCCACTTCCGGGAATACATCACATTTTTTATAGTGAAATGTGACAAACACGTAAATCAATCGGCAGAAATTTTCCAGTCATTGAAAAAATGGTGAAGAATTTTGGCCAATAGGCAAAAAATGCGAAGATTTTAATAGCTGATTTTAAATCAGATTTTCCTGCAAAAAACAATGTGGTTTTCACTGAATTGGTGGGAGAAATCAAGCCTCTCGTTTATGTGACTCCCAGGATCATCTACTCAGTCTGCTGGTCTATGATAAAGGTACTGGCAACTGAAGCTGTTGATGCCCTCCTACATGGACATATGTTAAGTTTAAGGTGTGATAAAGAGGTGATAAAGTGCAGATAACTTCTCCAGTGATATCACTACTCTAATTCATATATTATTATCATGGTACCCGTGCTATTTGGCGACATTCTGTCAGTTTCCACTCCTGCTTACGCTATTGGCTGCGTTGTTATTGTCCCGCCCAGCATTTGTCTTTAAATGGTGGGTTCTGGCACTTCTGCAGTGCCCTTTCGTGGTGTTTCAGTACCAGCGCTTGTTCCTGTTATTTGCATGATCTCAGTGTACCGACCCGGCCTGCCTGACGACTCTGCATCTTGTTCCTGCCTGTGTACCGACCCGGACTGTCTGACTATTCTGCATCTCGTTGCTGCCTGTGTACCGACCTGGATTGGCTGATGTTCCTGCTTCGTGTACCGACCCGGCCTGGCTGACGTTCCTGCTCTGCGTACCGACTCAAATTGGCTGATGTTCCTGCTCTATGTACCGACCAGGCCCGGCTGATGTTCCTGCTTGGTGTACCGACTCGGATTGGCTGACGATTCTGCTCTGTGTGTGTGTGGTTCCAGCCCGGCTGGACTACTGTGGTTGCGTTCCTCTCCTGCACGCCTTATCCGGTCTCCGGTGGTGGTGGTGTCAGGATCCTCTCTGTCTCCGGACCGTTCGCTGCAGTCTGGTCTCTGTTGCCTCAGTGTCGCCCAGGCAACATTTCTGTGTGTCCTCACTCCCATGCAGTCCTCGGTTGGGTGCCTCACAGGGCAAGTTGCTCAGTCTCCGTTACTGCTACAGCAGTCACAACTTGCTCAGTCTCCGTTACTGCTACGGCAGTCACAAGTTGCTCAGTCTCTATTACTGCTACGGCAGTGCCCATGTTGCTCAGTCTCCGTTACTGCTACGGCAGTCACAAGTTGCTCAGTCTCTGTTACTGCTATGGCAGTCCTCAAGCTGATCTGGTCTCCATTACTGCTACGGCAGTCCTCAAGCTGATCTGGCCTCCATTACTTTTGGGCGTCACTTGATTTTGTGCGCTCTCCTTTGATTGAGCTTCTTAATGGGCCTTGCACTATTAGGGCCTGTCAGTACTTTCAGCCTAATAGTACCCATTCAGTGCTGTCCAACTGAGACTCACACAAGAACTGCCTGACCTGTGTCAGTATATTGAACTCTGGATTCCTGCATATACTGGACCCGTGTGGGCTTACCTCATTATAACCTGTCTTGTGTCTGTACTATATTGTATATATATATTACAGGACCCGTGAGGGTTATTGTTATTATCATTGTTCAATAAAATTGTGTTTTATCCAAACCTACTGTGTCTGTGTGTCAAACAAACCATTACAGTACGAAAGGGCCATGACCTCAGACAGTATAGGTGAAGGTAATGCACAAAACATCTATTGGAGAATGGACTTACATGAGCAGCATTTAGACCAGTTGGCACTGGCCATCCAAACTACTCTAGAGCACACAGCTCACCTTGACAAACCAGCTCAAGCACCGGTGGTCCCCTCCGTTTTGACACTGGAAGCTCAATCCATGACGCAAGTGGCCTTGTGTAAAGGGTTAACCGCCTCAGCTCCATTACCTCTAAGATACGATGCCGAACCCACCCTATGCAGAGGGTTTATTAATCAATTGGAGATTTTTTTTTTAAACTAACTCCCCATGCCTTTCCTAATGACAGCAGTAAGGTGGGCTTCATGATATCATTACTGACGGGCAGAGCCCTGGCATGGGCTAACCCCTTGTGGGAGACTGCTAAACCCTGCACTAGGAACTTCGGGGTGTTTGTGCGTACCTTTCGCAGAGTATTTTAAGTCCCAGGTAGAGCCACCTCTGCTGCCAAACGACTCATGGAGATACAACAAGGTTCTCGTACAGTGGGCGATTATGCTATCAAATTCTGTACATTTGCAGCAGAGGTAGGCTGGAACAACAAGGCGTTGGTGGCAGCATTTGCTCAGGGACTTGCTGACCGTATTAAGGATGAGACGGCAGCCAGAGATGTACCTAATGATCTGGATGAGTTTATTGATTTCGCTATATTAATTGATTCCCGCATCCGTGAAAGACTAATGGCCAAAGACTGCAAGCAGCGGTCCAGAAATTTTGGACAGGCCGGTCAAAATGTCCCAACCTTGCCTCCCTCGCCTCCCATGCCTCCTGAGTGTACCCAAGACACTAGTGAACCAATGCAGCTAGGGTTCACCAAGTTGACTAAGGAGGAACGGGCGCATCGCTGAAGGCAGGGCTTATGTCTGTATTGTGGCAAATCCGGACACCTGTTGCGTACCTGTCCTGTACGGCTGGGAAATTAACACAACTAGGTTACCTTGGGGGACAGGCCCTAGGTGGTGTTCATCAGTCCCTAGACCCAATTAAGCAGAAACCCATGATCCAGGTGGCATTTTCATGGGCAGAATACTCGGTAGAGTTTCTGGCCCAGGTTGATTCTGGCGCAGGTGGATACTTTATGGACAATTAATTTGCTGCGCTACACCAGATTCCGTTTTTTCAAGAGGGAATCTCCCTTAGCTATTGAGGCCATTGACTGCAGACCGTTGGAACCAGCTCAGATCACTATGGAAACGATACCGCTGTCCATGACTATTGGGGCTGTCCACACTGAGAAACAGCGGTTCCAGATTATCCATTCTCCACATCATGCGGTCATTCTGGGGTTCCCATGGTTACATTTGCATAATCCCCAGTTTGACTGGCAGACTTGTGAGGTCACGTCTTGGTCTGAGTATTGTATGGGGCATTGCATTGCTCATCCGATTAAGATCATGTGTACCTCTCCTTCCATGCCAGCTGAGTGTCATCAATTCAGTGACATGTTCAGTAAGGGAAAGGCTAGCACTTTGCCTCAGCATAGGGCTTATGATTGCGCTATTGATTTGCCTCCTGGCACCGTGCCTCCTAGGGGTCGCACGTACCCATTGTCATGTGAGGAAAATCAAGCCATGGAGGAATATATCGATGATGCCCTCAAGAGAGGTATTATTAGGAAGTCTACCTCGCCCGCAGGGGCTGGTTTCTTTTTCGAAAAAAAGAAGAATGGCAAGTTAAGACCCTGCATTGATTACCGCGGATTGAATAAACTGATGACCAAAAATGCCTATCCCATACCACTCATTATTGAACTGTTTGACAGGTTGAAAGGTTCCTCTATTTTCACCAAGTTGGACCTACGGGCCACGTATAACCTGATCAGAATAAGAGCTGGAGATGAGTGGAAAATGGCATTTAATACCAGATCTGGACACTACGAATGCCTTTTGGGCTATGTAACACACCCGCAGTGTTCCAAGAATTTATTAATGATATCCTCCGTGATATGTTACAGTCTTGCGTGGTAGTTTATCTGGATGATATACTCATACACTCGTCTAGTTTGTCTCAACACATAAAGGATGTGTCCGAAGTTTTGCTTAGATTACGCAAGAACAAACTATTCTGTAAGATCAAAAAATGCGAGTTTCACAATTCCATGGTGCCTTTTTTGGGCTTTGTGATTTCTAGAGATGGCATTGCTATGGATCAGGAAAAGCTCACAGCTGTATTGCAATGGCCACGACCCAAAGGGTTAAAAAAACAATCCAGCGCTTTCTTGAGTTTACTAATTATTATAGAAAGTTTATTCGAAACTTCTCTACTATTGAGAAGCCACTGTCTGACCTCACGCATAAGGGTGCTACGGCCGTGCCCAAATTGCTCAGTCTCTGTTACTGCTACGGCAGTCACAAGTTGCTCAGTCTCCATTACTGCTACGGCAGTCCTCAAGCTGATCTGGCCTCCATTACTTTTGGGTGTTACTTGATTTTGTGCGCTCTCCTTTGATTGAGCTTCTTAATGGGCCTTGCACTATTAGGGCCTGTCAGTACTTTCAGCCTAATAGTACCCATTCAGTGCTGTCCAACTGAGAATCACAAAAACAATGAAGCATGCACAGATTATATAATAGATACTATAATTAAAGACTTAAATAGTCTGGGTGCTCTCAGGGTTAAACCAAACAGATATATATAGTATGGAAAGCAAAGGGAACAAAGAAGAAAGACCCTCAGCTAACCAAAAAAGAAACCCAATAAAATGAGGCACACCAAAAAGTAACCAAAGTGGAAAAAGACTTTATTAATACACCAAAGCGGTATAATGTAAAGACATAAAAACATGAAAACAAAGTCTGAAGAGTGTGGATAATAAATGTAAATAATTCCTATACAAGAATAAACAAAAATATATGAAAAGACAAGCAAATAGATATCAAAAACAAATACTAAATAAGGAAAAACCAAAATATAATAAGAAATAGAGCAAATCTATAAGTGACCAATACAAAGAAACACCATCAAAACTTATCTGAAAATGGTAACAGGGAAAAATAGAATCCAGACTCTCCAGACCAACAGCACACCCAATGCGTATCGCCACTAACTGTGGCTTTGTCAGTTAGTGGCGATACGCGTTGGGTGTGCTGTTGGTCTGGAGAGTCTGGATTCTATTTTTCCCTGTTACCATTTTCAGATAAGTTTTGATGGTGTTTCTATGTATTGGCCACTTATAGATTTGCTCTATTTCTTATTATATTTTGGTTTTTCCTTATTTAGTATTTGTTTTTGATATCTATTTGCTTGTCTTTTCATATATTTTTGTTTATTCTTGTATAGGGATTATTTACTTTTATTATCCACACTCTTCAGACTTTGTTTTCATGTTTTTATGTCTTTACATTATACCTCTTTGGTGTAATAATAAAGTCTTTTTCCACTTTGGTTACTTTTTGGTGTGCCTCATTTTATTGGGTTTCTTTTTTGGTTAGCTGAGGGTCTTTATTCGTTGTTCCCTTTGCTTTCCATACTATATATATCTGTCCAACTGAGAATCACACAAGAACTGCCTGACCTGTGTTAGTATATTAAGCTCTGGATTCCTGCATATACTGGACCCATGTGGGCTTACCTCATTATAACCTGTCTTGTGTCTGTACTATATTGTATATATATTACAGGACCCGTGAGGGTTATTGTTATTATCATTGTTCAAAAAAATTGTGTTTTATCCAAACCTACTGTGTCTGTGTGTCAAACAAACCGTTACAATTATTCTATGGCACCTATGCACTCACAAGTTGGAGAAATTTATTGCATTGGTTCCATAGTAGCCAGTGCACGTCTCCATAGGATTTTGAGAAGTGATAACATTGGAGAAGGTACCTCCACCTCTTTAATACACCTTATTGCATGTCCCCCATGTTTCCCCAAGGGTGAAAGTGTCACCAAGTGATATACTGTAATTCATTGCTGTCTATCCCAGTGATTACTGTTGTCCATAGTTTGTATATACGAATTGTACCCAACTGGATGAGAATGCTCAGGAACTATGAGAGGCTGTGGCAGCCTTTGATCTTGTGCCACGGTTTGAAGTGGCTTCTAGTATAGGTATTAAAGAATGGCATAATTTGCTGGAACTATGGAATCTAGATGGTGTTAAAGTTGATATACCCCCTCCAACCCTTTACCCTGATGTCAGCCTCATCACCAGTTATCAGGCTTAGCTAGTCTATTGAGCATTTGCCTTGACAATACCTTATATTTGGGCTGCCTGTCAGATTATTAAAAGATCCAATCCAGTAGCAGCCCAGAAAAAGATCTCCCTCCCTCTGTCATATATTGTATATGCAAGAGGAAGCTTGATAAAAGATTGGTCCAGTGGAACTTGCCAACTGCTTCTTTGTTTAAAGCCAAAGTCGTATCAAGGTCTTCCAGGACTTATTTTCCTATGCATAGAAAGGATATACAGTTGTGAGTGTGCTCATTGAAAGCCAAGTCATGACAGGACCTGAAAGGTCATGGGATGTGTGCAAAGAAGTGAACGAGTTTAAGCATGCCACTCTCCAGACCAAACTTTTACCAGGCTGTTCCTTGGATTTACAATATGAGGTTAAGGGAGGGAGGGAAACCGTGAGAGATCAAGGGAGCAAGAGAAGAAGGGATTGAAAGAGAGAGAGCGAGAGAGAGAGAAAGGTTGGTACAGATGGAGATAAAATACTACTGCTACTGCTACCTTAAATTTTGTGGACGGGGAGCCCTTCCAGCAAGTTATGGAGGCTGTCACACCCCGATATAAAATTCCATCCATCACCACATTTAGTCGAACTATAGTGCCCTCACTGTACTGTTCATGCATTGGGGTTTTGAAGGACCTGCTAGTAGTGATGAGCGAGCACCCCAATGCTCGGGTGTTCGGGTGCTCTGACCGAGCACCCCCTGAGGCTCGAGTGCTCGGCCGAGCATTCGAGCCCCATTGAAGTCAATGGGAGGACTCGAGCATTACACCAGGCACCCCCTGCTCTGATGAGGGGAGGGTGCCTGGTCCATAGGAAAAGGGCAGAAAAAGATGGAAACACTACAGAAATGGTTCAGGGACAGCATAGGGAGGATGTCTGGATGCATCTTGGACTCCAACATCGCTGCTGGGAACGATCTTTCGCCCGTAGTACGCCATTTTTACAGACTGACCATAAAACACACAAAAAGGAAAATAAAAACGACTTTAGGCGAAAAATTGTTACCAAACAATATTTGCTGTATATTTACTTGTATATCATCTGCAAATTATCCCAAAAATTTCCTTGATTTCCAGAACTGAGGCCATGATTAAGAGGGAAACGTGCGCAGAGGCAAATTCTCCCAAAAATTTCCTTGATTTTCAGAACTGAGGCCATGATTAAGAGGGAAACGTGCGCAGAGGCAAATTCTCCCAAAAATTTCCTTGATTTTCAGAACTGAGGCCATGATTAAGAGGGAAACGTGCGCTGAGCTGACCATCTAAAACATTATGGGTGAGGGTCTGCTGCAGAGCTGACCATCCTAAACATTATATGCGAAGGCCCGCTAGTGAGCTGACGCTATAAAACATTATATGAGAGGGCCCGCTAGAGAGCTGACCCAATAAAACATTATATAAGAAGGCCCGCTGGTGAGCTGACCTATATAAAAATTGGCAAACAGGGCCCGCTGGTGAGCTGGCCCTATATAAAAATTATATCACAGGGCCCGCTGGTGAGCTGGCCCTATATAAAAATTATATCCCAGGGCATATGGAAGACGAGGAGGAGGATGAGAAGATTAAGAGTCAACCATATACCCGTTTTTTGGGTGGAAGGGGTGAATGGGAATACAGAGTATTCACATCATTGTAAATAACACATATAAAGTGAGTTTATGTTCCCCCGGGGCTTTCCTCCAGTGGAGTGGAGAAGTCAGGGGAAATCCAGGCCTTGTTCATTTTTATAAGTGTCAACCTATCAGCATTGTCGGTGGAAAGGCGGATACGCTTATCTGTTATGATGCCACCAGCAGCACTAAATACCCGCTCAGACAGAACGCTGGCGGCAGGGCAGGCCAGCACCTCCAAGGCGTAGAGTGCCAGTTCATACCACGTGTCCAGCTTGGACACCCAGTAGTTGTAAGGCACAGAGGGATCATTGAGGACGCTGACACGGTCTGCTATGTACTCCTTCACCATCTTCCAAAACTTTTCCCTCCTTGTGACACTAGGCTGCGCATCAGGGTGAGGGTGCTGGCGGGGTGTCATGAAGGTGTCCCACGCCTTGGAGAGTGTTGCCCTGCCTTTCTCGGAACTGCTGTGTGCTCCCCTTTTCTCCCCTTCTCGGTTGGCCAAGGTAGCACGTACTCTGCCGCCAGCGTTGTCAGATGGAAAATTTTGGAGCAATTTTTCGACAAGAACCTTCTGGTATTGCAACATTTTGCTTGTCCTCTCCACCGGAGGAATGAGAGATGAGAAATTCTCTTTGTAGCGGGGGTCCAGAAGGGTGAACACCCAGTAATCCGTGTTGTCTAAAATGCGTACAACGCGTGGGTCACGGGAAAGGCAGCCTAACATAAAGTCAGCCATGTGTGCCAGAGTACCAACAGTCAAGATTTCGCTGTCCTCACCAGGAGGATGACTCTCAATATCCTCATCCTCTTCCTCCTCTTCTGCCCACCCACGCTGAAGAGATGGAACTAAAGTTCCATGGCTACCCTCTGTAGCGGAGGCAACCGTGTCTTCCTCCTCCTCCTCCTCCTCCTCCTCCGCCTCCTCCAATTGTCGCTGAGAAGACGAAGTGAGGGTGCTCTGGCTATCACCTTGTGTAAGCTCTTCCTCCCCCATTTCCACCTCTTCCACATGCAAAGCGTCGGTTTTAATTGTGAGCAGCGAGCGTTTCAGTAGACACAGAAGTGGGATGGTTACACTGATAATAGCGTTATCGCCGCTCACCATCTGTGTCGATTCCTCAAAATTGCGTAAAACCTCGCAGAGGTCTGACATCCATTCCCACTCCTCACTTCTGATTACAGGAAGTTGAACGGAGAGGCAACGACCGTGTAACAGCTGGTACTCCACTACTGCCCTCTGCTGCTCACAAAGCCGGGCCAACATGTGGAAGGTGGAGTTCCAGCGCGTGCTCACGTCACACAGCAGCCGGTGAGCTGGCAATTGTAAGCGCTGCTGCAGCTTCAACAGGCCGGCCGAAGCTGTTGATGACTTACGGAAATGTGCACACACGCGGCGCACCTTGGTCAAGAGATCATGCACATTGGGGTAGGTTTTTAGAAATCGCTGCACCACTAAATTAAATACATGCGCTAGGCATGGTACGTGTGTGAGCTTGCCGAGCTCCAAAGCCGCCACCAAGTTACGCCCATTATCACACACAACCATGCCTGCTTGCAGGTTGAGTGGCGAGAGCCACTGCTCGGTCTGGTGACTAATCCCCTGCAACAGCTCTGAGGCCGTGTGCTGTTTGTCCCCAAGGCAGATCAGCTTCAGCACGGCCTGTTGACGCTTCCCCACTGCAGTGCTACACTGCTTCCAGCTACTGGCTGATGGGGGAGTGGCGCTGTGTGTAGAGAATTCGGAGGTGGAAACGGAGGAGGAGGAGCCAATAACGTAGGTGCTGGTGGAAACCCTGATGGAGGTAGGGCCCGCAATCCTCGGCGTGGGTAGCACCCGTGCCATCCCAGGGTCCGAGTCGCTCCCAGCCTCCACGACATTCACCCAGTGTGCCGTCAGGGAAATGTAGCGTCCCTGGCCACAAGCACTTGTCCATGTGTCAGTCGTTAAGTGGACCTTCCCAGTAACTGCGTTGGTCAGGGCACGGGTGATGTTACGGGACACATGGTGGTGTAATGCGGGGATGGCACACCGGGAAAAGTAGTGGCGGCTGGGGACCGCGTACCGAGGGACAGCTGCTGCCATCAGGCTGCGGAAGGACTCAGTGTCCACAAGCCTAAATGGCAGCATTTCGATGGCCAGTAATTTTGAAAGGTGTGAGGTTAGTGCTATGGCCTGTGGGTGGGTGGCTGGGTACTTTCTCTTGCGCTCAAATGCCTGGGGTAACGACATTTGGACGCTGTGCTGGGACAGGGAAGTGGATGTGGTCGCTGATGGTGCTTCAGATGCTACAGGTGCAGGGCGGGAGGTATGCGGGCCTGCGCCTTCGACAGGCGATTGGCCGGCACCGAAAACAGGGGAAGAGGAGGCAGTGGTGTGGCCTGCAGACACAGATGGGCGATCCAGGCGTTCCTCCCACTTACTACGGTGCTTGGATGCCATGTGTCGGATCATGCTGGTGGTGGTGAGGTTTCTAGTGTTCATGCCTCGGCTCATTCTGGTGTGGCACAGGTTGCAAACTACAATTCTTTTGTCGTCCGCACTTTCCTTAAAAAAACGCCATACCGCGGAACACCTACCCCTTGGCAAGGGAGATTTACGCAAGGGGGTGCTCCGTGGAACATTTGCGGGCCGGTTTGGTGCGGTCCGCCTTCTTTCTGTAGCCACACCACTGCCTCTTCCAGCCTGTTGCGGTGCTGCAGATGGCTCACCCTCAGGACTGCTGTCATCGCTCGGCTCTACACCTTCCCAGGTGGGGTCAGTCACCTCATCGTCCACCAAGTCCTCCTCCACTTCCTCACTCTGATCATCCTCCTCAAGTCTTGATCCCACCACATACTCAGTCATTGACAACTGTATAACATTCTCCTCAACAAGGTCTTGAGACGGAAATAGTGGTTGATTTAATGGCAACTGTGTCTCATCATCATCATCATCATCCACTACTTCCTTTGACCTTAAATGCCGTTCACATCTGTCATCTTCTTGTGATTGGGTAGCCTCTAGAGGTTGTGAATCAGGGCACAAGATGTCATGTTCCTCTGCAAGCGTGCTTGGAGAGAGGGTCAAATGAAGGATTGGTGATGAGACGAGCTCCTCACTATATCCCAGTGTGGGATCACTTCTTTGACCAGACCGTGTATGGTGGGAGGAAGGATGATCAGAGTGAGGATTATGTTGACCAGACTCTTGGCTACTGAGAGTGGACTTGGTGGAAGACAGGGTGGTGCTTAACCGACTGGAAGCAGTATCAGCTGTCATCCAACCGACCACCTGTTCGCAGTGGTCGGACCTCGAGAGTGATGTCCTGCGACGCCCTGTAAAATTACACATGAAGCTAGGTATGGTGGATGTCTTTCTTTCTTGTGCTCTGGCACCAGGCACAGTTTCTCCGCGTCCTGACCCGCGCCCTGAACTTTCAGGATCACGTCCACTTCCCCGTCCCTTTTTACCCGCCTTCTTCATCTTACACAGAATATGTGACTTTAATATTTGAGTTTGAAAACTTAACAGTATTTCTTATTATTCTGCAACTCTGCACAGTACACAGAATAGGCTGCTAAACGGCGGTGAAACACACTGAATGGAATATGTGACTTTAATATTTGAGTTTGAAAACTTAACAGTATTTCTTATTATTCTGCAACTCTGCAGAGTACACAGAATAGGCTGCTAAACGGCGGTGAAACACACTGAATGGAATATGTGACTTTAATATTTGAGTTTGAAAACTTAACAGTATTTCTTATTATTCTGCAACTCTGCAGAGTACACAGAATAGGCTGCTAAACGGCGGTGAAACACACTGAATGGAATATGTGACTTTAATATTTGAGTTTGAAAACTTAACAGTATTTCTTATTATTCTGCAACTCTGCAGAGTACACAGAATAGGCTGCTATACGGCGGTGAAACACACTGAATGGAATATGTGACTTTAATATTTGAGTTTGAAAACTTAACAGTATTTCTTATTATTCTGCAACTGTACAGAGTACACAGAATAGGCTGCTAAACGGCGGTGAAACACACTGAATGGAATATGTGACTTTAATATTTGAGTTTGAAAACTTAACAGTATTTCTTATTATTCTGCAACTGTACAGAGTACACAGAATAGGCTGCTAAACGGCGGTGAAACACACTGAATGGAATATGTGACTTTAATATTTGAGTTTGAAAACTTAACAGTATTTCTTACTATTCTGCAACTGTGCAGAGTACACAGAATAGGCTGCTAAACGGCGGTGATACACACTGAATGGAATATGTGACTTTAATATTTGAGTTTGAAAACTTAACAGTATTTCTTATTATTCTGCAACTGTACAGAGTACACAGAATAGGCTGCTAAACGGCGGTGAAACACACTGAATGGAATATGTGACTTTAATATTTGAGTTTGAAAACTTAACAGTATTTCTTACTATTCTGCAACTCTGCACAGTACACAGAATAGGCTGCTAAACTGCGGCGAAGCACACTGAATGGAATATGTGACTTTGATATTTTAGTTTGAAAACTTAACAGTATTTCTTCCTATTCTGCAACTCTGCACAGTACACAGAATAGGCTGCTAAACTGCGGCGAAGCACACTGAATGGAATATGTGACTTTGATATTTTAGTTTGAAGACTTAACAGTATTTCTTCCTATTCTGCAACTCTACACAGTACACAGAATAGGCTGCTAAACTGCGGCGAAGCACACTGAATGGAATATGTGACTTTGATATTTTAGTTTGAAAACTTAACAGTATTTCTTATTATTCTGCAACTCTGCAGAGTACACAGAATAGGCTGCTAAACGGCGGTGAAACACACTGAATGGAATATGTGACTTTAATATTTGAGTTTGAAAACTTAACAGTATTTCTTATTATTCTGCAACTGTACAGAGTACACAGAATAGGCTGCTAAACGGCGGTGAAACACACTGAATGGAATATGTGACTTTAATATTTGAGTTTGAAAACTTAACAGTATTTCTTATTATTCTGCAACTCTGCAGAGTACACAGAATAGGCTGCTAAACGGCGGTGAAACACACTGAATGGAATATGTGACTTTGATATTTTAGTTTGAAAACTTAACAGTATTTCTTATTATTCTGCAACTCTGCACAGTACACAGAATAGGCTGCTAAACGGCGGTGAAACACACTGAATGGAATATGTGACTTTGATATTTTAGTTTGAAAACTTAACAGTATTTCTTCCTATTCTGCAACTCTGCACAGTACACAGAATAGGCTGCTAAACTGCGGCGAAGCACACTGAATGGAATATGTGACTTTGATATTTTAGTTTGAAAACTTAACAGTATTTCTTCCTATTCTGCAACTCTGCACAGTACACAGAATAGGCTGCTAAACTGCGGCGAAGCACACTGAATGGAATATGTGACTTTGATATTTTAGTTTGAAGACTTAACAGTATTTCTTCCTATTCTGCAACTCTGCACAGTACACAGAATAGGCTGCTAAACTGCGGCGAAGCACACTGAATGGAATATGTGACTTTGATATTTTAGTTTGAAAACTTAACAGTATTTCTTATTATTCTGCAACTCTGCACAGTACACAGAATAGGCTGCTAAACGGCGGTGAAACACACTGATTGGAATATGTGACTTTGATATTTTAGTTTGAAAACTTAACAGTATTTCTTCCTATTCTGCAACTCTGCACAGTACACAGAATAGGCTGCTAAACTGCGGCGAAGCACACTGAATGGAATATGTGACTTTGATATTTTAGTTTGAAGACTTAACAGTATTTCTTCCTATTCTGCAACTCTGCACAGTACACAGAATAGGCTGCTAAACTGCGGCGAAGCACACTGAATGGAATATGTGACTTTGATATTTTAGTTTGAAAACTTAACAGTATTTCTTATTATTCTGCAACTCTGCAGAGTACACAGAATAGGCTGCTAAACGGCGGTGAAACACACTGAATGGAATATGTGACTTTAATATTTGAGTTTGAAAACTTAACAGTATTTCTTATTATTCTGCAACTGTACAGAGTACACAGAATAGGCTGCTAAACGGCGGTGAAACACACTGAATGGAATATGTGACTTTAATATTTGAGTTTGAAAACTTAACAGTATTTCTTATTATTCTGCAACTCTGCACAGTACACAGAATAGGCTGCTAAACGGCGGTGAAACACACTGAATGGAATATGTGACTTTGATATTTTAGTTTGAAAACTTAACAGTATTTCTTCCTATTCTGCAACTCTGCACAGTACACAGAATAGGCTGCTAAACTGCGGCGAAGCACACTGAATGGAATATGTGACTTTGATATTTTAGTTTGAAAACTTAACAGTATTTCTTCCTATTCTGCAACTCTGCACAGTACACAGAATAGGCTGCTAAACTGCGGCGAAGCACACTGAATGGAATATGTGACTTTGATATTTTAGTTTGAAGACTTAACAGTATTTCTTCCTATTCTGCAACTCTGCACAGTACACAGAATAGGCTGCTAAACTGCGGCGAAGCACACTGAATGGAATATGTGACTTTGATATTTTAGTTTGAAAACTTAACAGTATTTCTTATTATTCTGCAACTCTGCACAGTACACAGAATAGGCTGCTAAACGGCGGTGAAACACACTGAATGGAATATGTGACTTTGATATTTTAGTTTGAAAACTTAACAGTATTTCTTCCTATTCTGCAACTCTGCACAGTACACAGAATAGGCTGCTAAACTGCGGCGAAGCACACTGAATGGAATATGTGACTTTGATATTTTAGTTTGAAGACTTAACAGTATTTCTTCCTATTCTGCAACTCTGCACAGTACACAGAATGTGCTGCTAAACTGCGGCGACGCACACTGAATGGAATATGTGACTTTGATATTTTAGTTTGAAGACTTAACAGAATGTGCTCTAATCTGCAACTTTGCACACTAAACAGAATGTGCTCTAATCTGCAACTTTGCACACTAAACAGAATGTGCTCTAATCTGCAACTTTGCACACTAAACAGAATGTGCTCTAATCTGCAACTGTGCACACTAAACAGAATGTGCTCTAATCTGCAACTTTTCACACTAAACAGAATATTTTTTTTTTTTTTTTTTTTTTTTCCCCCCCACACAAAATAACCTGCTGCCCCCACACACAGTAGTCCTAAAAAGGACTTTTGGTTCTTTTTTTTTCACAATTTTTTTTTTTCCTCCCTACACTGCCTTTCCCTTCCTATCCTCAGCTCTCCCTGGCTCAGACTGAGCCGAACTCGATGGTCAGGTGCTATACAGCACCCGACCACGGGTTCTGGCCAGCCAATCAGTGTAATGCCAGCAGCCAACATGGCTGCTGGCATTACACCGATGTCAGAGCCTCCCTGCACGTTTATTGGCTGCGCAGCAGCCGCAAAACGTGCGGGGAGGAGACCCGAACATGGCGGGCGAGCACATGCGGTACTCGTACGAGTACCGCCATGTGCCGAGCAGAGCGATGCTCGAGCCGATCCGAGCATCGGCCGAGCATGCTCGCTCAACACTACCTGCTAGGAAAGGCTGATGGCCAGTCAGTGCACTTTACCACTGACTTATGGAGTGCTTTGAGTGGACTTCCTATCATTGACGGTGCATTGGTGGCAGCCCAATGTGTTGAAAGACACATAATTACCGATACCAACATCAAGTTCAGGTGCAGTAGCCAAGCAGGGGCACCGCTCTTTCCTCCTCCTCCATGCTGAGGTAATGGATTAGCAGCACACCTCAGATAACATTCACAAATCACTGCAGAACATGGTGGTGCAGTGGCTAGGGGAGCAGGCAGGCACACAAGCACAAATGGGGTTTGTGGTTACTGATGGTGCAGCTAACATGACAAAGGCTCTCCGGTATGGCAGATTTGTGGGCGTGCACTGCTCAGCACATGTCCTGCATCTAGTAGTTAAGGCTGCTCTCGATGATGGCAATAACACTGGAAGGTTATCAGCACTTCTGGAGTTGTGCTGACAAATTGCTGGCCACTTCCATCGTAACGTCAAGGACAGCCATCTCCTCAGGGAGGAACAGAAAAAGGCAGACTTCCCAGAGCACCACCTAAAACAAGACGTTGGGACCAGGTGGAACTCCACCTTTGATATGCTAGAGAGTATCCTGGAACAGAAAAAGGCAATTCATGCAATGTCATGTCACCATTTCATTATCAGTAACAGAACACTGGCAGGACTGACTGGGCCCTGATGGAACAGGTAGTGAAAGTCCTCACGCCTTTCGTGCTTTGACGGAAATTTTAAGCAAAGAGAATACTAGCCTGGCAGAAGGCATTCCCCTGTCCACACACCTCTCCTTAAAAATTGACGATCTCCTTAGTCATAGGGAATGCTTGCCTGGTGTTGAGGGTAATATAATTCCCGATGTTGCTGCCCTTCTAACAAGGCTGAAAAGGGAAATGACTCAGCGCATGCAAGAGAGCATGGACAATTGACCCGAGTTAATGTTTGCCACCATTTGCGATCCTCGAATCAAAGGCAAGATGGCACTTAGTTCCAGTTCCCTCACTGCCTGGAGGAAACAATTGATAGCGAGGGTGCGTGAGAAGCAAGGAAAAAATAGAATTCAGTCAGAGGAGGTGGGAGAAGATTCCGTAGATGAGCTGGAGGAGCGTGGTGGTCTTCCGGGACCTATCAGTATCAGCTCCAGTAACACTTCATCTTGTTCCAGTGGAGCAACTGCTGCTTTTTATGCTGAGGCAATGGACAGATTATGCTTCAGACAAAAGAAACAGCTCCCTATAAATAGAAAAAGTGCTGAGTTTGAGGTTAAGGCTTACCTTGGGAACCTTCTTTGCCCCCAAGTACAAATCCCTTGAGTTTTTGGAATGTCAAGAGGGCTGTGTGGTCTACTTTGTCCCTGAAATCCCAGGAGTTGCTTTCTTGCCCCCAACCACTGTCTTTATATTTTCTGTATTTTCCATAACAGGAAATATACTTAGCTCCCAGCGCTCTGAACTGGCCTCCCAGCTCATGGAGCAAATGTCTTTTTTAAAAGTCAACCTGCCAAAGCTGGGTTACCCTGCTCTCAGGTTCGATGCAGATTAGAAAAAAAGGACTTCATCTACAATCATCCATAGTACCATAATATGCTGAGAGCTCCAGCTTACCCAGCTCTAGAACCATGATAGGTTGGGCCGAGGACTTGGTGGGACACAAGGGGGAATTTAAAGTCTACGTTGTTGTCCCACTATACAGGTTGTTCAGTCTTGCTCTATTGTTTTTCATCTCTTCTAAAAAAAAGTCTGCTTTATCTATCTGCTGAGACCTGACTGCTCCAGTGTTCTGCAGTTTGCTGCTGGCTACATCTACAGTGTTCCTGTCATTCTGAGTCTACCTGCACCAGTCATCCTCAGTTTTGTAGTCTCTTCTAAAAAAAAGTCTGCTGTATCTATCTACTGAGTCCTGCACCAGTGTTATACAGTTTGCTGCTGGCTACATCTACAGTGTTCATCATCCTGAGTCCGCCTTGCACCAGTCATCCTCAGTCTTCCTTCTTCCTTCGAATTTCATTTATTTGTTCATTCATGCTTGTAGCTAGCTAGCTAGGTCCATACTTCATCTACTGCATCCATAGTACCATAAGGCTAAATCTCCACCTTACCCTGTTCCACCGTCTTCATTTAGACCCTGGAAATGGTTCCATTTATTTTCATTTATTAATTTAAATTTTTTATCCTATGTTTTAAAGTATTTTAAGTTTGGCTGAATAATTCAGACTATTGCCAATTTTGTCTGAGTTGAACAGTTCCGGTCCAAATGCAGATGCTCTGATTAAAAAAAAAATTTAGTCCGAAATTGAATTTTACCAATTTTTTTTGCCATGCACAAGTCTATCCAAAATGTACACAACTGGATTATTGTCACTATAACTTAAGAACAGCTTAATACAGTGAACTTTGAAATCATTTAAATGCTGGAATAGGATTTTACAAATGTCACTATTCCTATCATAAGGATAGGGCTGAAGTGGGTGGCGAGGTTGGCAAGAAACTCAGTCCCCATAGATACAGAACTGAACATAGAAAATGGGAGTTACTCTCTTGCAGAGGTAACTAAGAGATGAATTTCCAAATAGGGTACTGTTAAGTTTTGTATGCCATGCTATATAGTCTATCTGACTGAAGATTGACAAGGTGTATAAAATCACTGCTCATCTTTGTACAATTTGTTGCTTTATAGTGTTGAGCGAGCATGCTCGGCCGAAGCTCGGTTCGGCTCGAGCATCGCTCTGCTCGGCACATGGCGGTACTCGTACGAGTACCGCATGTGCTCGCCCGCCATGTTCGGGTCTCCTCCCCGCACGTTTCGCGGCTGCTGCGCAGCCAATAAACGTGCAGGGAGGCTCTGACATCAGTGTAATGCCAGCAGCCATGTTGGCTGCTGGCATTACACTGATTGGCTGGCCAGAACCCGTGATCGGGTGCTGTATAGCACCTGACCAGCGAGTTCGGCTCAGTCTTAGCCAGGGAGAGATGAGGATAGGAAGGGAAAGTCAGTGTAGGGAGAAGAAAAGCTATATAAAAAAAAAAAAAGACCCAAAAGTCCTTTTTAGGACTACTGTGTGTGGGGGCAGCAGTTTATTTTGTTTGGGGGGGCATATATTTAAAAAAAAAAATCTTCACATATTCTGTTCACTGTGCCTAGCCGCAGATTAGCAGCACATTCTGTTTAGTGTGCAAAGTTGCAGATTAGAGCACATTCTGTTCAGTGTGCAAAGTTGCAGATTAGCAGCACATTCTTTTTAGTGTGCAAAGTTGCAGATTAGAGCACATTCTGTTTAGTGTGCAAAGTTGCAGATTAGCAGCACATTCTGTTTACTGTGCAAAGTTTCAGAATAGGAGAACATTCTGTTAAGTGTTCAAACTGTAAAATATCAAAGTCACATATTCCATTCACTGTGCGTAGCCGCAGCTAAGAAGCAAATTCTGTTTACTGTGCAAAGTTTCAGAATAGGAGAACATTCTGTTAAGTGTTCAAACTGTAAAATATCAAAGTCACATATTCCATTCACTGTGCGTAGCCGCAGCTAAGAAGCAAATTCTGTTTACTGTGCAAAGTTTCAGAATAGGAGAACATTCTGTTAAGTGTTCAAACTGTAAAATATCAAAGTCACATATTCCATTCACTGTGCGTAGCCGCAGTTAAGAAGAACATTCTGTTTACTGTGCAAAGTTTCAGAATAGGAGAACATTCTGTTAAGTGTTCAAACTGTAAAATATCAAAGTCACATATTCCATTCACTGTGCATAGCCGCAGTTAAGAAGCAAATTCTGTTTACTGTGCAAAGTTTCAGAATAGGAGAACATTCTGTTAAGTGTTCAAACTGTAAAATATCAAAGTCACATATTCCATTCACTGTGCGTAGCCGCAGCTAAGAAGCAAATTCTGTTTACTGTGCAAAGTTTCAGAATAGGAGAACATTCTGTTAAGTGTTCAAACTGTAAAATATCAAAGTCACATATTCCATTCACTGTGCGTAGCCGCAGTTAAGAAGCAAATTCTGTTTACTGTGCAAAGTTTCAGAACAGGAGAACATTCTGTTAAGTGTTCAAACTGTAAAATATCAAAGTCACATATTCCATTCACTGTGCGTAGCCGCAGCTAAGAAGCAAATTCTGTTTACTGTGCAAAGTTTCAGAATAGGAGAACATTCTGTTAAGTGTTCAAACTGTAAAATATCAAAGTCACATATTCCATTCACTGTGCATAGCCGCAGTTAAGAAGCAAATTCTGTTTACTGTGCAAAGTTTCAGAATAGGAGAACATTCTGTTAAGTGTTCAAACTGTAAAATATCAAAGTCACATATTCCATTCACTGTGCGTAGCCGCAGCTAAGAAGCAAATTCTGTTTACTGTGCAAAGTTTCAGAATAGGAGAACATTCTGTTAAGTGTTCAAACTGTAAAATATCAAAGTCACATATTCCATTCACTGTGCGTAGCCGCAGTTAAGAAGCAAATTCTGTTTACTGTGCAAAGTTTCAGAATAGGAGAACATTCTGTTAAGTGTTCAAACTGTAAAATATCAAAGTCACATATTCCATTCACTGTGCGTAGCCGCAGCTAAGAAGCAAATTCTGTTTACTGTGCAAAGTTTCAGAATAGGAGAACATTCTGTTAAGTGTTCAAACTGTAAAATATCAAAGTCACATATTCCATTCACTGTGCATAGCCACAGTTAAGAAGAAAATTCTGTTTACTGTGCAAAGTTTCAGAATAGGAGAACATTCTGTTAAGTGTTCAAACTGTAAAATATCAAAGTCACATATTCCATTCACTGTGCGTAGCCGCAGCTAAGAAGCAAATTCTGTTTACTGTGCAAAGTTTCAGAATAGGAGAACATTCTGTTAAGTGTTCAAACTGTAAAATATCAAAGTCACATATTCCATTCACTGTGCGTAGCCGCAGTTAAGAAGCAAATTCTGTTTACTGTGCAAAGTTTCAGAATAGGAGAACATTCTGTTAAGTGTTCAAACTGTAAAATATCAAAGTCACATATTCCATTCACTGTGCGTAGCCGCAGCTAAGAAGCAAATTCTGTTTACTGTGCAAAGTTTCAGAATAGGAGAACATTCTGTTAAGTGTTCAAACTGTAAAATATCAAAGTCACATATTCCATTCACTGTGCGTAGCCGCAGCTAAGAAGCAAATTCTGTTTACTGTGCAAAGTTTCAGAATAGGAGAACATTCTGTTAAGTGTTCAAACTGTAAAATATCAAAGTCACATATTCCATTCACTGTGCGTAGCCGCAGTTAAGAAGCAAATTCTGTTTACTGTGCAAAGTTTCAGAATAGGAGAACATTCTGTTAAGTGTTCAAACTGTAAAATATCAAAGTCACATATTCCATTCACTGTGCGTAGCCGCAGCTAAGAAGCAAATTCTGTTTACTGTGCAAAGTTTCAGAATAGGAGAACATTCTGTTAAGTGTTCAAACTGTAAAATATCAAAGTCACATATTCCATTCACTGTGCGTAGCCGCAGTTAAGAAGCAAATTCTGTTTACTGTGCAAAGTTTCAGAATAGGAGAACATTCTGTTAAGTGTTCAAACTGTAAAATATCAAAGTCACATATTCCATTCACTGTGCGTAGCCGCAGCTAAGAAGCAAATTCTGTTTACTGTGCAAAGTTTCAGAATAGGAGAACATTCTGTTAAGTGTTCAAACTGTAAAATATCAAAGTCACATATTCCATTCACTGTGCGTAGCCGCAGCTAAGAAGCAAATTCTGTTTACTGTGCAAAGTTTCAGAATAGGAGAACATTCTGTTAAGTGTTCAAACTGTAAAATATCAAAGTCACATATTCCATTCACTGTGCGTAGCCGCAGTTAAGAAGCACATTCTGTTTACTGTGCAAAGTTGCAGATTTGCAGCACATATTCCGTGTAATATGAAGAAGGCGGGTAAAAAGGGACGGGGAAGTGGACGTGATCCTGATAGTTCAGGGCGCGGGTCAGGACGCGTAGAAACTGCGCCTGGTGCCAGAGCACAAGACAGAAAGACATCCACCATACCTAGCTTCATGTCTCAGTTTACAGGGCGTCGCAGGACATCACTCTCGAGGTCCGACCACTGCGAACAGGTGGTCGGTTGGATGTCAGCTGATACTGCTTCCAGTCGGTTAAGCACCACCCTGTCATCCACCAAGTCCACTCTCAGTAGCCAAGAGTCTGGTCAACATAATCCTCACTCTGATCATCCTTCCTCCCACCATAGAGGATCTGGTCAAAGAAGTGATCCCACACTGGGATATAGTGAGGAGCTCGTCTCATCACCAGTCCTTAATTTGAACCTCTCTCCAAGCACGCTTGCAGAGGAACATGACATCTTGTGCCCTGATTCACAACCTCTAGAGGGTACCCAATCACAAGAAGATGACAGAGGGGAACGGCATTTAAGGTCAAAGGAAGTGGATGATGATGATGATGAGACACAGTTGCCATTAAATCAACCACTATTACTGTCTCAAGACCTTGATGAGGAGGATGATATACAGTTGTCAATGACTGAGTATGTGGTGGGATCAAGACATGAGGAGGATGATCAGAGTGAGGAAGTGGAGGAGGACTTGGTGGACGATGAGGTGACTGACCCCACCTGGGAAGGTGGAGAGCCGAGCCATGACAGCAGTCCTGAGGGTGAGCCATCTGCAGCACCGCAACAGGCTGGAAGAGGCAGTGGTGTGGCTACAGAAAGAAGGCGGACCGCACCAAACCGGCCCGCAAATGTTCCACGGAGCACCCCCTTGCGTAAATCTCCCTTGCCAAGGGGTAGGTGTTCCGCGGTATGGCGTTTTTTTAAGGAAAGTGCGGACGACAAAAGAATTGTAGTTTGCAACCTGTGCCACACCAGAATGAGCCGAGGCATGAACACTAGAAACCTCACCACCACCAGCATGATCCGACACATGGCATCCAAGCACCGTAATAAGTGGGAGGAACGCCCGGATTGCCAATCTGTGTCTGCAGGCCACACCACTGCCTCCTCTTCCCCTGTTTTCGGTGCCGGCCAATCGCCTGTCGAAGGCGCAGGCCCGCATACCTCCCGCCCTGCACCTGTATCATCTGAAGCACCATCAGCGACCACATCCACTTCCCTGTCCCAGCACAGCGTCCAAATGTCGTTACCCCAGGCATTTGAGCGCAAGCGAAAATACCCAGCCACCCACCCACAGGCCATAGCACTAACCTCACACCTTTCCAAATTACTGGCCATCGAAATGCTGCCATTTAGGCTTGTGGAGACTGAGTCCTTCCGCAGCCTGATGGCAGCAGCTGTCCCTCAGTACGCAGTCCCCAGCCGCCACTACTTTTCCCGGTGTGCCGTCCCCGCCTTACACCACCATGTGTCCCGTAACATCACCCGTGCCCTGACCAACGCAGTTACTGGGAAGGTCCACTTAACGACTGACACATGGACAAGTGCTTGTGGCCAGGGACGCTACATTTCCCTGACGGCACACTGGGTGAATGTCGTGGAGGCTGGGAGCGACTCGGACCCTGGGATGGCACAGGTGCTACCCACGCCGAGGATTGCGGGCCCTACCTCCATCAGGGTTTCCGCCAGCACATACGTTATTGGCTCCTCCTCCTCCGTTTCCACCTCCGAATTCTCTGCGCGCAGCGCCACTCACCCATCAGCCGGTAGCTGGAAGCAGTGTAGCACTGCAGTGGGGAAGCGTCAACAGGCCGTGCTGAAGCTGATCTGCCTTGGGGACAAACAGCACACGGCCTCAGAGCTGTTGCAGGGGATTAGTCACCAGACCGAGCAATGGCTCTCGCCACTCAACCTGCAACCAGGCATGGTTGTGTGTGATAATGGGCGTAACTTGGTGGCGGCTTTGGAGCTCGGCAAGCTCACACACGTACCATGCCTAGCGCATGTATTTAATTTAGTGGTTCAGCGATTTCTAAAAACCTACCCCAATTTGCATGATCTCTTGACCAAGGTGCGCCGCTTGTGTGCACATTTCCGTAAGTCATCAACAGCTTCAGCCGGCCTGTTGAAGCTGCAGCAGCGCTTACAATTGCCAGCTCACCGGCTGCTGTGTGACGTGAGCACGCGCTGGAACTCCACCTTCCACATGTTGGCCTGGCTTTGTGAGCAGCAGAGGGCAGTAGTGGAGTACCAGCTGTTACACGGTCGTCGCCTCTCCTTTCAACTTCCTGTAATCAGAAGTGAGGAGTGGGAATGGATGTCAGACCTCTGTGAGGTTTTACGCAATTTTGAGGAATCGACACAGATGGTGAGCGGCGATAACGCTATTATCAGTGTAACCATCCCACTTCTGTGTCTACTGAAACGCTCGCTGCTCACAATTAAAACTGACGCTTTGCATGTGGAAGAGGTGGAAATGCGGGAGGAAGAGCTTACACAAGGTGATAGCCAGAGCACCCTCACTTCGTCTTCTCAGCGACAATTGGAGGAGGCGGAGGAGGAGGAGGAGGAAGACACGGTTGCCTCCGCTACAGAGGGTAGCCATGGAACTTTAGTTCCATCTCTTCAGCGTGGGTGGGCAGAAGAGGAGGAAGAGGATGAAGAGATTGAGAGTCATCCTCCTGGTGAGGACAGCGAAATCTTGCCTGTTGGTACTCTGGCACACATGGCTGACTTTATGTTAGGCTGCCTTTCCCGTGACCCACGCGTTATACGCATTTTAGACAACACGGATTACTGGGTGTTCACCCTTCTGGACCCCCGCTACAAAGAGAACTTCTCATCTCTCATTCCTCCGGTGGAGAGGACAAGCAAAATGGTGCAATACCAGAAGGTTCTTGTCGAAAAATTGCTCCAAAACTTTCCATCTGACAACGCTGGCGGCAGAGTACGTGCTACCTTGGCCAACCGAGAAGGGGAGAAAAGGGGAGCACACAGCAGTTCCGACAAAGGCAGGGCAACACTCTCCAAGGCGTGGGACACCTTCATGACACCCCGCCAGCACCCTCACCCTGATGCGCAGCCTAGTGTCACAAGGAGGGAAAAGTTTTGGAAGATGGTGAAGGAGTACATAGCAGACCGTGTCAGCGTCCTCAATGATCCCTCTGTGCCTTACAACTACTGGGTGTCCAAGCTGGACACGTGGTATGAACTGGCACTCTACGCCTTGGAGGTGCTGGCCTGCCCTGCCGCCAGCGTTCTGTCTGTGCAGGTATTTAGTGCTGCTGGTGGCATCATAACAGATAAGCGTATCCGCCTTTCCACCGAAAATGCTGATAGGTTGACACTTATAAAAATTAACAAGGCCTGGATTTCCCCTGACTTCTCCACTCCACTGGAGGAAAGCCCCGGGGGAACATAAAGTCACTTTATATATGTTATTTACAATGATGGGAATACTCCCATTCACCCCTTCCACCCAAAAAACGGGTATATGGTTTACTCTCTTCCATATGCCCAGTGATATAATTTTTATATAGGGCCAGCTCACCAGCTGGCCCAGTGATATAATTTTTATATAGGGCCAGCTCACCAGCGGGTGCAGTTTGACAATTTTTGTATAGGTCAGCTCACCAGCGGGCCTTCTCATATAATGTTTTATTGGGTCAGCTCTCTAGCGGGCCCTCTCATATAATGTTTTATAGCGTCAGCTCACTAGCGGGCCTTCGCATATAATGTTTAGGATGGTCAGCTCCGCAGCAGACCCTCACCCATAATGTTTTAGATGGTCGGCTCAGCGCACGTTTCCCTCTTAATCATGGCCCCAGTTCAGAAAAATCGAGGAAATTTTTGGGAGAATTTGCCTTTGCGCACGTTTCCCTCTTAATCATGGCCTCAGTTCAGAAAAATCTAGGAAATTTTTGGGAGAATTTGCCTCTGCGCACGTTTCCCTCTTAATCATGGCCTCAGTTCAGAAAAATCGAGGAAATTTTTGGGAGAATTTGCAGATGATATACAAGTAAATATACAGCAAATACTGTTTGGTAACAATTTTTCGCCTAAAGTCGTTTTTATCTTCCTTTTTGTGTGTTTTACGGTCAGTCTGTAAAAATGGCGTACTGCGGGCGAAAGATCATTCCCAGCAGCGATGTTGGAGTCCAAGATGCATCCAGACATCCTCCCTATGCTGTCCCTGAACCATTTCTGTGGTGTTTCCATCATTTTCTGCCCTTTTCCTATGGACCAGGCACCCTCCCCTCATCAGAGCAGGGGGTGCCTGGTGTAATGCTCGAGTCCTCCCATTGACTTCAATGGGGCTCGGGTGCTCGGCCGAGCACTCGAGCCTCCGGGGGTGCTCGGTCAGAGCACCCGAACACCCGAGCATTGGGGTGCTCGCTCATCACTATTGCTTTAGCCTTTCTAGCTTTTGTGAGCAAGTCTCTGTTATTCAGTTAGTAAAGTTCTTGTGTTACTACTGGAAGCCTAATGTTGCTGTGTTTCACTTGCTAAAACAAAGTCATGCATATACAGTAATATGCAAAAGTTTTAGGCAGGTGTGAAAAATGCTGTAAAGTAAGAATGCTTTCAAAAATAGACATTTTAATAGTTTATAGTCATCAGTTAACAAATGCATAGTGAATGAAAAGAAGAAAAATCTAAATCAAAATCAAAATTTGGTGTGACCACCCTTTGCCTTTAAAACAACACAAATTCTTCAAGGTACACTTGCACAAAATCAGGGATTTTGTAGTCCTATAGTCAGGTGTATGATTAAACAATTATACCAAATAGGTGCAAATGATCATCAAATTAACATGTAGGTTGAAATAAAATTATTAACTGAAACATAAACAGTTATGTAGGAGGAATAAAACTGCATGAGGAACAGCCAAACTCAGCTAACAAGGTGAGGTTGCTGAAAACTGAGCACAGCAATAAGACACAAAGTAGTTATACTGTATCAGCAAGGTCTCTCCCAGGCAGAAATTTCAAGACAGACAGGACTTTCAAGATGTGCTATCCTAGCTCTTTTGAAGAAGCACAAAGAAACGGGCAATGTTGAGACCATAGACTCAATGGTCGGCCAAGGAAACTTAGTGCAGCAGATGAAAGACACATCAAGCTTACTTCCATTTGCAATCGGAAGATGTCCAGCACTGCCCTCAGCTCAGAATTGGCAGAAAACAGTGGGACCCTGGTACACCCATCTATCGTCCAGAGAAGTCTGGTCAGAAATGGTCTTCATGAAAGACTTGCAGTCAAAAAGCCATATCTCCAACATGGAAACAAGGCCACATGACTCAGCTATGCACGAAAACACAGGCACTGAGGTGCAGGAAAATGGCAGCAGGTTCTGGACTGATGAGTCAAAATCTGAAATATTTAGGTGTAGCAGAAGGTAGTTTGTTCACTGAAGGGCTGGAAAGTGGTACAATAATGACTGTCTACAGGCAACAGTGATGCATGATGGAGGTTCCTTGCAAGTGTGGGGCTGCATTTTTACAAATGGAGTTAGGGATTGGGTCAGAATTAATGGTATCCTCAATGCTGCGAAATACAGGCAGATACTTGTGCATCAATGAATACAATCAGGGAGGCATCTGATTGGCCCCAAATGTATTCTGCAGCATGACTATGACCCCAAACATACATTCAAAGACATTAAGAACTATCTTCAGCTTAAAGAACAACAAGGAGTCCTAGAAGTGATGGTATGGCCCCCCGGAGTGCTGATCTCAACATCATAGAGTCTGTCTGGTTCAAGTCTGTCTGGGATTAAATGAAGAGAGAGGAGCAACTGAAGCTGCCTAAATCCACCGAAGAACTGTGGTTAGTTTTCTAAAATGTTTGGAACAACCTACATGCTGAGTTCTTTAAAAAACTGTGTGCAAGTGTACCTAGAAGAATTGATGCTGTTTTGAGGGCAAAGGGTGGTCACACCAAATATTGATTTGATTTAAATTTTTCTTCTGTTCACTCACTATGCAGTTTGTTAAATCTAAACTATTAACATGTCTATTTTTGAAAGCATTCTTACTTTACAGCATTTTTTCACACCTGCCTAAGGCTATTGCACATTAATATATATGAAAATGTGAATAGAATGCTGCAGTGATTTACTCTGTTGTTCAGCATGACTACTCTGGACCATGTGGAAAGGCGTTTGACATGTCCAGACCATTGGACTCCTATGCTGACAAGCTACTGTTCTTTCTGGTGGGCAACAAGGTAATTGATGCTGTGCAGAAGCATGCAGTGTTATGTTATGAGTGCCATTGATTCTAAGAATCTTGATATTTTTTGCTTACTGGTGTTCCCAATCCCCTATCTAAACCAACTGACCACTTATTACGTGAAATACTTTCACTGTTAAAAAACCTTTTGCCCTCATTTCAAAAGAAGTAAACAACTACGACATAAAACTTTTGCTATATATATATATGTTCCTTGACTATGCAGACTGTCAGAAAATTGTAATTTTGTCACTAGCTTAGAATCCTTCTTAAGATGAGGCACTGCAACATTGGCACCTTACAAAACAAAAAAAAAATAAATAAATAAATAATATATATATATATATCAGTGATTCTCAACCAGGGTGCCACGGACATCAAATTAGGGTGCCTCATGTTTTCTATTAAGACTTTGACAAAAATTTTAATATTGTCTTTTAAATGCAGAAATATGGAAACTGTTATACACAATATGTTTATTTTTATGACTATAATTGTGAGTACTAATAATGTCTGTATATTTATGAATTGGACCCTTTCTTATGCCCTAGAAAAATTACATTAAACATGTTAGGGGTGCTGCGAAAGTTTCAGAATGCATGAAAGGGGTGCCTTCAGCAAAAGAAAGTTGAGAACCACTGAGATATATATATATATATATATATATATATATATATATATATATACTGTAGAACAAGGGAAGTAATTATGAGCCTGCCTATGTGCATAGGTAAAGGATTATAAACCGTCTGTGCTAAATTCAACTTACCTTGTGTTAATTTGCTACAGGATAAGGAAGTTAATGTATAATTATCCTCAAATCAAAAGATAATCCTAACCATCCATTACACGGGTTATGCTATATCTGTTTGTGTGTTGGGAGGGGGTTAGAATCATAAGGGTAACACATGTTGTTTCCAGAATGCCATGTGACAAAGAGAGATGGGGCTCTGTCTGAGGTTTAAAACACTGTCTCTGATTGGTCCCTTGGGGCTCTCCCTAATTGGACAAAGATGAATGGCTGCCATCTGTTTCTGCGTCATTCCTGATACAGACTATCCAGGACAATAACCCCCAGAATGGCTCTGCTGATTGAGTAAACTTCCTCCACAAGCTAGAATTTCTGGGAGACCTCAGGACCTCCAGACCAACAGAAAGCAGGAGAGCTTCAGCCAGTCATGGAAGAGGGATAGCAGCAATGACAGTTCTGTAACAGACGACCCTGAAAGCATGCAGTAAATCCTGGTACCATCAAAACCACATAGAAGTTCATTAATAGTACATTGAGATGTCACACTTGATGAGTACAATAAACAGACTACTGAAGCAAATGGTTCCTATTTTGTCCAAGTCCACTATGGAAAAGATTGGGTAAAATTATGTCTTATAATTACTAAAAGAAAAAGAGAAACTTTGCTAGGTGGAGAGGGATTTGAACCTTTGGGCATCAAATTACAGAAATGCACTGTTTAACAATACAAACTGTACATGATGTCACTTAGGACTTCAATACAATTTTTGCAATAACCTTGAAAGGTGTAAGACAACTATTTCTCTTACATTGAATCCAAAATGTACCCCAGTTCGTATGAAACCATGTTCCTTATGCTCTCTGCCCAAAAACTTTAAAATTGATCACTTTGGTGTACTTGAAGTAGTGACCTAAGAGATAAACTCCTATTGTCCCAATAATAAAGCTAAATGGAGATGTGCGAATGTGTGCTGCTTAAAAATATACAATCAACAAAGCATTACAGGAACAACAATACCAAATTCTCGTTGTCAATCACATACTTACTACATTTGCCAAAGGAGAAAAATGTGCCTATCTGGATATGGCACAAGCTTTCCCATGGACAGAGTCTGCAGATCAGATTATGATTACACACATAAGGACATTCAGCACTGCCTGGATGCAGTTTTAGTCTTTTCATTGCTCAGGAGTTTTCCAGAAATTTATAGCAGACCTCCTTACAGAACTTCCTGGATTGGGTCCAAATTTTAATTACGGGGTTTTTTTGGAGAAAAGTTCATGCCCCCATTAACCCTTTGCATGCCAAAGGGGTGTGCAATGCATTGGAAAGCAATGCGTTGCACGCTCCTCTGGTACTCAAAGGGTGTATTGCATGTTTGTGAGGTATGTTACATTTGCTGATGCTGGACTAAAACTAAAAAAGTAACCAGTGTAGTTTTTTGGGGGTTCAGAGTGGATGCAATTTGCATTAATGTAACAGATGAAAAAGCAGAAAGTATCCATGGAGCCCAGTTCTAAAAATAAGTACGAACTGCATGCATTTCTGGACCTAGTTATTTTTTATCATTCCTTCCTAAAAGACAAGGATTCTGTTGCAGAACCACTTCAGCATTTGTCAGATAAAGATTCTATCTGGAATTTGACTGAAGTGCACGATATAGCTTTAAATTATGCCAAAAATGTTATCAGATAGTGTTCTAGTAAACTAAAATCTATACAAACCACTGATTCCCATCTGTTACGCTTTTCTTTTTGTTACTGGTACCATCCTAAATCACTATTTAAAGTGGAACTACCATCCCGCCTAAAGTTGACCCCAAAGAATTACCCATCTGGTGACTAGATGCTCAATAGTATTAGTCATCAGAATTATTACCTAAAGAGAATTCCTACTGCTCCCGGGACTGACAGCCAGGAAACAGCATAGACATCTTTGCATAGTGATGCCTGCACACCTGCACTGTCAGTCCCATTCTGCTCTAGGAGGCGTTGCTGGGAGCCATATGGTATCAGAAGGGACTGACAGCACAGGAGCACAGACGTCACTATGGAAAGAAGTCTGCTCTGTTTCCTGGCTGTCAGTCCCGGGAGCAGTAGGAATTCTCTATAACGAGAAAATAATTCTGGCGACTAGTACTATTGAGTAGCTAGTCACCAGATGTGTAATTCTTTGGGGGCAACATTAGGCGGGGTGGTAGTTCCGCTTTAAGAAATGGAGTTGAAGTTCTTATTGCATATTACTCATGGACTAGAGAGAAATAATGTCCAGATTGAAAAGGGAGCATTAGCAGTCTATGATCATAGGTTTATGATATAAGCTAGGTCTATTTACAAAGTATGGAGCAACATCTAAAATAATTTTACAGCATATCCTAGCTGTTAATTTCAATATCATTCTGGAAAGCACACTGGTGATGCATTAACCCATCTACCATTGCCAACTCCTGAGTTTACTGTTCATCCCATTTGAAAAGTTCTTATGCTTGAATCTATTTCAAAATCTCCCTTACAAGCAAGTGACATTGCTCAAATGACAGACAAGGATCCAGTGTTGACCGAGTGCTAAACTGGGTATGAAGGAAATGGCCTAGTACAAAGTTAGGAGTCAAGCTGAAGACATTTTAAATGCGCCAACATGAGCTATCTGCTTAAAAAGGTTCCTTTTTTTATACAGTCGTCATTCGTAGTGCAGGTAAAGCTCAGGTACTGTATACCACCCAGGATGGACCTCATAGTAAAATCTACATGAAAGATCTTGCTAGGGGTTTTGCTAAGATTGTACTAAGGGCCAAAAATGGACCAAGTTATTGAGAATGGTTAAAGAATTGTGTATCATGTCAATCAACACATCATTCTCCATCCAAGGCCATGGCATATCCAAGGGAAGCGACAAAAACCTTTGTCATGATTATGAATACTGATTTTTCTGGCCCCCTTTAAGGACAAGTCTCCTTCCTTGCTTTTGATTTATTTTCTAAATTGCTAGAAGTTGCACTGATTGCATGTCCAACATCAGCCACTGTCATGCAGGTGCTAAGTAAGGTTTTTTGCTTCACATGGACTACCTGATACTATTGTGTCAGATAATGGCATACAGATTACTTCAGAAAAATGCAAAACATTTATAGACAGTAATCTTATTTGATGTGTTATAATATCACCTTTCCATCCTTCATCTAATAGTAAAGCTGAATGGATGGCATCACGTATTAGAACCATCCAGTCAGGATGTACCTGCTAGGACTGAGAGCTGCCAAGAAGGCTGGTGAACAATGATTGAGAGAGGTGCTAGGAATCATCATCAGTGATAGGCATGGACTTGCTGCGACCACAGGTTGAATTAGAGATACCAACCCCAAGGTCAGATAGCCAATGCCAGTTGAGCTGCACTGGGTTAGGATAACCACCACATCTGTACACCAATTGGTAGCTAGGCCCAGCAGACACAGCCATAAGGTTGTGCAGGTCAATAGATAAACCCACAGTGAAGAGGAAAAAGGCAGGATCTCTGTCATGGATAGCTAGTGGTGTGTTACACGATCACAGGAATAGTGGTGTAGTCTAGGAAAACCAGTGGTCTGGTACACAGGATCTCAGGAACAGAGATGTGATCTGGGAAAGCCAGTTGTCTGATACACAGTATCTCAGGAACAGATGTGTTGTTTGAGAGAGTCCGTGTTATGGTGTGCGGGGCCATAGGAACAGGAAGCTAGAAGCACAAAGGAAAACCAAGCAGGACTCATACATGAGCAAAGGCCAAGCTCTTTGGCTGGTATAAGTACGTGTTGATCAGGAATTTGCTAAAATGTCTGGCCAATTAGCAGACATAGAAAGTTCCAGAAGGCCATATGCATGTAGCTGAAGCAGAAATCAGAGTGCCACAGAATCCTGCTGAACCAAATCCCTCTGTTCACTGAAGCTGAAAAAGCACAGGTCTTACTGTCAGGTCTTTATTTTGATTCCAGGTGTAGACAGAGAGACAGGCATGACACATTGTTCAAAGACTGCCAAAAACTCATTGAAAAGGATTGTTGAATGAGATTGGAATCATCAAATGGCATATTTTCTGTTGAAATAAAATGTTTCAACACAGGTGGCAGCCCTGCAATGTTTCTTCAGAATGTCTAAATTGTGATTTGATTTCGGCGCTACGGGAAAACCAAGAATCCCAATTTGATGAGAGCTTAAAATCTTTCAAAATAAGAGTTTTGAAACGTAACAATTTTGTTTATGCCAGAAACTATGCCAGTGGTCTAAAATGAATACATGCAACAGTTCTTGTGGCAGCTGGATAAGTATCATGCATCTTGTGGCAGCTGGGCAATATCATACAAAGTGAAAACCCTTGATAAATAGTTATTACCCACATATGTTGAACACAGGGGACAGCTGGCCAATTTAGGCCTGGAGACAAGTACAATCAAGGAACCCATTTTCACTACTGCTCCATTCCAGCCCACCCAGGCCAGGTAAAATCAAGTGGACAATTTTAACTATTACTCTATCCCAGTGATTCTCAACCAGGGTGCCGTGGCACTTTGGTGTGCCACGCTATCAACTTAGGGTGCCCCGTGTTTTCTATGAAGACTAACAAAAATGGACTTTTAAATAAAGATTTTTAGAAATTGTTATGCACAATATGTTTAGTTTTGTTATTATGATAATAATACCTAATAATAACTGTATATTTATGTATTGTACCCTTCTTATGCCCTTGATAAAGTACATTAAATATGTCTGGGGTGCCTCGAATGTTCTAGATTATGTGTTAGGGGTGCCCTGAACAAAAAAAGATTGAGAACCACTGCTCTATCCCATCCTCCTCCTTTTGTTGATGAGAACAGATCTCTAGTTAGACCTCACCTAGAATATTGTGTACAGTACTGGAGACCCCATCTCCAGAAGGATATTGATACTCTAGAGAAAATTAAAAGAAGGGCTACTAAAATGGTGACTGGTCTACAGGAAAAGAAATATCAGGATAGACTAAAGGATCTGAATATGTATAGCTTGGAGGATAGAAGAGAGAGAGGGGATATGATAGAAACATTCAAATACATAAAGGGATTCAACAAAGTACAGGATGGAAGCATATTTCAAAAGAGTAAAAATGTTAGGACAAGAGGCCATAGTCTAAAACTAGAGGGACACAGGTTTAGATGTAATGTAAGAAAGTTTTACTTCACTGAGAGGGTAGTAGACAAGTGGAATAGCCTACCAGCAGAAGTGGTAGATGTCAATACAGTGACAGAATTTAAGCATGCATGGGATAGGCATAAGGCGGTCCTTAACATAAGAAAAGACCAAGAACCAAAAAAGGTTTGAGGTTGTGTGTTTTTGTTTTTTTTTTACAGTAGGAAATTGGGCAGACTAGATGGGCCGAATGGTTCTTATCTGCCGTCAAATTCTATGTTTCTATGAGAAAATTAGTGGGTGGATTTTGATGCTATAATGCAGCTGGACACCTCACTAGCATTCCTTAAAAAAACAAAATCTTATCTTCACAAACAGCCCATCCCCAGAGGAAGCTACCAACTTAAAAGGATTTGGATGATTATTCCTTGTTACCAATTTAATCCACTCCTCTGGGGGAACCTAATTAGTTCTAGCAGCCTAAAGAGTAGAGGTGATTTTTCTGGACATGTGAATACTAATTGTGCAGCTTTATCTGACCAAGGGCTAGATTGTATTGCAGGTGCTAAATGTTAACACCTGTTTTATCAAACTTTTTCCTATGGAAGTCTATGGGGAAAACCGGAGATAAAAGCAGAGATAAAATTAGCACCAGTAATGGAATCTAGCCCCAAGTCAGAGAATAAGGTCCTGTGGTGATAGTTCCCCAACTACTAAATCTCAAAGATTATTAATCTGTTTCGGAAACAAAAAGCACAAGGTATGAGACCTAAAGCTGTGTAGGTAACATGTGGGCTTTAAATAAGTATCTCTGGGCCTTATGTATAAAGTGAAGTTATTATGTGTCAAATTAACAAATAAAAATTCCCATTAGTTTAAAAATGGTTTCTTATCCTTTCAATTCTAGAAAGGTCTCCAAAGCTTTGCTTTTCAATGTGTTGGAGATCCCTGTATAATTCAAGGGGTTAAAACCCTTCCAAGGGAATGTTAGACATGTTAATTTGTACCACACAGTGCAGACAGTTTATTAGTACAGAGCTGCACTTTTTGACTTTATACATAAGACGCTGCCTTGGGCTGTGTCACTACAACTACACTCAGTGTTACTCAGTCGGGGTGGGTGAAAAGTGAGAAAAATTTCCTGCATGAAATTTCTCGAAAAACGGACCGTTCCTCTTTTTTCACGAAAGTTTTCTCCTTTTCTCCAATGCAACATTTTCCTCCTTTTTGCCTATTCCTGCAAATTTTTTGCTATTCCACCATATTTTTTTCCTATTCCAACACATTATTTCTTATTACAACAGATTTTTCTCCTATGTTTAACATGGTGCAACATTTCTCAGCACAATATTGCTTCTGCAGTGGAGAAATAAGTAGCTGGAAGTCAAAGTTGTGAGTCTACAGTAACATATACCTTGAAATATGTATTAGCATGAAGAGTACATTTGTCCTTTGCCCACAACACTTACTTCCTGCTTAAGTGACACTAACACGTATTCATGATGATGTCAAGTGATTAAAAAAATAAAGTACAACCTACAATTTGGCAGATGTGTATGGTAGTGGTGGTGGGGGACTGGTGTTGTGTGATTGGTGGGACCTTGACAAACTGCATCCACCCTGGGAGGAGAAGGATCATCAGCATTTATTGCACATGCTGCAGCAACCATTGCTGCAGTCAGTTTTTGTACTACCACTTTACTCCCATGTCCCTGCGCTGCTCCACCTTTCCCAGTTTCACTTGTGTATTTGCTAGACATTACTCAACTACTGTGTGTGTTTTTACTCTCTACAGTACACAACTGATGGAGTGTGATGTCTTGCCTTGGCCCTCAACAAAATTCTCAATGTCTTCTGCTGTTTATTTTAAGTTGTGTATTTTTTAAGTTGTCCACTCCACCATATCACAGTTAATCCCCCAAAAAAATATGTAACTAAAAAACAAACTCAACATCTTCTTTTCCCAGACTTCCCCAGCACAGAGACAATAAAAGTAAAATCAGCAAGCAATTTGGACCTTAGCTGTCTGTGTATTGCCAGTCAGTCACACCAAATTTGGGGGTATTTTGGGTCAACCTCCTTCCTCCCTTCTTCTCCCACATTGTGCCCTAAGACTCCCCTAGTACAGAGAACAAATGCCCTACTTAAATGACTCCCTAAACTAAGCTCCAATTCCCTTTCATTTGCCTATCTTCTCTAGCTCAAAATCATGCTGCTCTCTCCTCTCACAAACACAGAATAGCTGCTGTGAGAGGCTGACACCCTTTTATATGGCTGTAGAAAAGTTTTGTGTGGTGGAGAACAATGTTTCTACCCATTGATTTCAATGCAATGAACTAGGTGAAAAAAGCGGGAAAAAAGTAGGAAAAATGGTACTTTTCACAAGAAATTTTTCACCAAGCAGAAAGTGCCATTTTTCATCAATTTCAGTTTGAGGCAAACATTTTCGCCAATCCCTATTACTCAGACCAACAGTCATTGTGCAAGACTGGAGTAAAGAATATTCAGGGGCAGTCTGCTAACCTTTGGCTTTGGGGCCAAACAAAATAAACTGTCTTCTGGTTCAGTGGCAAAGGCCTACCAAAATTATTCAATGCATTGTGTCTTGTGTAGGCTTGCCTGATCATCCCCTTAAAATGAGACACACAAATAATTTCATGCTGCAGGGTTGCAGTGATTATTACCAGGATGCAAAGGTATCCACGTATCCATGCAGCACAAGCTTATCCTGTTTTAAAACGACAATCTGACAAGCCTTGTCTTGTGTTTAAAATTGTAGACAGAGATTGCTATACAAAGAGAGCTGACAAAGAAGGCCTAGAATCCCTTGCAGGTGATAAAGGTTATCACTGGCTTCATATCACATATTCATACTGAAGTCGATTGTGGGATTTGTAGATAAAGTTATCAAATACAGTATAATTCAGGCCACTGCTAACTATACAGGAACTGATTCACAAAGATTTACATTTCTTGAGACTGAGTCAGAGCATGGTGAAAAATAATATTAAAAACCAGAGATAATTTTTAGGAGACAATGAAGGGGTCCAGGTGCATAGATACATATAAAATAAACCCCAAAATGTAGGAGACAGAAGTATAATTTTAGGAACTTGGACTCCCAAGCTCCTGGGATTTTCCATCTCTGCCAAACAGCTTACACCTATCAGGGAAGGCCCATGGATAAATGTGTGATTAGCTATTTTTTTTTCTTTAATAAATAGAATCATAATTGTGACTAAGCAGTATGGCAGATAGATGCTCAATACTGCTGTATTGCTATTATTATGTATTTACAATGACAGACACAGAGGGCAACAGTCTGAAACATAAGACAAATCAGAACGTTTTTGTTTCTCCTAACAGAATAAGCAGACATACACAAACACACACACACAAACACACACACATACACACACGTACACCATAACGCAAAGTGGGTTATGCACTTAGCCTTGATAGAAGATGAAATGGAGATGTCTTGTCTAGTGATATCACTTCTCCAGTTCTAATATTATTCTGTGGGCCTATGCACTAAGATTTCTCAAGTGCATAGGCTCCATAGAATAACATAGAAATATCCACATTATCACCTCCTTAGCACACCACACTGCATAACCTCCAAACATTTTCCAGCTTTTTTTTTTCTTAATAACATTTTTATGGAGAGCCAAGAGGATACAGATACCAGGTGTATACAAAAGGAACATTACAATGCAATATAGAACAAATGATATAGCATTGGCTGAACATAAGGAAATCAATCAATAGTACAAAGAAATATATTTACAGTTGGTCCTCAGATTTTATCTATAAACCGCAAATCCCCAATCAAAACAAAACAAACAAACAAAAAAAAAAAAGAAAAAGGGGGGGAAGGTGAGGGGGGTAGAAAGAGAAAGAAAGGAAAAAGAAAAAAGATGAAAAAATAAAAAAAGCACAGATGAGAGGGGTGAGGGGACTCCCCACTGCCTAATGCCCCAAAGGGGCTAACCAAGAACGCCAGACCCTCTCCACTTTCGGGGGACAGCTTTAATGTAGGAACACCAGTTTGTAATGTGGAACATGCTGGCCAACTAGGTTTAGCAGCCAGTGATCGAGGGGAGCTGATCAGATATCCATACTGTTGCAAGCACCATGTGAGCCAGAACCAATGTCTTGCAAAGGAGCCCATGAACACAGCTGCCTTGAATGTCATCTGGTAAGATGGATAGAAAAGCCAACTTTGGAGATGGCTGAATATGCCTCCCCTGTTTTTGGGACAGAGTTTGCAAACTCATGTGAAGAAAGGATCCCCCAACTTCCCCACAGCATGGACAGTTGTCAGAGTCCTGCAGGCCCATAAGGCAAAGCCGGGAGGGAGTATAGTTGATGCTGTGTAGAACTTTTAATTGCAAAAGTTTTTTAACATGAGTGGAGACCGTGGAAGAGCTGGCTAAGCCCATGTCTCACTCCCAGTCCTCTAAAGGACCCAAATCAGCCCCCCACTTGGTCCGAAAATGAGAGTTTGAGGGAGGACAGTGTTTCAGCAACTAATTGTACAGAAAGGAAACCATCCACCGTGGTCGATGAGTCCTGAGTTCTATGGTCAGAACAAATTCTCCAATTTCCAAAGTGCCATCTGGCCATTGTGAGAGCAGTGAGTGTCTAAGACATAAATAGGTATAAAACAATGTATTAGGATTCTATATTCAGCTCTGAGCTGCTGAAAGGATTTAAGAACATGATCACAATACAAATGTCCTAATGTTGTGATCCCATACCGAGGCCACACAGATCCAAAATCTAACTGACACATAATCCACGTACCATTCTCAGACACCCCTTACTGGCCCTTATACAACGAGCATCAGTTTTCTTTTTTAGGCAATGGACCATCTCGCTCCTCCGTTTGCATTTAGAATTCCATATCATTGACCCTCCGGCGTGCTTCACCTATGACTATATTCCCATTATGTCATACTATTTGTACCATTTATACTATTGTCTACCTTTAATAACCTGTTGTGTTAATCAAACTGCTTGTAATCTTATTGTTCTTTAATAAAGCTCTTTTAAAAAAAATTAAAAATAAATAATCTAACTGACACAAGCGTTTCAGTGCTGCGTTGCCCCACAAGGGGGTCTCCGGGTCCACTGCTCAGTGGCCCACCACACATCTTAAGCCTTCCCATTCTCCAATGATAGTCACTGCTGCCGTGATCAGCTCAGACCCCCCCCCCCCTCGTGGACCCAAGAGAGGCATCTGTGCAACATTAAGCTCGAATCTAAGCGTGATGGCGTCTAGAGCCACAAAACTGAAGGATGTATCTGGATTAGACCATTCCACTGCATACCTCACTTGTGCTGCCAGGTAGTAAGAGTAAAAATCTAAGAGCTCAAAACCCCCCTCCAAGCATGGTATTCTCAGTGTTGCCAGCCAAATCCTAGCCCTCTTCCCACTCCACAAGAAGGCGGAAGTCAGCCCATCCAATACTTGAAAGTAGGACTTAGGAATGGTCACCTGAGAACTATGAAAGACATAGAGGAGTTTAGGAAGAAGAATCATCTTGATCAAATTTGAACAGCCTATGACATTGAGAAACATTTTCCAACTTAAGTGCAGCAGTGCAGGATTTCAGAATCTTTTCAACTGAGTACAGGTGAATCAGTCAGTGTATCTGTAATTCCAAAACATATACTATGAAAACTAGTGCACAGATTACGTCGTTATTATCTACGTCACTTATTTTAAGACTGATTCACCCATGCCGCCATGCTCCCATATCTAAATAATGACAATCACCAGTATAAAAAAAAAAAAGGCCCAATACAAAAAATATTTCTCTGTACTTAGACAAAATAAATATTTGTAGGGCATCTGATGAATGAGTATCACTCAGATTCCCCACAAATATCTATGTTGTCTAAGTACAGTGAAATGAGTAATTCTGACAGACCCATCAGGGTTAATGACATTTGTTTGCTTGTTTCCAGTTGGTGATTTCCTTAATCACTGTAACCACTCAGCAAACACATCAAGGCTGATGTACTAAGAAGAAATGGAGCAATTTTGGTCCAAACCAAATGTTTCATAGGAAAAAGAAAATCTCCCAAAATGGGGCTTTTAATCCCTTAATGTAAAGGTCTCCAATGTATGGGGAAGCAATGTGGTGGCAACCTCTCCAGCATTAAAAGTTTGCCCAGAATTCAGGCATTCTTTGTGTATTAGCCCCAATATATATGTACTACAAACAGCATACTCCAGGTTACAGTGCACACAGCAGACGTAGATGTAATAAGAAACTGTAGTAACTGTGAGGCAAATAAAAGGCTCCATAAAGGATATAGATTCATTCCCATGGGGATTTCAAGCTCTTGTATTGCAGAGGTTACCAAGGCATTGCTTCCCAATCGTTTGTATTTGAGGGGTTACAACCCTATTTATATGAATGGGTATATTTATTTCTCTCCCTATGATGCAAGTGATTTACTCCAGAATTATTCAGCCCTTTAATACATGTAGTAAATCCACATACAATAGATGCCACAGTCATAAGTATAACACGCAGCACATGCTACACATACATATAAACCTCCAGATAAAGAATGCATACCTTCACCCTTCACATATACTTAACCCTTTGAGTAGGATGACCAAACCTTCCCTTTAACCGGGGACACATAGGAAATAGGCATATTTCAGGACTTTACTGAAATCAAAGCAACCCTGCAGTATGGATTTTTCATATGTGCCCCTGGTTAAAGGTGAGATCTGATCAACTTACCTTTGAGTGCCAGAGGAGTCTCCAACACATTGCAAAGCAATGCGATAGAGACCCCCTGGCACTCAGAGGGTTACATTTGAACATATAAAAGAACTATCCACACAACAAGGTAAAAAGTCTACATTTTAGACTTGTACAGCAGTATGTATGGGCCCTATGCAGAAAGTAAACAATGAGCATTTGTGAAGCATACCAACCGCACCATAGGGGATAAATACATATTCTTCAAATTTTCTTTGATTCACATGTGGATTTTAACCCCTTAAATGCTAGAGGTGTTTCTAGCATTGCTTTTCAATGCACTAGAGAACTCACTCTCATGAAAAAGTAGGCTGACCATATTTCCTTGAGACAAAAACGGAACAGGGTGTGGGACAGACAGATAGTGGGACTCCTTCACTCAGAGTCCGATTGCTGTAAGCTGCAAGCACCGAGAACGCATTTGCTCCGTCTCTTACTAGCGATGTTCTCTCTCTGGTCAGAAAGCCTGCCCTCTGAAGTAAATTGGAACTTCCTCCCTTTGTCACTCACACTAGTGGTTTTACTCTGTTTACTGTATCCATTGATTACCATAGAGTCTTATGACTCGTCATCATATCTCTGTCTAAGAGACTCTATGGTAATTTACCATAGACTCAAGAGTCTTAGTTATGAGTCACTCGAGTGATAAGACTCTGTGGTAACCAATGAGTACAGGAAACACAGTAAAACCGCTAGTGTGACAAAAGGAAGTTCCAGTTTACTTTATCTTATGAGAAATAAATAAGCCAAGCTCAGTTTTTTTACAAAAAATTAAAAAACTATATATATATTTAAGTTATATTAAAAATGGGACAAAATTGACATTTAAATTAAAAAGAAGGCACAGTCTGGAAATATGAAAAAACGGTACTGTCCTGTTTAAAACAGTATATATGGTCAGTCTATGAAAGAGGGTAGCAGACCTGAATAAGTCGATGGGAATTTTTATCTGCCTCCATTGTATGGTTGGTTTGCTACAGAACTGTATATCTTAAGCTTTGTGCATAAGGACATTTGTACAATTAATACAAAAGAAATAAAATCAGGCATACGCTCACCCTTTAACCTTAGGGCTCTTTCAGACTACATAAGCAAGTTAAAATCTTTTTCTATAGTACTTGATCCTTTTTTGGTATTGAAATAATAAACCTGTGTGTGGTTCCACTCAAGGAGAGTTCTTGAATTATTGTGACATTAGTAAACAAGTAATTAGTTCCTCATGTCACAGATAATGAATTGGAGGTGGGGAACAAAGTTTTATTTCAGCCTAAACCTCTGACCTAGCTAACCTAGCCAAAACCAAAGTGCATTTCCAGCAGCAGTGGATAAAATACAGTCTTGTCAAAGTGAAGACACCTGCTCCCAGCAGGAGTCCTGCTCACTGCTCACGCATTGCCAAATCTTTTGTTACTGACTCAAGATGCAATCATCTATCCATCTGGAATATGCCCGTCTCAGCTCAGTTGCCACTAGCGCACAGCTACTTATAAATAAATATGTTATAACCCTTTGAGTGCCAGAGCAAAGCAATGTGTTTAACATCCCTCTGGCAAGCAATAAGTTTATATATATAAAATATAACAGATGAGAGTTGGTACCGTGTTAGCCGTAGAAGTACAGGAGGCAAATATAGTTTTTGATACCTTTTATTGGCTAACTAAGCAGATTTAAATGCAAGCTTTCAAGACCTTAGGAAAATCTGAGGAAGAGACCTAAGGTCTTGAAAGCTTGCATTTAAATCTGCTTAGTTAGCTAATAAAAGGTATCAAAAACTATATTTGCCTCCTATATAAAATATACACACACACTAATGGCCTTATGGCAAAAGAAAATGAGCACTTCTGGAGCAAATCAACTGCATCATGGAAGAAAATGAAAAATGTAAATGAAGCTCTTAACCCTTTGCTTTGGAGACCTCTTTACTATTCATTGGGGTAAAAGCCAGATTACATGGATGGAAATTTACAGTATTGCTATGTAACCTCTTCATTGCAATTGGTTTGATGCAGAATTGCACATTATCTGCTTTCTGCATAAAGCTCTATATGGGGCGTTTCCTTGTCTACTGCCACTGCTGGAGTTGTCTTATACAGCTCAACCTTATATCCATCAAACAGCGCTGTTAGCATCATCAACAATAGCTACTGTCCAGAGGCAGATTTTTTTTCAATGCACTTTCTGGAGAGCTTTCAATAGTAAGTGATGAGAACAGCACCACCTCATGACCACAATAGGAAATTGCAGTTTAAAGAAAAAAAAAAAAAAAGCTGGGTTTAACCTTATTTTACTCAGCAAAAAAAGACCAATAACGTAAATTGTTTTTATAAAAAATAATTGCTGCTCTTTTAACCCTTTGAGTTCCCCCGGGATGTGCACTCAGAGAGTAAATATCTACAGTCACCATTTGCAGGCACAGACAAAATAATAAAAATTGTATAATATTTAGCATTCCGTAAATTATGACATTGTTTTTTGCATTTTTTATTAGCTCAGCTTATTACAATCCTTTAGAATTGTACAATTTTCTCACTGCAGGGAGACAATAAAATCCAGGTGTTTTTTTCAGCAGAATTTGGATGTGATATTCATAATGCAACTGTATTAAGGACTTTAAAATCACAGAGCTTTTTAAAGCTAATACAGGACTAGCAGTGTAAAATAACTAAACTAATCATTTATGTAATGTATTTTGTAGTTCTAATAATGCCCTACAGAATCCGCAGCAATTGTAAGCATGATAATTATAAAAATAAATTCTCCCGCCTTTGTGTGATAACAGTGGTTATTCAGTTGTGCACAGGGAGAGGCAGCTTTGATTGCTAGGCTCCTATGGGGCTATTTAATAAGGCAAACACTATTTGTTAGGTACTGCACATTAAAGGGAAATGATTGCAAAAATAACAGCTTTATTATTATATGCAAAACAGAGTGTAAAATACATTTAGATTACCCAATTATTTAGGTATAGGGTTTTTCAAGAGTAATAAAAATGTTTGTTTAGTAAGAATCTCTCTATATAAAAGAACAGCATGATGTGACCAAGATTCTGCATACCTGCCAAACACACCCAGAGCAGCAGTAAGGAGGAGTTATACAATATGCCTCTCCTACAGATGAATGCATGGAGGTGTGATTGTCATAGGAGTGGGCATGGGGTGAGGCACCCCGAACAACACACCCTCTCGATTAATCATTCTCCCCTGTCCCTCAAACACTTCCCATACATCGCTCTCCCCTGTCCCTCACACTCTCCCCATTCATTGCTGTGCCCTGTCCCTCCTACCTTCCCCAGTGACTCACTTCTTGTCACCCCATGTCTTTTTGAAGCTCCCCCCTCGTGCATTATGTCTCTCATTCAGGTGCTACTTTGCTTAACCTCCTTATCTACTGTTCATCCTCAATCTCCACTATATACATCTCACAAAGTATCATCATTGCTTATAAAATTCATATACAGACACTTTCTGCAAACTGGGGCAAGCTGCAAACTGGTAAGGAGCAAACCTCAAAGAAAAGGCAAAAATAAATGCACATAGGTGGGGGAACATGGGAAAGAATCTTGATGAAGAGGGACATGATAGAGTAGGGGAAAACATGGATATTGCCTGTCAGGGTTTGGCTGAGCTTCTCTAACTCTGCTCCTTGATTCTGCTGTCTGAGCTAATCTAGAGCTCTGCTATCCATTGCTGCTGCCTTTCCTTTCCTGGATCAGGCTGAATCAGCTGACCTCTCTGTGATTGCTCACCTGACTGTTATCAGCCATCTTTTCCAGGGTATTTAAAGCGGAACATTAACCTTCCAACAAGTTTGTCTAGTCTGATAGATATGCCTAACCGGATGTTCTTTATGTATCTATAACAACTGTGCTATTGGTCTATGTTCCTAAAAAGTACCTTATAAGAACGCTCCATGACCAGGGAGAGCGGCGCCATCTTGCCGAAAAAGTAATACTGTGCATGCGTCAGCTCTCCCTGTGTCTTGTCAGTCACGGGGAAGAGACGGCCCATTTATTTTTTTTGTCCTTGTGTGCGTGAAGTGTGCTCGTGCACGCCATGCAAATGAGGTACTATGACGCCTATGTCCTCCACAGCAAGCGCTCATGCCATACCCTGTCCTGTAGCGAGCTCACTATCCATCACTCAGCTCTCCGGCAAGAGGAGAAGTAAATGAAGTATAACATTAGATAAATTATGTTTTTTATAGTCTCGCTGCTTTATTAATTGGATTTGACACCACAATGTTAAATTGTATTTACTTATTACATTACTGGTAACTTATAAATTGATTATGAGCATACATAAATTGCGAGTAAAGCCTGGTCACACGGGACACTGACAGCATCGCTTATTATACAGTATGACCTGGATGAGCAAGATTTAAGGAGCGCGCCAGGTCACGTGGATTAGATGGGCGTGACTGAGGATTCGGGGGCTGGCCGGAGGATTCACAGACAGGCCCTGTGGGAGTGTCTTGTGCACCATAAGGTACACTGCAGTACAGCTTGAGCTGAACGTTGCATCATCAGGTAGTAAATTCAATTAAATATTGCTGAACTTAGAAAGATTTTTAAGTGAAATGAAACCCTAAACTACATACAGGGGACAGAGAGAAAGGGATAAAGACCTAATCCTACTGAGGTGAAAGTTCCGCTTTAAAGCAGTTTGGCTCATTTCCTGATTGCCCTTGTGTCTGATTCTGGCTGCAAATGCTTTCTCCTGAGATGCTGATTATCTGTGCATGATCTGGCTTCCCCTGACATCCCTTCTGGCTCCTGACACCTGGCTTATTCTTGACATCGTTGGTCTCCATATGTCTGACCCCGGCTTGGCTGAGTATCTGTCTTGGATCCTGACCCTGGCTTGTCTTTTACTTTACTGCGCCAGCTGTCAATGATGTTTCCAATGTTGCGAGAGGCATGACTGGGTCCGCCCCACTTCCCCAGGATTATGAGGGCGACCCTAACCAGTGAAGAGTTTTCCTGAACCAGGTAGGAATCTATCTTTATATGATACCACAGGATTACCCATCTGATAGAAGTAAGGTGGGCCTCCTGATTTCCTTACTCTCTGACAGGGCCTTGGCATGGGCTAATCCCCTTTGGGAAATGCAGAAACCTATTGTATACAATTACCCTGAGTTTGTGGCATCCTTTAAAAGGGTATTTGATGTACCAGGCCACTCCATCTTGGCTGCCAAGCAACTTATGTCCATCCAGCAGGGTACAAGGATGGTTTCAGATTATGCCATAATGTTTTGTACTCTGGCAGCCGAGGTTGGTTGGAATAATGAGGCTCTCATGGCTGCTTCTTCTAATGGGCTCTCAGATATGGTTAAAGATAAGATTGCAGCCCGTCCCCTCCCCAGAGATTTTGAGGAACTAGTGTCATATTGCGACCTGATTGACTCCTGAATCCATGAGAAACCTTCCTTTAGGGAGTGCCTGCAGAGGCATCCCATCCACTTAGCCCCAAGCTTTTCATCCCCACCTGTGCTTCCCTCTCCTCCCGCTCCTCCTAGTCTCGAGACCTCAGGAGATGTGTAGTCCATGCAGCTTGGGTTCACTCACCTTTCAGTGGTGGAAAAGGCCTTCAGGAGGAGGGAGGGCCTGTGCCTTTACTGAGTTAAGGGAGGGCATCTGCTGCGAACTTGCCCCGCACCTCCGGGAAACAACCACACCTAAGGTCCTATAGAGGACAGAACTTAGGTGGTGTCTCAGCATCCCCGGCTATCCAGAAGAATAAACTTCTAGTCTCCGTTGAGCTCTCCTGGGGCGAGTCTTCCATTATTAGAGAGGCACTTATTGACTCCGGTGCATTGGGTCTCTTTATCGACAGTGCCTTTGCCCAGAAGCACTCCATTCCATTGCAGCTCCATACCACTCCACTTGCCATTGAGGCGAATGATGGCAGACCCCTACAAGCAATGCAGGTCACCCCCAAAACCACTCCTTTGTCTATGGCTGTAGGGGTTCTCCATCATGAAACCTTACAATTCCAGGTGATCCACTCTCTTCACTATCCTGTGGTCCTGGGTTATCCATGGTTGTGCAAACACAATCCCACATTCGATTGGGCAAGTCATGGCATGGTCACCCAACTGTTCCAAGACATGCCTAGTGAAAGTGGTGAAGGTGCTAACCACACCCCCGGTCTCTGTGTTGCCTGAAGAGTATCAAGAGTTCCGAGATGTATTCGATAAGGGCCGGGCTGGTGAGCTCCCACCTCACCGCCCATATGATTGTACCATTGAACTGCAACCGGGTGCTATACCTCCTCAAGGTCGAGTCTACCCTCTTTCTGTTGCAGACAATAAGGCCATGGAGGAGTATGTTGCAGATGCACTGTCCTGGGGGTTCATCCGCAAGTTCTCCTCTCCCGCTGGGGCCGAATTCTTCTTCATGAAGAAAAAGAGTGGAGAACTGAGACTCTGTATCGATTACAGGGGCCTCAACCGTATCACGGTCAAAAACGCCTACCCAATTCCACTTACTACAGAGCTATTCAATCGATTAAAAGGGTCCAAGGTGTTCACTATGCTCAACCTGCGAGGGGTGTACAATTTGGTATGGATGAAGGAGGGCCACGAATGTAAAACCGTGTTAAACACCAGGAGCGAGCATTACGAATACCTCAAAATGCCCTTTGGTCTCTGCAATGCTCCCGTGTTTTTCCAGGAATTCTTAAATGACGTCCTCCAGGGCATGCTCCAACAATGTGTGGTGGTATACTTAGATGACATTCTGATCCATTCAGCCTCCATGGAAAGCCACCATGCAGAAAAGTGTAAGTTCCACTGCAAACAGGTTACTTTCTTGGGGCACGTAATTTCAGAGGTCAGTTTCACTATGGACCCTGAGAAGTTTTTGGCTTTTCTCGAGCGGCCGTGATCCGTAGGTCTCCGTAGGTCTCTTTCTTTAACGTTTCCTTTGGTTCGCTAACTACTACAGGAAATTTATCTGAAATGTTTCCTCTATTGTAAAACCCCTTACCGACATGACCAAAAAGACCACTCACTGGTCTCCAGAAGCCATCAAAGCATTTGAGGCATTAATAGTTGCTTTTGCCGCAGCACCCATTTTGGCTCATCCGAAACCCGAGTTTCCATTCATACTTGAGGTTGATGCATCTGAGACAGGAGTAGGCTCCCTCCTGTCTCAACATCAGTTGCCTCCATGTGGGTATTTCTCCAAAAAGCTAAGTCCTGCAGAGTGCAACTATGAAACTGGTGACTGAGTTTCTGGCTATAATACTTGCTCTCAAAGAATGGAGGCATTTGCTCGAGGGAACTTCCATGCCAATCCTAATCTTCACGGATCATAAAAACCTCACATACCTGTCTGAGGCTAAGCACTTGTTTCCAAGGCAGGCCTGATGGGCCTTATTTTTATCTTGTTTCAATTATGTGGTAGTACCTGCCAAGTACCAAAAGTGTCCAGGCTAACGCCCTATCTAATCAATCACTGTGCTTTTAAATTTATATAAACATTAAATACTTAGGAGGGCTTATTCGATATTCTTTATACATATATATTAATTTCGTTATGGGAAGTGCTCCTATCGTTTATTTAATACTTTAACGTGTTTTGTGAGTGTGACTGCCTTGTGTTGTGTTCTATATAATATATATAAATTGTATATATATATGTGTGTATTTTTGTTGTCAGTGGTCTGCAAGGTTTTCACAAAGGTAATATCAAGAAGAGTGGACACAATACTGAGCACAACACAACCTAAAGAACAAGCAGGCTTAACTCCTTAATGACCCTTGATGGTCATAGTAGGTCATGGGTCGATCTGACTTAACGACCTATGACGTACTATGACCGTCATGGAATTCTGGGTTCCCCCTGCATGCACGCTGTTCGGGGAGTCCGGAAGCGGAAATAAAAAAAAAATGCTCCATGGTCCTTAACTGACCACGCAGTGCCGATCGGCCGGTCATTAAGAGGTTAAGGAACAGTTTCAGTACAATCAACCAAATGCAGACACTGCAACAAGTTTTAGAGCAACATAATGAATATAGCCTTCCATTATGCATAGCCTTCATTGACTACAAAATGCCTTTTACTCCGTGAAAAAGCAAGCAATAATCAATGCCCTGATCTAACAAGGAATAGATACAGCTTACAGCAATATCCTCCAATCGAGATGTGAAAATGCAACTGCATCAATACAGGTCAACAATAATAAAGTCCAGATCGACAAAGAGAAAGGCACGCAACAAGGAGACACAATCTCACCAAAACTATTTTTTCTTGTTTAGAAGAAGTTTTCCACAAATTGAATTGGAACCAAAAATGACTTAAGAGCAGTAGAAACAACTAACATTACTTACTTTTTGCTGAAGATATCATAATATTTGCCAGTACTCCTGAAGAACTTCAAGAACACCTCCAACAGAAAAGCAAAAAATGTATCATAACAAGGAAAATCACTAGAAGAAATTCACAGATATGTTTACCTTGGGCAGGAAATTTCAGCAGATGGAAACACCATGATAGAAATTGAGCAATGAATAAAACTGGGGGTGGCAAGCATTTGGAAAAATTAGTAGTACTGTCTTTAAAACAAATTTACAACTCTGCCTCAAGATGTGTCCTCCGAATCCTCATATATGGCTTTGCAATATTGACACTGCCAAAGCCATACAAAAAAGTAAGGCTGCACAAGAGCAGTATGGAGTGGCGAATTATAAACATAACAAAAGGAGATCAAAAAATGTGTGCATGAATTCATCAGCAAAAAACGTCTATGACATAACTGAAAGAGTAAAGTGCCTGAAATGGAAATGCACAGGACACATTGCAAGGAGACCTGATGTTTGATGTTAGATGGACCAAGCAAATTTTGGAATGGATTCCACTCATTATTAATGAAATTGCCAAATCTGTTGGTACACAGTGGCAACAGAAGCTGTTTTATATATATTATATTATATTATATATATATATGTATATATATATATACATATACCAAAATATAGAAATAGGTGGTGCTATACAGAAACAGCAACAAACAGACATACATATCTAAACCACTCTAAGCATCGGTGTAGAAAATTCTAAATATACCACAGTCTAAGATCGAGCTCCTTATCTTCCCTCCTAAATCCTGCACAACACCTCCATTTTCTATAACTGTCTAGGGCTCCACAATTTACCCTGTAGACAAGGCCCACTGTCTCGGGGTAAATTTGGACTCTTCTCTTTCCTTTTCTACCCACATTAATGACGTAGCCAAACATGTTGCTTCTTTCTTTGGAATATAGCAAAAATCCGGCCATTCCTCTCTCACTCTACAAAAGAAACCCTCATGCATGCTCTTACCCTTTCTCGCCTGGCCTACTGCAACACTTAACTTATTGGTCTTCCTACTAACCATATCGCTCCTCTTCAATCAATTCTTAATTCGGGCACCAGAATACTCTTCCTCTCCTCCAGAACACTACTCACCCTATGTCACAGTTACCTTAATGCCAGCGACGCCTCAGACCTTGACGCATGGTTAGGATGCCATGAAATGTCGCTTCGGCGTCATCCCATGCGCCATGTCTGGGATTGGGTCTAGGTGTGCTGGGCGTCTCTAGCAGTTGCCTGTGTTCTCTGCCAAAATGACGAGGCTGTCCGAATTGTCATTTGCTCTGACTCAGGGTCGACCAAAATCTCTCCTCGGTGCAACATTTCCGAGCGCAAGGCTGTAGTATGTCGCAGGCCTCAGCTTTAAGCAGTTGGGGCTGGTAGCTCCACCCAGCTACTTCCTGGTTCTGGGTATTTAAGGGAACTGGATCTCTTTCCAGTTACCTTTACGTTGTTGTTCTGTGCAGTAGTATTTTACTTGTTCCTGATATCCCGTGTATGACGTTGGCTTGTCTGACCATCCATCCTGGTGCTGACCTGTGGATCTGTCTGACTATTCTCTGTGCGCTCCCTACCTATTGGACATCCAATCTGGTGCTCTGGCTGACTACCCATTCCGTGTATGACCCTGGTTTGTCTGATTATCCAACCTGGTGCAGACCTGGGGCTCTGTCCAGCTACTCTCGGTATTGCCTCCTCATTAGTGGACATCCTAACTGGTGCAGACCAGTGGCTCTGGCTGACTATCTGTTCTGTGCATTACCCTGGCTTGTCTGACTATCCAACCTGGTGCTGACCTGGGGCTCTGTCCAGCTACTCTCGGCATTGCCTCCTCATTAGTGGACATCCTAACTGGTGTAGACGTGTGGTTCTGGCTGACTATCTGTTCCGTGTATGACCCTGGCTTGTCTGACTATCCACCTGGTGCTGACCTAGGGCTCTGTCCTGCTACCCTCTGTGTTCGTCCTGTCTAGTGGACACCCTATCTGGTGCAGACCTGTGGTTCTAGCAGACTCTCCTAACTGACTGCAGGCGTGAGTCAGTGTCTCCTTGTTGCCTTCCTTTTCAGGAGACTGCCTTCTCCTTACTGATTGCAGGCGTGAGTCAGTCTCCTCCCCGGTTGCCATCCTTAGGGGAGACTGTTTGGGTCCACGCTCGTCCTATCTAGCATTGAGACTACCATTGGCCTCGGCCTAGTCTCTGCAGTCTGGGGACCTGATAGAGTCTTTGCCTCTTAGGTTACTCTCTGCTACTCCCTGTGATTACCTGCTTGCTATAATGCTATTCACTTCAATAAAGGTGATTTTACTATACCGTCTGACTCCTTGTCTTGTGTTACACACAGTGACACCCCCACCAATTTTAAATTCACTGTCATGGCTTCCCATAAAGCAGTGTATGACATTAAAAATCCTCCTCATTACCTTCATGGCTCTCCATCACTTGTCTCCACCCTATATTTCATCTTTGATATCCCGTCATATTTCTGCATGTCCACTACGCACCACGCATGGTGGCTGTCTCTCTGCTCCTTTAACCACTATCACTGTTTCACAACTGAAGGCTTTCTCCCTTACTGCTCCCTACCTCTGGAATGCCCTACCACCCAGTATTCGCCAAGCATCAACCCTCAACAACTTTAAATCCCAGATAAAAGAGCATCTTTTAAATATAGCAACAGCATAGTATGAAAACATTATATCATATGTCAAAAACTGCACTTCCTCCTCTAACAGATCATATCTGTTTGACACCCATGCTATACTTAGATTGTAAGCTCTACAGGGTAGGGGCCTTTCATCCTCATGTATACTCACTTGTTGTTTCCCTTATGATTGTCTTTATAAGCACTTAATCAGTGCACTTATTGTACCCCTTCTATAGCAAATGTAAACTGTAAAGTGCCAAGTACATTGGTTGGTGCTATATAAATAAAATATATAATTCAATACAAAATACACACCTGAAAAAATAAATGTATGGACATCTATCAGAATAAAAAACACGTGTCAATACAAAAAAACAGGCATAACATACAATAAAGATAATATACAGTACTGTACAACAGTCTTAGGCAGGTGTGACAAAATTATGTAAAGTAAGAATGCTTTCAAAAAAATAGATATGTTAATGGTTTATATTTATGATAGTGAGTGAACAGAAAATTTTTTTAATCAAATCAATATTTGGTGTGACCACCCTTTGCCTTCAAAACAGCATCAGTTCTTCTAGGTAGACTTGCATGCAGTTTGCTAACCCTTTGAGTGCCAAAGGGGTACAAAACATATTACAGAACTTGGCAGATAGGTTGTTCCAAACATCTTGGGTAACTAACTACAGTTCTTCTTTGGATTCTGGCAGCCTCAGTTGCATCTCTCTCTTCATGTAATCCCAGAGAAATTCAAAGATGTTGAGATTGCGGCATTCTGTGGGCCATACCATCACTTCCAGGATTCCTTCTTCTTCTTTACACTGAAGATAGTTCTTAGTGACTTTGGCTGCATGTTTGGGGTCATTGCAATGCTGCAGAATACATTTGGAGTCAATCAGATGCCTCCCTGATAGTATTACATGATGGATAAGTATCTGCCTGTACTTCTCAGCATTGAAGAGACCATTAATTCTGATCAAATCCATTTGTAGAAATGCAGCCCCAACTTACAAGGAACCTCCACCATACTTCAATGTTGCCTGCACACACTCATTCTTGTACTACTGTCCAGCCCTTAGGCAAGCAAACTGCCTTCTGCTACAGCCAAATATTTAAAATGTTGTCTTATCAGTCCAGAACACCTGCTGCCATTTTTCCGCACCCCAGTTCCTGTGTTTTGGTGCATAGTTAAATCGCTTAGCCTTGTTTCCATGTCAAAGGTATGGCTTTTTGGCCGCAAGTCTCTCATGAAGACCACTTCTAACCAGACTTCTCTGGACAGTGGATGGGTGTACCAGGATTCCACTGTTTTCTGCCAATTCTGAGCTGATGGAACTGCTGGACATCTTCTGATTGGAAAGGGAAGTAAGCATGATGTGTCCTTCATCTGCTGCACTAAGTTTCCTTGGCCGACCACTGCATCTACAGTCCACAAAGTTGCCTGTTTCTTTGTGCTTCTTCAAAAGAGCATGGACAGCAAACCCCTGTCTGCCTTGAAATTTCTGCCTGGGAGGGACCTTAGTGATGCAGTATAACTATCTTGGGTCTTGTTGCTGTGCTCAGTCTTGTCATGATGTATTACTTTTGACATTAAACTGTCTTCAGCAACATCACGTTGTTAGCTGAGTTTGGCTGTTCCTCACCCAGTTTTATTCCTCCTACACAGCTGTTTCTGTTTCAGTTGTGTTTCAACCGACATATTAAATTGATGATCATTAGTAGTGTTGAGCGAGCACCCCGATGCTCGGGTGCTCGGGTGCTCTGACCGAGCACCCCCTGAGGCTCGAGTGCTCGGCCGAGCACCCGAGCCCCATTGACTTCAATGGGGCGACACCAGGCACCCCCTGCTCTGATGAGGGGAGGGTGCCTGGTCAATGCCCCCTTCATCTCCGCTATGCCCCCTTCATCTCCGAATGCCCCCTTCATCTCCGCAATGTCCCCCTTCATCTCCGCTATGCCCCTCTTCCACAATGTGCCCCTTCATCTCCGCTATGCCCCTCTTCCACAATGTCCCCCTTCATCTCCTCTATGGCATAGAGGAGATGAAGGGGGACATTGTGGAAGAGGGGCATAGCGGAGATGAAGGGGCACATTGTGGAAGAGGGGCATAGCGGAGATGAAGGGGGACATTGTGGAAGACGGGCATAGCGGAGATGAAGGGGGACATTGTGGAAGAGGGGCATAGAGTCTATGCCCCTCTTCCACAATGTCCCCCTTCATCTCCGCAATGCCCCCTTCATCTCCGCAATGCCCCCGTACCTCCAGTCCCTGGTGGTCCAGCGGAGCGTCTTCGGATCTGTGCCTCTTCCGGCACAGATCCCCGCCACCCGAACATGGCGGGCGAGCACATGGCGGTACTCGACGAGTACCGCCATGTGCCGAGCAGAGCGATGCTCGAGCCGATCCGAGCATCGGCCGAGCACGCTCGCTCATCACTAATCATTAGCATCTGTTTGGTATAACTGTTTAATCATACACCTGACAAAATGCCTACAAAATCCCTCAAGTGTACCTAGAAAAATTGATGCTGTTTTGAAGGCAAAGGGTGGTAATACCAAATATTGATTTGATTTAGATTTTTCTTCTGTCCACTCACTAATTGATAAATATAAACTATTAACATCTATTTTTGAAAGCATTCTTACTTTATAGCACTTTTTCAAACCTGCCTAAGACTTTTGCACAATACTGGATATATAAATTAATATATGTAAAGTACACTGGTGAAAAGTAAACTAAAAAGCAGACTTCATCTGGTACCAGAAGTAGTATATTGAAAGATAGAAAATGTCTCAATAGGCAATGTTCATATTAAAATATCCACATGGATAATAGAGGACACTGAAAGGAGACACAGGAATAAATCACTCACTACCCCATCAATGTTATGTCTCTGGCAATGAATGGTTCCTTCAGTAACAGATCTAATCTGGTCTCTCTTGGAATCTTTTGTTTGATTTTCTCAGGAACTCATGCCAGCAATGTCTATGTGAAGTCTGGGTCAAATATAGTAGAATCTTCAGTCTCCTCCTTGTGTCTACCTTTTCAATACTTCCCTGTTCAATCTTATCAGCCTCCTTTCTTGTGACACAGTAGCATAATGAGTCACATAGATTGGCAATTCAATGTGTTTCTAAGTGTAACTCACTTCTTCCTCATGAATGAATTGCCACATGACAAAGGCAATGTATGTAAAATTGCCTTTGTCACTTTTGTCTGCCTCACTCCTCTCTCTGTGATCATGAAGAAGAGAGAATCAGAGAACAGAGCTTCTGTTATCTCAAATGGCCAAACATGGGGAACTTTTGTTGTGCTTGGAGCAGGACTGATGGGGAGAGCTTAAAAACGTCCATGACATATTGACCCCGCTTGGTGTAACTGAATAAATGATTTAGAGCAAGTATTTTATTTATGTAGAATAATTTATAAACATACTGAAGTTTAAACAAACATTTACTCAATTGTATTGCTGTGGAGCAAAGAGATAAACTTATATATACACCTCACAGTCTGATATCCTAAAAGTAGGATACCAGTCAGTACCAGTAGAAGATCAGACTGTGTGATATGTATATAAATGTATCACATTGCACCACAGCAGTACAACTCACATTAATGTTTAGTTAATCTTCAGCATATGAGTTTATAAATTAATCTGTGGAAATGAAATACTTTGGTCTTGTTCTAAATCATTTATTCAGTGAAATAAATAAGTGTCAGTAGGTCACAAAGTAACCTAAAAATTATCAGTCATGTCCCCGCCCACCAGCCACGCCCCCAGAAACACCACCTAAAACAAAAGTGCCCATTTGAAATGTTAAGGGCTATGCACCAGAGTGGGAAAAAGGGACACTTGGGAGGTATGAATGATCATTCATATCTTTTATCCAGTGCCTGTTAACATTTTCTAATTGATAACAAATCATCACAAGATAATGTAAAAAAAAAGTTTCACTTTTTTATATTATAAAATTAAATGATTTATTATAAATAGTTATATTGACATATAAATATGTCATCAAAAGAAAGCCCTACTTGTCCTTAAAAATGGTATATATTTTAAGTGGGTGTACTAAATTTTTAAAAAGGAAAATATGGTTGAACAAAGGGATAATATCAAAGGTCAAATTTGTTCTTGTTCTCTAGTGTAAAAAAAAGCCCTGTTATCAAGGGATTAAAGAATTGCACATACCACACCCTCAAGAAAGAATGACCAACCTCAGAGTCCACTCTGGAAGAATGTGAGGATGCTCAACTAATCCATATCCTATAAGGGACGACAGAGGATCCAGAGCTGAGGCAGTCACCATCTTTGACACCATGACATGCACCCCAGAAACATCCGCAGCATACCAATGAGCACCCCATAGGAGTTGAGCCCAGATCAAAATGGGCCACATGAAGTTGACCAAGTTCATTGGATGGTCTATGTCCAGGTGACGGGAGGGCCACTGCCCCACCATGAGGTCTGACACCTGGAAAGCTTTCACTGAATCCAGAAACCTGCTGCATCTGGCCTTTTTGCCTACAGTAATCCTGCTAGGCTTCTGGAAGGTGCCCCTCTTCAATGTAGGGCTAGGATTTCTCCTGCACACCCTGTAATAAATCTTATCTTGTCTTTTAGTACACTCCTAGGTAGCTCATCCCTGTTGCCTTTAAATAGTTTATTTTAACCAAAAGCCGAGTATCCTTTAGATAAAAAACATTCTTTAAGAACATTGTATTGGATATAATCCAATAATCATAAAGGGGCGGGGCTTAACTCGAGTGTTGGGGGTGATTTAACCCTTTGAGTGCCAGAGTGGTACGGAATGCATTGCAAAGCAATGCATTCCGTACCACTCTGGCACTGAGAGGGTTAAATGTGTCACACAGAAGGCTGGGGACGGAGGCACAAAGGGAGAAAAAGCAGATGTGGCAGAGTTTCAATAGAAACTCTCCACATCAGGAGGAATCTGCCTCTGCCCCGGAGACCCGGTAAAGCTCTGTTAGAACCAGAGTCTCCGGGGCAAATCCGGAGAGTTCCCAGGTATGGATATAATTAACCAATACATCTCACTCTATGGAACCCGCTAAAGAGAACATTCAGGAGCCAACTCCTAAGGTGTCAGCTGGAATATTCAAGAAAACTATTAGAGTCTACCTTCATAAAGAAGGTCTTAGACCCCTCCAGTCCATCCTTACAATTAAAAAGGTGTACATCAAGATATTAAATGTTAGACCTATACTTATTCATAGTAAAGGAAATAGCCAAATGGTTGGAAATCAAAAAGTATACAAATCTATTTGCTTCCACTTCATTTCCCTCTCAAAGTGTGATCAAGTCATCTATATAGCATCACTGTATTCCCAATTGAAATAATTTTTTTTTCAATTCAGAATTATCCCAATAATTGGAAATAAGATACTATTTATATTGTTCATTTAAAATTCTTGTAGTAGGTGATCAGCTAGGTGATATTTATACTTGTGGATATAATGTTTCTTGCAATTTCTATGTTTGTACTACCAATACATTTAAGAATGAATTGTATCTCTTGTTTAGATTTGTACAATCCATCCTCCACAACACTTCGATAATTTTTCTTACTTGTAAGCCGATTGGTCTATATTACAGGCATTAGGCCATACAAGAGCAGTGCTTTGTGACGGTCGGATAATTATAGATCCATATACACTGATGAAGGGATAGTTGAACCAGAAAAATGTTTGTTTATAACATTCATAACACCATACCTGGGAACTCTCTGGATCTTCAGTCTTCAGACTGATTTACCAGGTCCCTGGGGACAAAGACTGTTTCTCCAGCAGTGGGGAGTTTCCACTCCTTCCCACCCTATACAACCCACTTCCTACCCACTTCCCTCCCACTTTAAGATACACAGACAGTCTAGCAGCACAAGAGCCCTTTCTGTGTGCTCAAAGAGAAGAAATTCCCAGGTATGCATAAACACCCATTTTTTTTTTAGTTTTTTTTCTATTGGCAGAATTTTAGCTATTTATAATTACAGCCAATACCAGAGAACCTGTACAGGGCAGGTATAACCCTTGTGGCCACATACCGGGTGAAATTACAACCAACAGGCTGAGCATGTTTTTTAATATTCATTATGCTGTTGAGTCTTTCTAGATTAGACAGAGATATGCACATATACATGTATATGGATTTTTGAAAATGCCCCCGTTGTTCTTCCTGGTCTTCTAACTACTCCTTTATGTAGTCCTTTATACAGCCAAACAAATGCTTACCCAGCTTAAACAGATGTAATATAAGGCTGTGCAGGTATGTTTGTGAGAAGGTTACACAAAGTCCTGGAGAGAAAATCAATAACATAAATAATACATTTGCCCTGAGACTCTGTACACTTACTAAATAGCAGTATACACAAAAAAAGAAAGCAATAATAGTAAAAAAAAATCAGGGCCATATACAAGAAGCTAAAAGTGGAGTAATTCTGGAGCAAACCAACTGCACTAAAAGGAACAACCTTGTAACATGTAGGTGATTTCTAAAGGTATTTCAAAAGCAACTATATTTACTGTATGTTAGCCTTTTTATTTAAAACAATAGCTTATGTGAATCTTAGCATTATATAGATCTGCCAGTTAATGCGGATCTGGCTGGCACATTTGGCAGATACTAACATCCCACAATGCATCCAGTAACAAATGCCACTTCCTATTGGCCAGTACTAGCACCTTTACATCCTATATAATAATTCAGTAGGATGTTTGTCACAATGCAGTCATGCACAATAGAGACTGACTGTGTTCAGGCAGCCTCTACTGTGCATGACTGCATCACGTAAGGTGACGCAAGATTGCATCGCATCGAGCAGTGAGGTAGTGGCCTCTTAACCCTTTGAGTGCCAGGGGGTATGCAACACATTGTAAAGCAATGCATTGCGTTGCCCTCTGGCACTCAAAGGGTTAACATTACCCGGACCTTGGCCCATGTACACAGGCTTTTACACTTGTAAACTAATAAAGCTAAATATCTCAATCTATTGTTGGAATAAAAATGACACACATAAGAATAGGTGGTTTGAATGGTCTTTCCGCTATATGGCAACAAAGTGATGGCTCCTCTTTAAGCATAACAACTGGTTTGGGACTAAGCATCTTTTCCTATTTGTAATAAGTGCTGGAGGATGACTAGTTTTTTCGAAGAAAGTACAATCAGTGAGGATTCAGTGCAGAAAGTAATCAGGCTAGCTTTAAATCACACACACATGCAAATACTGAATTACTAGTTCTGGCTCATTGTCCAAATGAAGCCATTTTAGGTTATTTCAAGCATTTAATACTAATAGCCCAAGGCAGAATCTCAGGCACCCAAATTCATTAAACCACAGCATGCTACGGGGATGAGCAAACATTGCAGATCAATTTGTTGCTCTCAAGGAATGGATGAAAAGAATTGAAGCAATTATGAAGCAAGCCAACTGCACCATAGGCAAGATTTACATATTCCCAAAATTCCCATTAAATTAAATGGACATTTTGAGCTCTTGAATGTTAGAGAGGTTTCCAACACATTGTAAAGTCCATTTCAATCAATTGGAATTCATCCCCATGGTGTAGATAGTTTGACTCAGGATTGTTCAATTTCTTCTTAGCAGATCATTCTCAAAGGGTTAAACACATATTTTCTGTTCATTGTTTTAAAGGTCAATCAGCATGGGAAAAAACAGGTTGTGAGTATTTTTAATACTTAAAAGGCAACTATCACATTTTAATATATATGCTTCTATAAGAGCAGACATAGTAAAACCCTATGGCTGGACTATACAGTCCCAAACTGTTTTCTATCTGCCATTTGGAGGGAGAGGTCACTGAGCCACAGCCTGGAATTATGTAACATTCACCCACAAACATTTCCATTTGTACTCACAGCCATCTTAGATTCTCCATGTCAGGGTTCCAAGCCCAAAGCAGAGGGTCTCTAGGGACAAGACTCTTAACTGTAAGACTTCAGTCTTGTAGTTAAGTCTCTTCTTCCAGGAACAACAAGAGAATCCCTAGGGTCTCTTTTTAGGTCTTGATTCTGCTCCCCCATTGTTCCTCTGGGGCTCACAATGCAGTCCCAGATTCATTGGCAGGTCTACTCCCAAGGGGTAGATCTGCTGATATGGCACTATCCATGTGTTAGTTTTCATTTAATTGCTGCTATTCCCATTTCTAGGAATAGCAGAACTCAAAATGTACAGGGCCCACTCTGGCTTCAAGTTTCACCTTCTGAAAGTGTTGAGGCTGTTGCTGGAAACATCATTACTAATGGCTGTGCAGGTGAATATGATGTCACAGCAGCCAATAAGAATCATTAGCTGCCTCTGGAATTCACAGCACACTTCTAGGGAGCCTGTACACTGAGAATTGTAAGTTAATAATACTGCTACTGCCAGATGTGAGAGCAGCAGAGATTAGCAATTAACAGACTAAGCTTCAATATATAGTTTGTATGTCACTTAAACACTAGGATGCTAGAGCAGTCTACAAACACTGCTTCACAATCCTCTCGAGACGTCTCTAGCATTCAAGCGATTAAATAATTATTTTCTTAGTAAATTATTGTTTTTGCATTTTGATTTCCTATTTCCCTAATTGTAGCCACAGGAACACAGAGATTTTAGCCACATTGTAATTGATAAATCACTTCTTAAGCATTCAAGAGTTCTAAATTGAACAAAAGCACTTGTTTCTGCTACGCTGATCACTTTCCCAGCCTTTACACAGCTCGCGAACAATTAGTATGATTCCAAAACAAAAGAGGAAGGAAAAATGAGCCAAGAGAAGTATAAAGTGGATGTTAAATATTTTAGAGCAAGTCATTAATACTGCAACCTTTTATAACAGTTAGAACATTGAAATGGATTTTCATCCAAAGCATCAAATTAGGAGTTTCAGAGAGACAAAAAGGCTTCATCACAGTTATCAATGCTGGTGTCAAAAATTCCATTGCAGTGCCTAACACTATAACCATTTAATTCTCCCATTAGTGATATACTGTACAATAGGCAGACTTTTATGTGTGTGTAATTAGTTGCAACTCCACTAGGGTAATCTGTTACTGACATTAACCCTTTGAGTGTCAGAGAGGTATCCAATGCATTGAGCTGGATACTCAGAATAAAGGGGATTTTATTTTTAATCATTTTATGTTCATTTCTCTCCCATTTTATCAGTGGGGTTCTGTGAATAATATAGGCAACTTGCACATATATTTCTGATATCTTGTTCTGCCACATAATCAGCTGATGTACTACAGATCTGACATGGGGGGAGATTCACTAAGCGGTGATAAAGAGGTGATAAAGTGGAGATCTGCCACTTTTTATAGTTAAGACATGTATTTTCAAGCTAGTCACCATATGCTTAATGAATGCATGGAGACTTATTAATAGGTGAAAGTTCCGCTTTAATAGGAGAGGTTTGTAATGCTGGTCCTCAATTGGTTTAGACAGCCTTTTCTGCTGCAGGAATATTGTTACATTGTATCACTACCCTTGCTTTCACTGCCCATAACAGAAAGCTTTCTGGAAATTGATCCAAGAAGCTCACTTTATGGTCATTTTGACTTTATATATTATGCACTGTGGAATATGTAAATACAAATGTATTGTCACTTTAAACATCTGAAGGCTTATATAGAGAGGAAGGCTTTCCAAATGCTGAGCGCTAAGCGAGATAAATCTTCTAGACAGTAGTGAGAGGATGTGACTAAAACAGTTTCCATTTCTAGCAGGGGAGGGCTGGCCTGGGGGGCAGAGGGGCAATTGCCCCCTGGGCTGGTCAGAAGTCTGGGCCAGTGGGCCACCGGCTCACTTAATCTCCCACTTGCTGCTGTAAATGGAGCTACACTAGTGATAACACAGAGCTTACAATTGAAATGGAACTACACAAATTATACCACAGAGCTACAATCCAAATAGAGCTGCACTAGCAGCATAACCCATTTTCCTTGTAAGCTCTATGGTATCAATCATGTCACTGTACTTAAATTGTAAGCTCTATGGTATCACTAGAGTAGCTGCATTTCAACTGTAAGCTATGTGGTTGGTCTCATTTGCCTTACTTAACAGCATTAATGCCAATATTAAAAGTAACTAAAGAGGATGGGCTAGAACAGTGGGCTTGGGCGACTGAAGAAATGGGCCAGTAGATTGTATTTGCCTCCAGGCCACAAGTTGCCAGCCCTCCCCTGATTTATAGTTTGGGCACCAGTCTTATTTTGCTGCTATTAAATCCCCTACAGCTACACATGCTAGCACTTTTAGTTTCCATGCTGAAATGTTTGCTCGCCCCTGAAGATTTCCATTGTAAAGTGATTTGGGTATTGGTTTCCTTGTGTGCTCTGTAATTTATCCACCAACAGTGAGTTCTAGAATATATACATTGATAAGTCATCCATCAGTACAATTATCTGTAGGTTTATCACTCACATTCATTGTGAAATGTTAGTATAAAATTGTTTGTTGCTCTCATTTAGAATGTTTTAACATAGTTTTCAACCCAGTTAAGTTATCTCAAATATTGTGCTAAAAAAACTCATGTTTATTATTTTTTTCATTCCCTCCTTTGTGTGTGAGTGTGAGGGGTTGATTGATAAAGGGGATCTACCTGTGTGTAGCACTGCTTTAGATTCAATACCTGCAGCCTGCTCCTTGGGCTCTCGGAGACGTGGCTTACAGGCAAGTGGTGGGAGTTGAACTACGGTTCAATAAGTGATTAGGATGGCCATGTTGTGTTGTGTTTTGGATCTGTGTCGAAGGTACATCTCCAATATGTACTAAGATATCTTCACAATCATATCCCTGTCAATCCACCACCAAACTGCCTTCATCTTCATGAATCCACTATGGCTTCATCAGGTTTATGATTTTCATATGGGTGTGTTTATATGTTAAATGAGGCACATATACTAAGCTTTGATAGCCTCCCATCCCTTACACATTGCCAGCAGTACGACAACCCTGAATTCTAATAAAGAAATTCTCCCCCACCCACCTTGTATCATTAATTCTTAGTACATATGGTGGTGTGTGTCTACATTGTCAAGGCTATATACACACATTGCCAGACACAAATCGCCACAACAATGCCCCTTAATGTATCTCTCCCCTGTAGTTAGAACAGATGCAGGAGTTTGAAATCTACATACCTCTGTGGTGCAGGTAATTTCAAGGGAAATGGTTTGGTGTTTGCAGACAGGAGTTTCATTTCAGATTGTGTTTTAAGCAGTTTAGGAATCCAAGTTTACTGTATACTCATATTTAATCCTGGTATATTTGAGCTACAAGTGTGAGTTATTGGACAGTATAATACCAGATGCATTGTTGAACTATAGGCATGAGTAGTTGCAGTTGTACAATCTTGTGCAGTGCATGTTGTGTCGCATGTTTGAACACTTGGAGCAAATCTGAGATAATGGATCTGGAAAGAAATATTGCAACATTGAATAATATTGGAAACCTCGAAAGGAACTTGAAGATAACCAAACAGGTAGTATGTGGTTAGTGCTGAAGAAAGAAGAGTTATAGATAAGGAACGCAGGTAGGCAGCTGGGTAACAGTACGAAAAGGAGGAAGTGGGCAGAGAACAGAAGGCCAGTTCTGAGCTGACTCAAACCAACAGATCTGCAAGATTGGATGAAGATGTTGAATTGGAGATGGATGATTCCTGTAGCAGCCAGGGGAATAGTCCTACCATTTTAGATGGGAAACTATCACAGTGCCCCGTGATTGCCTGTGGTTGACATTGCCCTGGAGCGACATTGTTTACTATCTAGTTGTCACTCTCGCTGAGTCGCTATTCTTATAGGGCATCACGCTGATGAGGTCATTGCTCCACCTACCCATCAGGGTTTTTAAACCTCAGCCTGTGTCACTCCCGGTGCCCTTTTGTGGTGTACCTGAGCTATTCTGTGTTGGTGCATTACCGTTCCTGTTGATTACCTGGCTACGTCTGACTTCCTGTTCCGGTTCTGACTCCTGGCTCATCTGACTACCCGTTCCGGTTCTGACTCCTGGCTCGTCTGACTACCCGTTCTGGCTCTGACCTCTGGTTTGACTGACTACCCGTTCCAGTTACGACCATTGGCAACGTCTCACTATCCGATCTGGTTTTGACCTTTGGCTGCCTCCTGGTTTACCCTCTGTGTTGCGCTCCGTTACCATTCCATTTTTCGGTTTGGTTCCCATGCTGCCCTGTGTCTTCCGCTTTGCGCCCCCGCTTCCGTTAAGTGGCAATTGTCGGTTACTCTGTGTGTCTGACCTCCCGTGGCCGTACCGGTCTGTGCTGCCTAGCCTATCTCCATCTGGCTACTGCCTAGTGTATCCCCTGTTGGGATACTGGTCTACTCCACTTATTTGCCGACTTTGTGTTTGGGAGTGCTCTGCACTGCCCTCACACCTACCATGAAGTCCCAGGGCCATTCCGTTCTGACCACCTGTCCTGTGATGGGTGAGGAAAGTGCCTGCACTGTTCCTCTCTGGTCTTGTGAAGGTGTGCCATTCCATCTGTGTATGGGAGTGCTCTGCACTGCCCTCACATCTACCGTGTAGTCCCAGGGCCATTTCGTTTCTGACCACCTGTCCTGTGAAGGGTAAGGAATTGCCTCCATTGTTCCTACCTGATCTCATGAAGGTGTGCCACTCTCTACTGCCACCTGTGTCATCAGAAAAGTGTGCTACTATCTACCGCCACCTGTGTCATCAGAAAGGTGTTCTACTATCTACCGCCACCTATGTCATCAGAAAGGTGTGCTACTATCTACTGCCACTTGTGTCATTATCATAACTACTGTGTGTCATTTATTGCCATTTGCCTGTTGCCTTATCTCCTGCCTTTCATATTACTTAATAAAGTTTTATATTAAGTTCATTTGTACTTGTTAGTGTGTTCAATTCCTAGTCACTCCGTGACAGAAGTAGAGTAGGCAGAAACTAAGGCAGGTGGTGGTAATAGGGATTCTGTTATTAGGAGGGTAGACAGTGTAATTTGTCGCCATGAAAATTAATGTTGAACAGTATGTTATCCACTGGGGGCTCTAGTTCAGCATGTTGCAGACAGGACAGACAAATTATTGGAAATAGGCTTTGAAAGGATCTGGCTGTCTTGGTACATATCAGCAACAATGACAATGTTAGAGGAAGATGGAGATCTCTAAGATTATTTCTGGGATCTAGGGTGCACGTCCAAGGCAAGGAACTCCAGGGTACTGTTTTCTGAAATACTACCAGTGATTTGTGCTCATGCAGGTTGCAGAGGGAGCTCAGGGAGCTTAATACATGGCTTAAGCATTGGTGTAGGAAGGAGGGTTTGGAAAGGGAGCCATTGTGTTTGGGGATATAATGCTTAGAAGGTTTGAGGAGATTTTAAACTAGGAAAGAGGAGATATATAGCTAGTAAAAATGGGGTAGACATTTTTTTTTATTTAGATTCCGGACTCCCCAAGCGGCGTGCAGCCGGGGGGAGCCTGGAATTCCATGACAGTCCTAGTACGTCATGGGTCGTTAACTCAGATCTACCCATGATGTACTATGACCATCAAGGGTTGTTAAGGAGTTAACAGGGAGGAACTCCTATTAAATTCAGATGTAGAAAAAGGGCAAGTAGTGGGAAAAATACATAATGATGAAAAAATTAATTGTATGTTGGCAAATGAAAGATATTTGTGAGAACATTGGAGATAATGTGGTAGAAATTGAAGTGGTGTAAAACAGTGGTGTAAAAAGTAAAAAAAAAGTGTTGGTGGGTATATACTACAAAATATTGACAAGAATGTTGAGACCCAACTGTTATTGCAAATAAAAAAGCTGCATATCAAAGGCATACTATAATTATGGGATATTTTATCTATCCAAATAAAAACTAGAGAAATATGACCTGACAGAGTTAAGGAACGCAGGTTTGTGAGCATGGTTATGAATAGCTACATGACACAAACTGAGGAAGTGCTGACAAGAAATAATGTTTTGGATATGGTGTCCAATATAAAAGTAGGTTAATATTTGGGAAACAGTAATCACAACAGGGTTTTATTTGAGATCAGTTTGAAAAGGCAAAAAATGTATAGGTGCAACCAAAAATCTTAATTGTAAAAAAGCTAATTTTAAAATGATATCATCATCAGTGGAACTCATAGGTTGTGATTAATTATTAAAAAGAGAAAATACTGATGAAAAAATGGTCAGAGTTGAAATTTAGGTTGCAGAAATATATTCAACAGTATATATCCCTTGGGTACAAATACAAAAAAGGAGATCACTACCAATGTGGTTAAATACAAATGCAAAGAGGGAAATAGCAAAGAAAAAAAGGCATTTAAGCTATTGAAGACTGAAGGAATAGAAAAGTATTTATTGAAATGCAGGGAGTTTAACAATGATTGCAAAAAGGCACTTAGGCTAGCAAAAATAGAAAATGAAACAAGAATTACATGGGAGAGCAAGACTAATACAAATAAGTTTTTCAAATACATAAATAGCAAAAACTGCATTGGACCTTTTAAAAATTATATGGGTGAGTTGATTTGGAAAGATACAGAAAAGGCTGATGTTCTGAACATGATCTTTTCATTGGTATATACAAAAAGCAACAAGAATTCATAGAAAAGCCTCATCAAATAACAATTAAAACCATACAATTATCAGATATAGAGTTAAAACATGAAGAGGTCAAGGGAAGACTGGACAAAACGAAGACTAACAAAGTACCTGGGCCTGATGGCATATATCTAATGGTTCTTCAGGAACTCAGTGTAGTGTTAGCAAGACAACTCTTTATAATCTTTAAAGAATGTCTCTCCACGGGCTCAGTGCCACAAGATTGGTGTAAAGCCATTGTAGTGTCTTTATTTAAAAATGGAAATTAAACAGAATCTGGGAATTATAGAACTGTGAGTTTGACCTCAGTAGTAAGAAAACTGTTTTAAAGGATAAGAAGGTATTATTTTCAGGATGACATGGAGAAGAACAGCATCATTAGCAGGAATCAGCATGGTTTTATGAGGAATATATCTTGCCAAATAAATCTGTTGTGCTTCTATTAAAAGAAAATAGCAACCTAGATAATGACAAACCAATGGATGCAGTACATCTAGATTTTACAAAGGCAGTTGAGCCAGAGGTGTTCAGGAGGCAGATATAAAATAAGGACATTAGGTCTAGGAGATAACCTTTGCAACTGGATAGAAAATTGGTTGAAGGATATAAAACATCCTCCAATACAGTTGAAGTTGAGAGTGGAGTTTCTCAGGGTTCAGTGCTTGATCCACAACTTTATAACATGTTTCTGAATGACCTGGTCGAAATGTAAAGAAAGTAAAATCTCAATATTTGCAGATAACACTAAATTATGCAGCGTCATACATTCAGAGCAGGATATTTGTCTCCACAGAGGGATTTAAATAAAAATATCGGATTGGCAAACACATGGAATATGAAATTTATTGCTGGAAAGTATAAAGTTATGCATTTTGAATGGACAAATTGTAATGCTACTTATGAACTTAATGGAATCATTCTAAGAGACACATTGCTTGTAAGATTGGAAACAGTGATTTGTGTCAGACAGCAGTAGCAAAAGCAATAAAATTGCTGTCTTGCATTAAAAGGGGTATCAAATCAAGAGTTGATAACAAAAAAAAAAAGTATAAAATGGAAGATTTGAAGTATGAAGAACATCTAGCCAAACTTGGTTTGTTTATTCTAGAGAAAAGATGCCTAAAAAGGGGATCTTGTTATATTGTATAAGTATATGCAAGGTCAATACAAGGATATTTCTATGGTGAGCATTTTATTCCAAGGCCAAATCAAATAATTAGGGTCACCCTTTATGATAAGAGAAAAGAAGTTTCTACTTCAGCAGAGGAAGGGGTCTTTTTACAGTAAGGTCTGTTAAATTCTAATTTTTCTGGGATAAAATGAGACAATGCTGAATTTGATGGACTTGAGTCTTATTTTAACCTAATATAAAAGAAGATTAGATGCATTTCTAGTAAGAGAGAACATACTGGGTTATACTGTAGGTAAAACAGGAAGGTCTGTTAAATAGATAAGTACTCATCTTGGCATAAGGAAGGTTTATTTAATTCTCAGTTTTCTAGATTATAATGAGGCAAAGGTTAAACTTGATGGACTTGTGTCTTTTTTTCAACTTAATTTATTATGAAAAAAATAGTAACTTTGTTGAGGGATCATTAACACTTAATAATGTACTGCAGTTATGTATACCGAAAGTGAACTTTTACTTTTTAACAAATAGGGAATTTTGGAAGCGTATTCAAAATCACATACATTTATGTTAGACAGTTTGTATTCAAAACAAAGATTATACGATATTTAGCTTTACTTACTTGTCAGTTAGTGCAAATCTAACATTCCTAACTGCTCTACATTACCAACTACTACTTCCTGTTGGCTTGTTCTAGCTCATCTGAATAAACTGACACATAAAGCTATCTCAAACTACTGTCTAAGGAAAAAGTGGCTAACATAAATCTATTTTTACAAAGTGTCATTTTCAGTTTAATTATCCTGTACTTCATACTAACATGTGCAAAAATTCCCTATTTGTTTTCAGAGGCCTAAACTCTAGCCTTGCATATGTTCTGAGGGAGCCATTACTGGCCTTTGCATGCCTGCATTCATTGTCCAGGATTATTTGGGAATGGTTTGAGATAAGAGAACATTGGGCACTAATTACAATATATTAATTTACTTTAGCTCTAATCTATCATTACAAACAGCACAAACATTATAACTAATTCATTTTTACATATGCTAGCTGTAAGTGCAAGATGTTTAAGCTATATCGACCTATTTCATTTTCTCTGTCGTCCAATATAGGTTATTGGTAACTTTAGGTTACTGGAAACTTTGGGGAAGCGACCTCCCCTTTACGTAGGCAGGAACAATTCTTGAAGAGAAGTGCAGGGTGGACCCTTCCTCCTCTCTTTAGCTGGTCCCCAGCCAGCCCCCATCCAGTAAGATTTGTTCCTTGATGAAGCAAGGCATGAGAACAGTTCTGCTATAGTCTTAGCTTTTTTATTGTTTTTCCGTTAGATATGGAATACCATCCATTAGGCGTATTACCATTACTGACATTCCCTAGTTGGATAGCTCAGTTTCCAGGTGCTGTAGTGGACCTGTCATCCCTGAAGGGAAAAAGCTTGTGTAGCATGTTTTTTCCCTGGAAGTTGCCTACTGAGGCTTCTTCTTTAGAAAATGGTGATCTGAAGACAGAAGACCTGCTAAAAACGTGAGCAACACTTTAAGTGCTGAGGTCCACATGTCCCAAGATTCTCCTCTACACAAGGGTCTCCCTTGGAGTTCCTACTGCATACGCTTGCATTCATTGGGTTTAACTGTATGTCTGTTGGGGTTTGGAGCAGGGGTTTCTATGATAACTTTACCCTTTAATCACTAATTTGGGCACTTTTGAGGGGTTTACTGCACTTTCCCTGCTGGTCCAGTGATTATTCATTATGTTTTTTGTGTTTTCTACTGTGTTTCACACTTTTTGCATTTTTTAATTTATTTACCGCATAGACGTCATGTTCCATTCACCTCTATAGGACTTTACAGTTTGGAACATATCTCTGCAACCGCTCGACGTAGCTACTTCAGAGATGGCTAATTTTGTTTGTCTACCCTTGTTCCATCATCCAGCATACATTCTGAGTGTTTTGGGGGGCTCAGGGGGCTTCGGGTACTGTTGAGGTACTTTTTAAGGGAAAACTACATTTTCCATGAGCGCTTGTTTCACGCACTCGTTTCTGATTGTCTCCCGTTCCGAACTCCATTTTCTGCCTTCCCTTCATCAGTATCCTACGCAGGGCTTGGACTCTCCTTCCCTCCTCAGCAGATTAATCCTTCACCTGCCAGATAAGTGTATTTTAGCTATTTCTGGGATGAATTACTTAATCTTCAGCACAGTATTTGGGTATACCTTATACTTTCAGATGTTAAACACTGTGAGGATGTCAACTCCGTTGGAACTTGGGGCTAGGCCTAATACAAAGGATACTGGGATATCTGTGACCCCCATTGAGCATTGCTCCTCATGTCAATCAGGGTTACCTAGAGAATGTTCAGGTCATTTATGCCCTTCATGCGCTGATGCCCTTACTTCTCTCCCCCAGGGACCTCCAGCCATGCACTAGAGCCACTGTGGATGCAAGAGTTTAAGGCCACTACTAGAGCCCTAAGGTCTACCTTACAACTCCTTCAGTCCCAATTACACTGGGTTTTCTAGTCCTGGCAGCCCACTACCTCTATCAGGTCTTCCCTGCCTAAGCCACAGGGTGTGCCTGATGTATCAGACTCCTCTGAGGAGGAACTGTTGATGGACTCGGATGAGGGTGAATGTTCTGCGGTGGTATCCTCCCAATTCTTTGAGTACCCCTTTGAAGCTGACCCTGATCCCTCAGCTGAGGCCCTGATCAGAGCAGTACTCACTATGCTGAACATTCCCCTGGTTTATGAGACTCCTAAAGACCCTTCTGATGTGTTTCATTAACCTAAGAAGCAGCGTACCTTCTTTCCACCTAATCCCACTCTTGACCACCTTGTGTTAGATGAGTGGAAGTCCCCTGATAAGAAATCTACCATGTCTAGAAAGTTTGCTAGGTTATATCCCTTCTCTGAAGTGGCCCTAGCCCAGTGGGCTCATCCCTCTAAGGTGGACTCCCCAGTTTCTAGATGCATCTGTCCTTAGGGACTGGACTGACAGGAAACTTGAGGCCTTCCTAAAGGCCATCTTTATTACTGCTGGCACTTCATTGCATCCCTCCTTCACTGCTGCTTAGGTGAACAGGGCCATTGCAGTATGGACTGAACAACTGACTGTGGCTGTCCATCAGGGCGCTCCCACTGCTGACCTGTTGTTCCTTCTGGCCAACATCTCTGAAGCTCTGCATTGTGTTTCTGCAGCTATCTTTGATGCCATACGGTGGGTGGCTAGGGTTTCTAGCATGTCTGTGGTAGCCAGACGGCTCTTTGGCTCAAGATCTGTTCTGCGGACACTCCCTCTAAGAAATCCTTACTCTGGTTGCCCTTTCAGGAAACATCTTTGTTTGGACCATAGCTTAAGGACTTCATTAGTGAGGCTACGGGGGTAAGAATACTCTGCTACCTTTAGTCCCTAAGAAGAAGCCTCTGGCAAAATGGAATCTGCTTTTTTGTCCCTTTCAGACTGAAGCTCGTGCCACAAACCAGGCGGTTCCCCAGGCCCCACGTTCCTCCTCCAAACCCAAACAACAATGGAGGTCCAAGCACTCCTCCACCAATCCCAGGACTTCCAAACATTCTTTGGCATGACTCCCCGAACCCAGGTCCCCATGCTCCAGTGGGTGGCTGTTTGCTCCAATGTCTGGAAAGGAGGTTCTGGAACCGGTTCCCAAACCAGATCAAGGTTTGGGTTTCTGCTCCAACCTGTTTGCGGTTTCCAAGAAGGATGGTAGCTGTCATCCGATTTTGGACCTCAAGAATCTCAATTCATTCGTGGTCAAAACTCATTACCACCAGGAATCCCTATGGACGGTAATTGCGGCCATGTCTCCTGGGGAATTTCTCGCTTCTCTGGATCTTCAGGATGCATACCTGCATATTGCCACTTATCCAGAGATCCGGCAGTACTTCAAGTTTGCTTGCGACCAAGGGCATTTTTAGTTTTCTGCTCTTCCCTTTGGTCTGACTACTACTCCCCAGGTCTTCAATCGCATCCTGGGTGCCTTAGTGTCTGTCCTCCACAGGGACAGTATCAGAGTCACTCCATACATGGATGACTTGCTCCTGAAGGCCCTTTCTCTGGAACTCCTTCGTCAGCAGGTCAAGGATTGCATTCATGTACAAACCCACCATGGCTGGATCCTCAACATGGACAATTCGGATCTTATACCATCACAGAGACTGGTCTTCTTGGACCTTCTCTTCAACACCAAACAGGGCATGGTGTTTCTCACGGACGAGGTGGCTCACCAGATCACCCACAAGGTGTCCGCAGCTTTGGTTTCTGATCCAGTTCCGGCAAAGAGGTGGGGAAGTTCATATCCACCATGGAAGCGGTTCTGTTTGCCATGGCTCACACCAGGGAACTTCAGAGGTTTGTGATCCAGGTGTGCAAGGGCAAGCTGGACCTACTGAAGATGTCAGTGCCTCTTCATCTTCATGTGGAGCTGAGTCTGTTGTGGTGGCTTGACCTCTCCAATCTGCTGAAGGGCAGATCCTTCCTGGTTTCCTTCTGATCAACAGTGATGATGGATGTAAGCCTCTCCAGCTGGGTAGTAATCCTGGATCACAGCAATGCCCAGGATCGGTGGTCTCCAGAGTAGTCTCTCCTCCCCATCAATGTACTGGAGCTGCGTGTGATATTTCATGCTCTCAGGTACTGGACGTTCTAGCTGGAGGGATGCCCAGTCAGAGTCCAGTCCGACAACGCCACGGCCGTGGCTTACATCATCAAGCAAGGTGAAACAAGAAGTCTCACAGCTTGGTTGGAGCTCAAAGCTATTTTATCCTGGGCAGAAGTAAATGTTCCTGCCATATCCGCAGTTCATATTCCAGGAAGAAGTCTGTTCCATTTCGTGTCACGGCTCATTCTGCCATATCTATTGGGGCATCTTGGGCTTACAAGAATCACGCCTCAGCTGATCAGTTGTGCAAGGTGGCTACTTGGTCACCTATACACACCTTCTCTAAGCACTACCGTGTTGATGTGCTGGCATCAGCTGATGCTGGGAGGAAGATCCTGGAGGCAGTCTTGTCTGTCTAGGATTTTCTTTGTCTCTTCAGTACTCCTTAACTGTTGAGCCCGGTTGGCTCTAGTTCTGTCTGCGCTGTGTTACAGTTCCTGGTGTGTTATAACCCAGTTTTGTGTCCATTGACACTTTATTGTTATTGTTGGGCTACTTTATGATCTGATGGTTAATATATGCTCTGGTGACTTTGGGGACCTGCTCCTGGTGCTTGCCTTACTTCACACCTCTGGGAAACTTAATGTTTGGACATCCAGAGTTACCAGTAACCTATATTGGATGATAGAGAAAAGAGGATTTTAGTCTTACCTGTTAAATCCTTTTCTCTTAGTCCATATAGGTTACTGGTCTCCCACCATGTCAAGGGACCATGCTTGGTTCTCCTATGACCGAACGTGGTAGTCCTTTCGGGTTCATGCTCACAGGAGTCTTCTTTTCCCTTCTTACTCCCTAGTCAATAGTGAGTTTTCAAATCTTACTGGATGGGGAGTACAGAGAGTACAGCAACAGTGCTACCCAATTTCTTTGGTGGGGGTTTGTTATTAACATGTTTCACATACATGGCACGGTGTCTGTGTTTTATATGTGTTAAGAGGGCAGTTGTGCCAAGGTGGGTTCCCTCCTTTCCCCTCCTGCATTGTGCCTGCCCCAAGAGAAAAACAGTCCCACACCTAAGACCTCAGCGGGAGGGGAAAGGTGGAGAAGAATGGTCTCTTTCTTCTTCTCCTCCACATTTCCCTTCACTGGCTGGGGCAGAGGTTGATGTTGCTGCTTCTGCCTCAGAATCAGCACTACAACAAAGTCCTAGAGTATTTCTGGTGGTAGGTGGAACCTGTCCTAGTCCCACATCACTAACGCTGGAACCCATTTCCATTGTGTCCACAGTGGTCTGTGGAACACTAGCCAGGATCCTCCAATCCCCCACTTGAAGCTGATTGGCTGGGAGGTGCATAAGCACAGATCCCAGACAATGATTGTGAGTCCATTTGAACAGAGACTACCCATATATAAATGCAATCTCTGTTCAAATTCTCTCACAATGGAACGGGCATCGCCCCACATGGTACTAGGGGGTGCTCCTTCTGCCTTTCTCCACCTCCGCAAACAGTGGTTGAGAAAGAGAAAAATTGCATATATTTTTATTTATAACATTTTTCAAATTCAGGCTAAAACTGAGTGATCCAGGACCAGAGTGCTCAGCTTCAGTCCTTGTCTCTTCTGTTGGTACATGTGATCACACTCCAGGAGCGATCACATGAGCCAGCGTTTAGCTTCAAAAATGCAGTGTGCTTGACACATTGCCTTTGTGTCTGTTCTGTGCCAGTACGGCATATTTATTCTTAAAAAAAAAACAAAAAAACAGAGGCCTACAAAAATACAAAAAAAAAAATTGGGGGGACTTGTTTCAAAGAAGCCTAAGTCCTACAAATTACTGAATCCTCAGGGTTTGTGACGCTAACAAGCCAGATTGATAAAATTTATGTGATTGCTCAGGGCTTCTGATGGCTTATGATGCTAACAAGCAAATTTGATAAAAATTATCTGTGATTCCTCAGGGCATGTGATGCTAACAAGCCAATTTATAAAAATGATCTGTAATTCCTCAGGGCTTGTGACACTAGCAAGCTGAAGTTATAAAAATGATCTCTGATTCCTCAGGGCTTGTGATGCTAACAAGCCAAATTGATAAAAAATTATATGTGATTCCTCAGGGCTTGTGACATTAACAAGCCTAAGTCCTACAAATCAATGTTTACCCAGGGTTTGGGCCTAACACAAGTCTAAGTCCTAACCAAATCAATGTTTTCTTAGGGTTTGTGCATAACACAAGTCTAAGTCCTACAAATCAATGTTTCCTAGGGGCTTGGGCCTATAACAACCGTCAAGTATCAGTCTGCCCCAGTCATAGCTTACATCAGAGGGTCCCTGTCTGTCACGTTACGTACCAATTTCTTATTTTATTTTATTTTTATTTGCTTTTTTTTTTTAACTGTCTCCCCCAATACCAGTCAACAAACCCACCTCAAAAAAAAAATCCCTGTTCAACTGATTCTTTCCCCAGATTCCCACCCACCAATACAGGCACCCTCCTGTATAAGGAAGGTGAAAAAAAGAGGAAAAACCACACTTTTCACAGGAAATTATTCCCTAAGTGGGAATGCCATTATTCGCCGATTTTGGTTTGATGCAAAAATTTTCGTCCGTCTCTACTCATCCCTATAGTCTAGAGGAAGATAGGTGGGACACAGAAGGAGTAAGTGCTATAGGGTGTAAGTGCCTCCTGCAAAAAGAATTAACAGTCAGTGGGTGGGAGAAAGAAGTGCTTTTGAGTGCAGTACTTAATGCTTAAAATCTTTAAAATACAAAGCTTTATATAAATAAATGCAAACAGAATCAGGAGGTTCCAATAGAGTCTTATCAGTCAGATAATATTATGGTATATAAAGCCATACAAAAGTTGCACTCACATGTGTAAATGGCTGTATATATACATATGTACAAACACAGCAAAAAATACATGCAGGGAACGTCTTACCATCCCTGCTTGGTATGATGCTTGTTAATACTTGACTCCTCAAAGATGCAGATCCCAAAAGTATATAAATAAATGTTATGTATTATAGAACAAAGGGCTCTAGATTTGGGAGGGATAGATTAGGAAAGTCACTAGGATTTCAAGAAAAAAGGCCAAAAGGGGAGCAATACCACTCTTGGAATATAATAATAATAGTACTCATAAACAAAGACTGATACACTCAACGAACAATCTGGTTGATTCCAATAACAACCGGTTCAGCAAGCAGGTATATACAAATCCGCCCTGCTACAGATATACTTCTCTCTGGATCAAAAAAACTCTCTGAATTCAGAATATACTAGAACCCAATTAGATATTAAGAATATATAACAAATCTATTAAAGTTAAAACAGTGACATTTAATGAAAAAGCCCAACACACTAAACGATTGGTCACTGAGTGTGAATATCAGTCTTTGTTTATGAGTACTATTATTATTATATTCCAAGAGTGGTATTGCACCCCTTCTGGCCTTTTTCTTGTTTCTCTGACAGGGATACTTTGGCTATCCCTGATCATCATTGGGCTGCAGCATCCAGGATCCATCTTTGAAGTGACTGAGTGGAGCTGTGAATCCTCCATTTGTCTGGCTGACCGCTATATAGTGGTTTTACAGTTGTGAGTGCAGTGACTTATTGGTGGTGATGTCTGCTACCTTTGAACTATTACACAAGGAGCACCCCTCCTTTATCTTCTATTAGGATTTCAAAGTTTGTTGCTAGACTTGGTCAATGTGGAGACTGAGATAGTAAAATAGTAACAGTAATTTAGGTTGAAAAAAAGACTTGCATCCATCTAGTTCAACCCTTTTCCTATTCCTGTTTACCATCATTGATCCAAAAGAAGGTTACAAAAAAACCCTCAATACAGCAATTTCAAATTCTGCCTTGAATGGGGGGGAAAAAAATCCTTCTTGATTCCAAATGGCAATCCGATTTCTCCTTGGATCAACAAGCACTAACTAAATATTAATCCCAATACTAACCTACATAGCCCTCTATGTTCTGCTCTGTTAAAGAGACAGTTAGTAATACTTAGAAATTACTATCCCCCATATTGTAGCCACTAAAAAACTGAGTTAAATGAGATCAGCAGCATCTCTCAAACCTTTATGGTTTGAGAGATATCCGCTTTCAAAGTTCCCTTTTTTTGTCTTTTCCCCTGACATCAGCGTTCTAGCTGAGAGCAGGGGAATCTTCCCCTGGGATCAGCTGGTGGCTCTGCAGCAGAGTGAAGATCACATTAATAAAAAAGAAATCCTTTACCAAAAAGGTCTTCTACGTGTGCTTAGTTTGCAAGTACACGTAGAAGTCATTTTAAGTTAAGGATTTCTTTGTTTTTATTAACGTGACCTCTGCTCTGCTGCAGAGCCTTCACCGATCCAGGGACTAGATTCCCTTGCTGTCAGCTAGAATGCTGACATCAGGGGAGAGGGAACTTTGAAAGAGGATATCTCTCAAACCATAAAGGTTTGAGAGATGCCTCTGGTCTCATTTAACTCATATTTTTAGTGGCTACAACATGGGGATAGTAATTTTTAAGTATTTCTATCCCTTTAAAAAAGTATCCTGGCCCTTTTTAAAGGCATCTAATGTATTCGATAGCACCACCTCCTCAGGCAGTGAATTCCATACCTTTATTATCCTTACTGTAAAAAATCCCTTCCACTGTTGTAGATGAAATCTCATTTCCTCAAGTGTAAGCGGGTGACCCCTTGTTCTTTGTACTGATCTGTTAAGAACAGATCTTTGGAGAGCCCTTTGTATGGGCCCTAAACATATTTATATAGTGTTACCATATCCCCTCTACGATGCCGTTTCTCTATTGTGTACAAGTTTAACCTTTCTAGCCTAACTAACACTTTCCATTTCCCTTACTAGTTTTGTAGCCCTCCTCTGCACTTTCTCTAGTTCTAAAATGTCCTTTTTCAGAAAGGGCCCCCAGAATTGAACAGCATATTCTAGGTGGGTTCTTACCATGGACCTGTAAAGAAGCATAATAATATCTTCCTCTCTTGAGTCAATACCCCTTTTAATACATGCCAATATCTTACTGGCCTTTGCAGCTGCCAGATGGCACTGCACGCTACTGCTAAGTCTATTGTCTACCATTACTGCCAAATCCTTTTCATTAGTAGATTTCCCTAGAGAAACACAATGTAAACTATATGTTGCATTTTTATTATTATACCCAAAATGCATAACTTAACACTTGTCTATATTGAATCTCATTTGCCACTTGCCTGCCCAGTTACTCAATTTGTCCAAATCCTCTTGTAATGAAGACACATCCAGTTCAGACTTTATTACCCTACTTAATGTCATTGGCAAACACTGATGCATGGCTCCCTATGCCCTCTGGGAGATCAGTAATAAACAAATTAAAAAGAAGAGGACCCAGGACAGTTTGCATTCTATCTTTTAGCCAATTTCCAATCCACGTACAAATGTTTGCCCCTAAGCCTATTTCATTCAATTTGTACAGTAACTTTTTGTGTGGAACCGTATCAAATGCCTTGGCAAAGTCTAAATAGATCACATCAACCACTGCTCCCAAATCTATATTTTTACTCACTTTTTCATAAAATGCAATTAAGTTAGCTTGACAACACCTGTCTTTCACAAAGCCATGTTGGCTGCTGCTAATGATATTCCTGTTCAAGATGAATTCTTGAACATATTCCCTTAGCAACCCTTCAGTTTCCCTATCACAGATGTCAAGCTTACAGGTCTGTAATTTCCCGGCTGGGATTTTGATCCCTTTTTAAATATGGGCAACACACCTGCTTTCTGCCAATCCATGGGCACCATACTGGAAATAAAAGAATCCCTGAAAATCAAAAATAACGGTCTGGCCAGGGCCTGACTTAGCTCTTTAAGCAACGTGGGTGTATACCATCTGGCCCCGGAGCTTTGTCTACCTTAACACCAATCAATTGTTTTAACACTCTTTCTTGTGTTAGCCAATCCCATGCTTGCTGTGACTGTTCTGAAAAAGTAGTTTGCAGGTTCTTGCCCATCGGGTCTTCCTTGGTAAAAACAGAAGAAAAGAAAGTATTTAAAATATATTCTTCAAAACACTACTGTTCCTGTAACAATTACTATAAATAGTGCTATAGCTAACTCCAACAGCCGATTAACAAATAATGACATTATCTTTATTTTTATATAGTACTACCAATTCAAATGTTGTGTGAAACACAGGATTTTTCAGGCACAGTGAGTCCTTGCCCTATAGAACATGTAATGTAATTTTGGTGCCAGAGGCACAAAGAGACAGAAGGTGGAATGCAAGAAACATTCATAATTGCTATTTACCATGTACTTTTGATGATAAAATGTTACTGAATTGTGTATTATTTTTAGCAAAGTATTTAGCACACATTTTCATAGACCTGGCTAACTTTGCTGTTAGTTTAGGTGCCTGTGCTAACATCGTGGTTAATTTAGAAGCATGTGCTATTCATCATCAATGAGTTAGCATATTTCTTGCATCAAAACATGAACAATCACAAATAGCACAAAAAAGTATGGCTTTCAAAAGCTAGTGACTACTCCACTTTAATGCATGCTGTCCAGAGTGACATGTAGTGATGATCGAGCACCCCAATGCTCGGGTGTTCGGGTACTCTGGCCGAGCACCCCCGGAGGCTCGAGTGCTCGGCCGAGCACCCGAGCCCCATTGAAGTCAATGGGAGGACTTGAGCATTACACCAGGCACCCCCTGCTCTGATGAGGGGAGGGTGCCTGGTCCATAGGAAAAGGGCAGAAAATGATGGAAACACCACAGAAATGGTTCAGGGACAGCATAGGGAGGATGTCTGGATGCATCTTGGACTCCAACGTCGCTGCTGGGAACGATGTTTCGCCCGTAGTACGCCATTTTTACAGACTGACCGTAAAACACACAAAAAGGAAGATAAAAACGACTTTAGGCGAAAAATTGTTACCAAACAGTATTTGCTGTATATTTACTTGTATATCATCTGCAAATTCTGCAAAAAATTTCATCGATTTTTCGGAACTGGGACCATGATTAAGAGGGAAACGTGCGCAGAGAAAATTCTGCAAAAAATTTCCTCGATTTTTCTGAACTGGGGCCATGATTAAGAGGGAAACGTGCGCAGAGGCAAATTCTGCAAAAAATTTCCTCGATTTTTCTGAACTGGGGCCATGATTAAGAGGGAAACGTGCGCTGAGCCGACCATCTAAAACATTATGGGTGAGGGTCTGCTGCGGAGCTGACCATCCTAAACATTATATGCGAAGGCCCGCTAGTGAGCTGACGCTATAAAACATTATATGAGAGGGCCCGCTAGAGAGCTGACCCAATAAAACATTATATAAGAAGGCCCGCTGGTGAGTTGACCTATACAAAAAGTTGTCAAACAGGGCCCGCTGGTGAGCTGGCCCTATATAAAAATTATATCACAGGGCCCGCTGGTGAGCTGGCCCTATATAAAAATTATATCACAGGGTATATGGAAGAGAGTCAACCATATACCCCTTTTTTGGGTGGAAGGGGTGAATGGGAATACAGAGTATTCCCATCATTGTAAATAACATATATAAAGACACTTTATGTTCACCCGGGGCTTTCCTCCAGTGGAGTGGAGAAGTCAGGGGAAATCCAGGCCTTGTTCATTTTTATAAGTGTCAACCTATCAGCATTTTCGGTGGAAAGGCGGATACGCTTATCTGTTATGATGCCACCAGCAGCACTAAATACCCGCTCAGACAGAACGCTGGCGGCAGGGCAGGCCAGCACCTCCAAGGCGTAGAGTGCCAGTTCATACCACGTGTCCAGCTTGGACACCCAGTAGTTGTAAGGCACAGAGGGATCAGTGAGGACGCTGACACGGTCTGCTACGTACTCCTTCACCATCTTCCAAAACTTTTCCCTCCTTGTGACACTAGGCTGCGCATCAGGGTGAGGGTGCTGGCGGGGTGTCATGAAGGTGTCCTACGCCTTGGAGAGTGTTGCCCTGCCTTTGTCGGAACTGCTGTGTGCTCCCCTTTTCTCCCCTTCTCGGTTGGCCAAGGTAGCACGTACTCTGCCGCCAGCGTTGTCAGATGGAAAATTTTGGAGCAATTTTTCAACAAGAACCTTCTGGTATTGCACCATTTTGCTTGTCCTCTCAACCGGAGGAATGAGAGATGAGAAATTCTCTTTGTAGCGGGGGTCCAGAAGGGTGAACACCCAGTAATCCGTGTTGTCTAAAATGCGTATAACGCGTGGGTCACGGGAAAGGCAGCCTAACATAAAGTCAGCCATGTGTGCCAGAGTACCAACAGGCAAGATTTCGCTGTCCTCACCAGGAGGATGACTCTCAATCTCCTCATCCTCTTCCTCCTCTTCTGCCCACCCACGCTGAAGAGATGGAACTAAAGTTCCATGGCTACCCTCTGTAGCGGAGGCAACCGTGTCTTCCTCCTCCTCCTCCTCCTCCTCCGCCTCCTCCAATTGTCGCTGAGAAGACGAAGTGAGGGTGCTCTGGCTATCACCTTGTGTAAGCTCTTCCTCCCGCATTTCCACCTCTTCCACATGCAAAGCGTCGGTTTTAATTGTGAGCAGCGAGCGTTTCAGTAGACACAGAAGTGGGATGGTTACACTGATAATAGCGTTATCGCCGCTCACCATCTGTGTCGATTCCTCAAAATTGCGTAAAACCTCACAGAGGTCTGACATCCATTCCCACTCCTCACTTCTGATTAGAGGAAGTTGAACGGAGAGGCGACGACCGTGTAACAGCTGGTACTCCACTACTGCCCTCTGCTGCTCACAAAGCCGGGCCAACATGTGGAAGGTGGAGTTCCAGCGCGTGCTCACGTCACACAGCAGCCGGTGAGCTGGCAATTGTAAGCGCTGCTGCAGCTTCAACAGGCCGGCTGAAGCTGTTGATGACTTACGGAAATGTGCACACACGCGGAGCACCTTGGTCAAGAGATCATGCAAATTGGGGTAGGTTTTTAGAAATCGCTGAACCACTAAATTAAATACATGCGCTAGGCATGGTACGTGTGTGAGCTTGCCGAGCTCCAAAGCCGCCACCAAGTTACGCCCATTATCACACACAACCATGCCTGGTTGCAGGTTGAGTGGCGAGAGCCACTGCTCGGTCTGGTGACTAATCCCCTGCAACAGCTCTGAGGCCGTGTGCTGTTTGTCCCCAAGGCAGATCAGCTTCAGCACGGCCTGTTGACGCTTCCCCACTGCAGTGCTACACTGCTTCCAGCTACCGGCTGATGGGTGAGTGGCGCTGCGTGCAGAGAATTCGGAGGTGGAAACGGAGGAGGAGGAGCCAATAACGTAGGTGCTGGCGGAAACCCTGATGGAGGTAGGGCCCGCAATCCTCGGCGTGGGTAGCACCTGTGCCATCCCAGGGTCCGAGTCGCTCCCAGCCTCCACGACATTCACCCAGTGTGCCGTCAGGGACATGTAGCGTCCCTGGCCACAAGCACTTGTCCATTTGTCAGTCGTTAAGTGGACCTTCCCAGTAACTGCGTTGGTCAGGGCACGGGTGATGTTACGGGACACATGGTGGTGTAAGGCGGAGACGGCACACCGGGAAAAGTAGTGGCGGCTGGGGACTGCGTACCGAGGGACAGCTGCTGCCATCAGGCTGCGGAAGGACTCAGTCTCCACAAGCCTAAATGGCAGCATTTCGATGGCCAGTAATTTGGAAAGGTGTGAGGTTAGTGCTATGGCCTGTGGGTGGGTGGCTGGGTATTTTCGCTTGCGCTCAAATGCCTGGGGTAACGACATTTGGACGCTGCTCTGGGACAGGGAAGTGGATGTGGTCGCTGATGGTGCTTCAGATGGTACAGGTGCAGGGCGGGAGGTATGCGGGCCTGCGCCTTCGACAGGCAATTGGCCGGCACTGAAAACAGGGGAAGAGGAGGCAGTGGTGTGGCCTGCAGACACAGATTGGCGATCCGGGCGTTCCTTCCACTTATTACGGTGCTTGGATGCCATGTGTCGGATCATGCTGGTGGTGGTGAGGTTGCTAGTGTTCATGCCTCGGCTCATTCTGGTGTGGCACAGGTTGCAAACTACAATTCTTTTGTCGTCCGCACTTTCCTTAAAAAAACGCCATACCGCGGAACACCTAGCCCTTGGCAAGGGAGATTTACGCAAGGGGGTGCTCCGTGGAACATTTGCGGGCCGGTTTGGTGCGGTCCGCCTTCTTTCTTTAGCCACACCACTGCCTCTTCCATCCTGTTGCGGTGCTGCAGATGGCTCACCCTCAGGACTGCTGTCATCGCTCGGCTCTCCACCTTCCCAGGTGGGGTCAGTCACCTCATCGTCCAACAAGTCCTCCTCCACTTCCTCACTCTGATCATCCTCCTCATTTCTTGATCCCACCACATACTCAGTCATTGACAACTGTGTATCATCCTCCTCATCAAGGTTTTGAGACAGTAATAGTGGTTGATTTGATGGCAACTGTGTCTCATCATCATCATCCACTTCCTTTGACCTTAAATGCCGTTCACCTCTGTCATCTTCTTGTGATTGGGTACCCTCTAGAGGTTGTGAATCAGGGCACAAGATGTCATGTTCCTCTGCAAGCGTGCTTGGAGAGAGGTTCAAATGAAGGACTGGTGATGAGACGAGCTCCTCACTATATCCCAGTGTGGGATCACTTCTTTGGCAAGACCCTCTATGGTGGGAGGAAGGATGATCAGGGTGAGGATTATGTTGACCAGACTCTTGGCTACTGAGAGTGGACTTGGTGGAAGACAGGGTGGTGCTTAACCGACTGGAAGCAGTATCACCTGAAATCCAACCGACCACCTGTTCGCAGTGGTCTGACCTCGAGAGTGATGTCCTGCGACGCCCTGTAAACTGAGACATGAAGCTAGGTATGGTGGATGTCTTTCTTTCTTGTGCTCTGGCACCAGGCACAGTTTCTACGCGTCCTGACCCGCACCCTGAACTATCAGGATCACGTCCACTTCCCCGTCCCTTTTTACCCGCCTTCTTCATATTACACGGAATATGTGCTGCTAATCTGCAACTTTGCACACTAAACAGAATGTGCTGCTAATCTGCAACTTTGCACACTAAACAGAATGTGCTGCTAATCTGCGGCTAGGCACAGTGAAAGGAATATGTGACGTTTATTTTTTACACTTTCCACACTAAACAGAATGTGCTGCTAATCTGCAACTTTGCACACTAAACAGAATGTGCTGCTTATCTGCGGCTAGGCACAGTGAACGGAATATGTGACGTTTATCTTTTACACTTTGCACACTAAACAGAATGTGCTGCTAATCTGCAACTTTGCACACTAAACAGAATGTGCTGCTAATCTGCGGCTAGGCACAGTGAAAGGAATATGTGACGTTTATTTTTTACACTTTCCACACTAAACAGAATGTGCTGCTAATCTGCAACTTTGCACACTAAACAGAATGTGCTGCTTATCTGCGGCTAGGCACAGTGAACGGAATATGTGACGTTTATTATTTACACTTTCCACACTAAACAGAATGTGCTGCTAATCTGCAACTTTGCACACTAAACAGAATGTGCTGCTTATCTGCGGCTAGGCACAGTGAACGGAATATGTGACGTTTATTTTTTACACTTTGCACACTAAACAGAATGTGCTGCTAATCTGCAACTTTGCACACTAAACAGAATGTGCTGCTAATCTGCGGCTAGGCACAGTGAAAGGAATATGTGACGTTTATTTTTTACACTTTCCACACTAAACAGAATGTGCTGCTAATCTGCAACTTTGCACACTAAACAGAATGTGCTGCTAATCTGCAACTTTGCACACTAAAAAGAATGTGCTGCTAATCTGCAACTTTGCACACTAAACAGAATGTGCTGCTAATCTGCAACTTTGCACACTAAACAGAATGTGCTGCTAATCTGCGGCTAGGCACAGTGAACGGAATATGTGACTTTTTTTTTTTTTTAAATCTGTGCCCCCCCAAACAAAATATAACTGCTGCCCCCACACACAATAGTCCTAAAAAGGACTTTTGGGTCTTTATATGTTGTTCAAACACACTTTTCTTCTCCCTACACTGACTTTCCCTTCCTATCCTCATCTCTCCCTGGCTAAGACTGAGCCGAACTCGCTGGTCAGGTGCTATACAGCACTCGATCACGGGTTCTGGCCAGCCAATCAGTGTAATGCCAGCAGCCAACATGGCTGCTGGCATTACACTGATGTCAGAGCCTCCCCGCACGTTTATTGGCTGCGCAGCAGCCGCGAAACGTGCGGGGAGGAGACCCGAACATGGCGGGCGAGCACATGCGGTACTCGTACGAGTACCGCCATGTGCCGAGCAGAGCGATGCTCGAGCCGAACCGAGCTTCGGCCGAGCATGCTCGCTCATCACTAGTGACATGTCTAAGGTCACAAGGAGATGAGACTATGAATTTAACCAGATTTGTTCTGCTTCACAGCCAGTTTCCTTGCTACAATTAACCAAAGAAGATATTAACAATAGGAGGAACTAAAATTTACCTCATGTCTTAGCCCTACATTACCTCCTCCATTAAACCCTTTTTGTGCCAGAAGGGTTCACAAAGCATTGCTTCACAATGCTTTGCGTGCCCCAGTAGCATTCAAAGGGTTACATCTTTAAAGGGATAGTAATGTTTCATAATAAAAGCAGCTCTAATTAATCATCATAGTATTTGGACTCTGGAGAGTGTTATTTCAATTCTGTCAGAGTTGTAGTTCAAGAGTAATTCAATGACAAAGTATCCCCCTCCCGCCCCTTTTACTGATGTAACACCGTTCAGCCATATCAGAAGGGAGGTGCCCAGGTAGATTGCAGAGAGGGACAATCGTCAATTAAGATAAGGGAAAAACCTGAAAAACTTGTCAAGGGGGGCAGGGCTTTCATTGTTCTCATAGGAAGAGGATTGTCCCCTGCTGCTATCTGTCTGGTCTATGGACTGCATTCCACATCTGAGAAGAGATGGCTTACACTAGGTAAAAGGGACGGGAGGGGAAACTTTGCTTGTGAATATCTCTCAAACCATAAAGATTTGAGAGATAAGACTTATATCATTCTTCATGTTTTTTAATGTCTACAAAATAAAATAAAGATAAAATGAAGTATTACTATCCCTTTAAATGCTAGGGGAAGTAGGCAATGCACTGCTATGCAGCGTTAGTGATTGGTGGAGGTAATGTAAGCATATGATAAGACGTACCTGAATGCCTCAGTTAATATAATGTATCACTCTAAATAACTCCTAAAGCTCTTTCAAATCACCAATTTGTTTCAGATGATAGATAAAATGATGTTTAATATTAATTACATGTTAACATATTTTGCATGAACTATGATTCTAACCCTTAAACATTTCAAGTATGGGAGAGGTATGCAAAATCATTGTTTATACAAATATAGCCTTTTCTACTCTAAAATGTATAAAGAAATAAAGAATAAAAATGCTCCCTGCATGTATTAACAGCAGTCAGAAAGTTGTTGCTGCCAGCTGAAATAAAACACAGTCCTCACATTTTAATGAGCTACAGCAAAATACATGGTCATATTCGCACCAAAAAAGATTTCTTTAAACAACCTGTTAAAGTTAGATAGACAATTTTAGTCTGTCAATATGTATCCCATTTTCTTTTTCTATAAACAAATAGTGCACTATATCTATAATGGATCTTCTTTGCAAACAAAGTCTCTGGGGGCCAGAGGAATAGGCAATGCATTGCTCCACAATGCATTGCACACCCCTCTGGCACTCAAAGGGTTAAACATGTTTTATTCTTATCATCAGTGCTACATCTTCTCATGGTGTTCTGCAACTTCGTTTAATGCTCATAGTGTTTCCATGACAACCACTCTAGGATGGGGCATCTTCACAAGGATTAGGATTACATGCTTCTCTCTGGGCACACTCTTGTAGGGTTGCCTCATTAACTCATTTTGTCTGCTGTCATCTCAGTGTTGATTGCACACAAGTATAATTATCTAAATCTGACTTGTTGCCATCATTTGAGTCACTGATTTCTACTTGTCTTTTGGCACTCCCACTGCTATTATTGTACTTCCTCTCAATGCCTCAACAACTTGATTTAATATAAAATAGACACTGTCTGGCATGTCACATCAATCAACATATGCTTCTACTATCACCTCATGTATAAATGGCAGTTGGGCTTGGAAAAGGGATCAGTAGGATTCCTTAAAGAAGAACCATACATATATGCATGAGTAGATTTAAATCTGCTTAACAGAAGGGCTTATTAGTCATACTGCAGTATCATATATCACTATACTTTTTAATTGTTGAAACTCTGTTGTACTCTGTGTCTGTAGAACGTCATTTAAATACATGGGAACTTTCAACTGTTTGAAATATTAATCTTTAAAGCTCCCCAGAATATAGATTCTAGGTCAGTGATTCTTAGTGCTGACCCCATTGACGTTGCATTGGGACAATGTTGTGAACCAAAGCAGTACTGGGTTGCAGGGGACTCCACCAGCTTCAAAGAGTAGGTAAAGTCTGAGAAAATGTGTGTGTGAATGAGTGTGTATGTGTGAGAATGAGTGAGTGTATGTGAGAATGTGAGTTATGATGACAGGGTATGAATGTTTCTCTGGATAGCAGTGGAACAAGGTTGGGTTGGCACACAGAATAGTGTGGGCCTATGGCTACCACTGGAACAAGGCTGAGCTGGCAGATAATATAGAATGGGTCTGTGGCTAAGAGTGGAACAAGGCTGGGGTAACAGACAGTTTATGTATGGTTCTGTAGCTACCAGTGGAACAAGACTGGACTGGCAGACAGTACCGGTGTGACTACTAGTGGAAAAGGCTGGGATGGCAGACAGTGTAGAGTGGTTCTAGGCTACCAGTGGAACAAGGTTGGCCTGGGTGGTTGTTTGAATATTATCCATAGACAGAGAGACATCCAAAGACAGAGACATCCCCAGACTGAGACACATGTTCACAAACTGAGACAGAGATGTTCACAGACAGAGATAAAGAGAGAAAAGCTGGGTTGTCTTGGGCCATCATTCTGGGTTTCTCCCTCCTGAAGGAGGCTACAGCTCTGTAGCCAAGTATCACGGTGCCCCGTGATCCTGTTGCCATAGTGACGTCCGCGCTCCTGCCCTGTCAGTCCCAGCCGGGTCTAGGAGGTGTTGCTACAAGCTGACTGGCTCTAAAAGGGACTGGCAGAGCAGGCGCGTAGACATCACTATTGCAAGATGTCCGCGCTCCTTTCTGCTGTTAGTCCATGAAGAACAGCGATTTCTCTTTAATCTGGTAAGAATTCTGGTGACTAGCGCTACTGAGCAGCTAGTCGCCAGATGTGCAATTATGTGAGCCAATATACTTTTTGGGTGGTAGTTCTGCTTTAGAGCAGTAAGACTGTCTGGATGGATCACAGAGAGGGACAATCTTCAGTGAGCATAAGGAAAAACCTGAAAAACCGGTCAAGTGGGGCAGGGTTTTCCTTATGCTCACAGTAAGAAGACAGTCCCTTGCTGTGATCTGTCTGGTCAAGGGATCAGATTCCACATCTCAGGGGAGGTGGTTTACACTAGATAAAAGGGGTGGGAGGGGGATACTTTATTATTCAATTACTCTTGAGCTACAACTCTGACAGTACTGAAATAACACTCTCCATGGCCTAAATACTATGAAGATTAATCAGAATTTCTATTTTTGTGAAACATTACTATCCCTTTAAAAAACAAAGTACTGTCAGTAGTTTTAAAGGGATAGTAATGTTTCATAATAAAAGCAGCTCTAATTAATCAGCATAGTATTTGTACTTTGGAGAGTGTTATTTCAATACTGTCAGAGTTGTAGTTCAAGAGTAATTCAATTCCTCCCGCCCCTTTTACTGATGTAACACTGCTCAGCCAGAGCAGAAGGAAGGTGCCCAGGTAGACTGCAGAGAGGGACAATCTTCAATTAAGATAAGGGAAAAAACTGAAAAACTTGTCAAGGGGGGAAGGGATTTCATTGTTTTCATACAAAGAAGAACATCCCCTTCTGTTATCTGTCTGGTCTTACAACTAGATTCACATCTGAGAAGAGATTGCTTACACTAGGAAAAAGGGGCGGGAGGGGGAAACTTTACTTGTGAATATCTCTCAAATCATAAAGGTTTGAGAGATAAGACTTATATCGTTCTTCATGTTTTTTAATGCCTACAAAATAAAATAAAGATAAAACGAAGTATTACTATCCCTTTAACACTGCCTATCAAATTGAGCCATTTACCTTTTGATTACAACTGTCTAAAGAGCACAATTTGAGAAAGTCTCAGCCGTGCTAGTCAAACACCCACATTCTGAGATTAAGGTGAAGACAGAGTAATTCCAATGTTCCTGCAATAAAACCTGCTCCTAGGATATGGTATCTTGTATATGTAATAGTTTATATACCACTTACTGGCAATTAATGCTATGCTATAGAAGTCTCTACATTTCAACATTGTAATGAAGACCTCTATAGCATCTAAGAGGATACAAATGTTTTTGTATTTGTATGTTATAAGATAAATGTACTTCCTGTGCCAGGAAACAGGGGATAAGGCTGTGAGTGAGGTGATACAAGTAGTGGGTGTGGCCATGAGAAGTACTAGGGTCACCTGACATGTAAACTCAGCCTTGCCCTTCGGTGGTATAAGAAATCAGTTTTTAGACTTTTTAAGTACGTTAGTTTTCAGGATGTGTTTATTCAGACATTATTGCAATTTTCAGACACTTATAATGCTTCCTTAATGCTTTGAATGCAACCATTGTGCACCTTTCTGGCAATCAAAGGGATGAACAAAGAATCAAGTGCCAGGTAGAAGACATATATGACTAGATTTAAGACTCTGTAGATTGTAAAGTATTTTGAAGATTCTAGCGTGAAGCTACTTCACATTATGTGCAAGAAACTCAGATCCCTTTTTAAGCGTCACTGTGCTAAGGAAAACTGGGGCAATTCTGGAGAAAACCAATTGCATCATAGGGGGAAAGTACTACATTTCCAAAATGACCATCAATTTAAAATGGGTCTTTAGACCTCTTGTATGCCAGAGAGGTTTCTTATGCACTGGAAAGCATTGCTCTGGATACTGCTCTGGCACTCAAAGCCTTAAAGACCTCTCTAGCATTAAAGGGTTTAAAATCCTCACATTTATAAATTGTATATTTATTTGTCCCTATAGTGCTGATGGTTTTAACTTTAATTGCTCTAGTTCTTAGTAAATCAGCTAAAGTGTTCTTCTAGCTCTCACTCAAGTCATTGTAGCTACATTCAGAATGAAGAGATCACTCTGAGAAGCGTGCAATATGAGGAGAGGATTGAAGAACTGCAGAGGGAATTAGCAAATGACCTGTATAAATGAATCAACCTTTGGGCCAGTGACACTAATTTACTGTATGAGGTGAACATTCACATAAACATCTCTACTAAATAGTTCAGTATCCAAAATGTTACACATGATTAACCTATATAAACTGATACAGCCACAAACACAAACCACAGCCATATAAACAGTAATGGAAAAGGCTACACACCAAAAAGAAGTATCTGTAGACATAGTGGTAGTGGCATAGCTGGGATCTCTCCGGATTTGCCCCAGAGACTCTGGTTTTTGCAGTTAATAATTACCGAGTCTCTGGGGCAGAGGCTGATTCTCCAGATGTGGGGAGTTTCTACTGAAACAGCCTATTCCTCAAAGTTTTTTTTATGTTTTGTAAGTCCCGCCCCCACTCACAATTAAGTCCTGCCCTCTTTTAACTCAAATCACATAATTTCTCTCCCCCAACGGCACCACAGGACTCTGATCTCTGTCAATTCTACAACCAAAAGTTCCCAGGTATGGGTAGTGGGCTGTAGAAATATCTATAAAAAACAAGTATAAACAGAGTACAAGGCAAGTTTAATTTTGTCGGAATCATGTACCAATATGAATCCATGTTAAAATAAGCAGACCTACCTATTTATTGACCTAGTGTGGAGTGTATGGGAATTTATCAATTCTCTGTTCCTTTGCACCTTGTTTCCTGCAATGTAATAAACATGTAACATAGAAAAATAGTGTTACTTTTTTCTTGCACATGCTACAGAGGAGACATCTGGGGCTTGCAAACATTAAAGTCTTAATGTTGGCAGAGTGTGATGTGCCAGTATGTACTAATACAAAGGTATGAGTACTTTGTTATTTGGCAATAATAGGATTTTAGTCTTACCTGTTAAATCCTTTTCACTTAGTCCATACAGGTTACTGGTACACTGGGAGGCGATCCGCCCCTTTAAGTAGGCAGGAACATTCTCTAAATGTATGCAGGGGGCAGAGCCTCCCCTCCCTCTTAGGCTGCACCTCAGTCAGTACAAACCAGAATGATTTGAGACACTAACACTGACCAGAGATAGGAGAGAAGAAGAAGACCCCTGTGAGCATGCCCCAAAAGGCTCCCACAGAATGCCACAGGAGAGCCAAGCATGGTCTCTTGACAGGGTGGGAGACCAGTAACCTGTATGGACTAAGTGAAAAGGATTTAACAGGTAAGACTAAAATACTATTTTCACTATCGTCCAATACAGGTTACTGGTACACTGGGATGTCCAAACATTGAGTTTCCCAGAGACGGGAAGAAGGCAAGGACCAGGCGCAAGGCCCCCAGGGTCACCAGAACCTCTATGAACCGACCGGTCATAGATCCCAACAATCAGAAGTGTCAACGGACACCAACTAGGGGTAAGAACAGACCCCAAACAAAACACAGCACACTGAATTAGAGCCAACAGGGCTCAACAGTAAGGAAGCACTGAGACTCTCAGAAGAAGAAGAAGATCCTAGACTGGCAAGACTGCCTCCAGGACCTTCCTCCCAAAGCTGGCATCAGCCGAGGCCAGCACATCCACGTGGTAGTGCTTCGAAAATGTGTGCACAGAGGACCAAGTGGCCGCCCGGCACAGCTGATCAGCAGACGCTTGATTTTTATAGGCCCAAGAGGCCCCAATTGATCTGGTAGAATGAGCAGTGACCAAAAAGGCACATGCTTATTCCGCAATTCGTAAGACTTACGAATAGTAGATTTTATCCAAGATGCAATGGTCACCTTGGATGCCGGTCTCCCTGCCCTAGGTCCCTCAGGATTGACAAACAGAGCGTCAGACTTCCTGATAGACTCAGTGCGATGAACATAAAATTTGAGACAATGCACGACATCCAATAAATGAAGATCCCTCTCCTTGTCAGAGGAAGGGTTAGGGCAGAAAGAGGGCACCACAATCTCCTGATTGATGTGAAATTCGGAGACCACCTTAGGCAAGAATTCCTTGGAAGTGCGAAGCACAGCCTTATCCTTATGGAACACCAGATAAGGTGGTTTACAAGACAAGGCTTGTAATTCTGCCACCCGGCGAACCGATACAATAGCCAAAAGGAAGGCCATCTTCCAGGTCAAAAGGCGCAAAGGAATAGTAGCCAAGGACTCAAAGGGGGGTCATTGGAGAACCCCCAAGACTAGATTAAGATCCCACCGAGGAGCCGGACTCTTGAAAGCGGGACAAACATGAGCCACACCTTGGAAGAAAACTTGATGTCAGGAATAACGGCAATGCGCTCCTGGAAAAAGACAGAGAGCACTTAAGTCTGAACCTTGAGAAAACTCAGACTGAGTCCCTTATCAACACCGTCCTGTAAAAAGGCCAGGACAGTAGGAAGATGAAAATCATGCGATAGATCCCTATCAGCACACCATGCAACAAAAGTCGACCAGACTCGGTGATAGATCTTAGAAGACACAGGCTTATGAGCGCGTAGCATCGTAGACACCACAGAAGACGAAAAACCCTTTTTCTTCAAAATTGAGGATTCAACCTCCAAGCCATCAAATGAAGACGATGAACATCCTCCTTCCACAGATAGCCTTGTAGCAGAAGATCTGGAAGAGAGGGAAGCGGAAAGGGCTCCGCCACAGACATTGCAATCAGATCCAGATACCAGGACTGACGAGGCCAATTCAAAGCAATCAGGATAACTGGACAACGCTCCATCTTCAGCTTCTGGATGACTCTGATCAACAGTGGAAGAGGAGGGAAGATGTAGGCTAGGGAGAATTCCCAAGGGATTGACAAGGCGTCCACTGCCAGGGCCAGTGGATCCCTCCACCGAGAGCAGAACACTGAAACCTTCCTGTTGTGTCTGGTTGCCATCAGATCCACTACAGGAACCCCCCCCTACATCTGGGTTCGAAGGTGAAACACCTCTGGATGAAGAGCCCACTCTCCGCTGTTGACTGTGTGACGACTGAGAAAGTCTGCCATGATGTTGTCTATGCCTGGAATGTGTACCGCTGAAATGACGGGGACATGAGCTTCCACCTAAGACAAAATGGCCTTGACCTCTAACCAGGCGGCGAGACTTCTTGTTCCACCTTGTTTGTTGATGTAAGCCACTGAGGTGACGTTGTCGGACTCTACTCTGACTGGACAACCCTCCAGTTGAGATTCCCAATGTCTCAGGGCAAGGAAGATGGCACGTAGTTCCAGGATGTTGATGGAGAGGATAGATTCCTCCAATCCCCACTTCCCCTGTGCACTAAAGTAACCCAACACTGCCCCCCATCCCAGGAGGCTGGCATCCATCGTGACCGTGGTCCAATAAGGGATCTGGAAGGATCTCCCTTTCAGGAGATGAGAAAGATCCAACCACCATTCCAAGCTCAACTCGACATGAGGAGGTAGAGAGACAGATAGCTGCAGATGGTCTGGACGATTCCTGCACGTCTGGATCACGAACCTCTGAAGTTCCCTGGTGTGTGCCATAGCAAACAGCACCTCCTCTATTGTGGAAATGAATTTCCCCACCAGAGAAGTCAATTTCGGCACTGGAATCCGCTCGAGAGCCAGAATCTTTGATACTCGGAGAGCAATCTGATGAGCCACCTCCTCCGGCAGAAACACCATGCACCGCTGGGTGTCGAACAGGAGACCCAGGAAGATATCTGCTGAGATGGAACCAAGTCTGACTTGTCCAGATTCACAATCCATCCGTGGCAAGTGAGTGTCTGAATGCAAGCCTGAACCTGCTGATGAAGGATCTCCGCTGATGTAGCCAAGGGGGAGGGCCGAAAACTGAAAATGACCTCTGTGGCAGGCAAACCTGAGATACCGTCTGCTCTCTAGATGGATAGGGATGTGCAGATATGCATCCTGGAAATCCAGGGAAGCAAGGAATTCCCCCGGAGACATAGCAGCTAACACAGTGCGCAGAGATTCCTGTCGATAATGGGTACTCACAACAAAGGAGTTGAGATCTTTGCGGTCCAAAATAGGACGAGCTCCACCATCCTTTTTGGCCACAATGAACAGGTTGGAATAAAACTGGTTCCAGGACTTCTTTGTCCAAAAGATCCTGAATAGCGCTGTCGAATAGACGCCTTTTTGTGGGGTCCTGGGAAGGACAAGTAAAATGGAATCGAAAGGGAGTAGTGATGATCGAGCACCGCAATGCTCGGGTGTTCGGGTGCTCTGGCCGAGCACCCCCGGAGGCTCACCCACCCTATCCTCCCTCGCCTCCCATGCCTCCTGATCTAGGCTTTGAGAGTGGTGAGCCTGCCCTGTTGGGGGTTACCCGATTGTCTTGAGAGGAGAGGGCCTTTAGGAGGAGGGAAGGCCTCTGTTTGTATTGTGGGAGATCTGGATATCTGTTGCGTGCCTGTCCAGTAAGGCCAGAGAGACCATCTGGTGCACGAGCTGGCAGAGGCCAGATGATTGGCAAGATTTCTTTGTCCCGGGAAAATCTTTTGAGTAAACCCATGTTGAAGGCCTGTATCTACTGGGCTAATAAGTCTGTTTCGGTTTCTGCCCTTTTAGATACAAGGGCCGCTGGGTGCTTTATTGATGCAGAATTTGTAGCCAGTAATAATATTCCATTATCCTTGTTGGAGTCACCATTAGCAGTGGAGGCCATTGATGGTAGACCTTTGCAGCCCTCTCACATCACACATGAGACTACGTTGATAATCCTAAGAGTGGAAGCCCTGCATACGGAGACATTAAAGTTTCAGGTGATTCATTCTCCACATCATGCTCTTGGTTTGGGTTTCCCATGGGTGCAAAAGCACAATCCTAGGATGGACTGGCAAACGTGCGAGGTCCTATCATGGCTTCAGTCCTGTAACAAGTCCTGTCTATCTTGTCCTGTGAGAGCTACTGTTGCCTCAAAGTCTCTTCTTCCGGAGGAATACTCTTCCTTTATTGATGTGTTCAGCGAAAATCAGGCTGAGGCGCTGCCTCCCCACAGACCCTATGATTGTGCCCTAGAGTTACTGTCTGGCTCAACCCCTCCTAAGGATCGTGTGCATCCATTGTCTGGGGAGGAGAATAAGGCTATGGAAGAGTATGTGTCCGATGCATTGGCCAGAGGGATTATTCGGAAACCCACATCTCCTGTTGGTACTGGATTTTTTTTTGTTAAGAAGAAGGACGGGGAGTTGCGTCCCTGTATTGATTTCCGTGGCTTAAACAAATTGCTCGTGAAAAATGCTTATCCCATCTCATTGATCACTGGATCTAAGATCTTTACTAAGTTGGATCTAAGGGCAGCGTACAATTTGGTACGCATTAAAGAGGGACATGAGTGGAAGACAGCATTCAATACTCAAAGTGGCATTATGAGTATCTGGTGATGCCTTTTGGCTTGTGTAATGCTCCAGCATTAATCAGTTCCAGGAACTGATTAATGATGTTCTGAGAGAGCTCCTGCAGAGTTGTGTGGTGGTATATCTGGACGATATCCTCATACATTCCCTGACTCTGGAGACGCATCAAGCAGATGGTGTTAAGTCTGCTACAGGAGAATAAGCTCTTTTGCAGGTTGGAGAAATGCGAGTTTTACAAGCCGCAAGTGACGTTCTAGGGTTATATCATTTCTGCCGCTGGATTCGCCATGGATCCATTGAAGTTCTTAATTGGCCTCGTCCTATGGGCCTTAAGGCAATCCAGAGGTTCCTGGGATTCACCAATTATTATCGAAAATGTATCAAAAGTTTTTCCTCCATTGTCAGACCCCTTACGGAAATGACTTGCAAAGGGGCTAAAACCACTGAGTGGTCTCAAGAAGCGATCGATGCATTCGAGAACTTAAGGAAGGCTTTTTCCACTGCCCTAATTTTGGTTCATTCTGACCCCTCTTTACCATATACACTGGAGGTGGATGCCTCAGAGATAGGTGTGGGCGCCTTGTTGTCACAGCGCTCTGCTCCAGGAGGAGCACTTCGCCCATGTGGGTATTTCTCGAAGAAGTTGTCTAAAGCAGAGAGACTGTACCAGATTGGTGACAGAGAGTTATTGGCAATTGTGTTGGCCTTAAAGGAGTGGAGACATCTGTTGGAAGGTATGAAAACTCCCATTTTGATTTTGACAGATCATAAAAATTTGATTTATCTGTCTGAACCTAAGCGCTTACCCGCAAGACAGGCTCGATGGGCACTATTTCTGTCTCGTTTTAACTTTGTGGTTTCATACCTTCCTGGATCTAAAAACATTCAGGCTGACGCATTATCTCGCCAGTTTTGCTTTCCCTTGAGGGAGGAGGATCCGCCCTCTCCGGTCATTCCTGCTGACCGTATTTTGGCTATGATCCGTACATGCATTAATTCTCCTTTGGGTGAGGAGATTTTGGCCGCTCAGGCTGCCGCCCCAGATGAAAGACCTGAGGGTCGTTCCTTTGTGCCAGCGCAATTTCATATTCAGTTGCTGGAGACTTATCATGCCTCAAAAATCGCTGGGCATATTGGTCGAGACCAGCTGATTTGGTATTTGTCACAAGTTTTCTGGTGGCCAAGTTTAAGGGCTGATTGTGCTGCTTTTACAGCTGCCTGTGGGCCTGCTTCAACCAGTGGCCAATGGGGAACGCCCCTGGTCACATTTATCAATTGATTTCATGGTTGAACTTCCACGCTCCATGGGATGTACAATGATTTTGATGACAGTGGAAAAGTTTTCAAAGATGGCTCATTTTGTGCCACTTAAGGGATTACCTTCCGCCAGGGAACTGGTGGTGATCTTTGCCAGAGAAGTCTTCCGTTTACATGGTATCCCGAAGGTTATTGTGTCTGCTAGAGGAAGTCAGTTTGTGGGTTCCAACCCTCAGTGTTGCCCGAGAATTTTCAAGCGTAATCCATGCCGGCTCTGGATTTGCATTTATGAGCCCTCCGGTCTTCCTGGGTAAAGGTGCAGCAAACCTTACGTGGGTCATGTTGCGGCAAAAACAGCAGGCGGATCGTAGAAGGTTGCCGGCTCCCCACTTTCAAGTAGGAGATAGAGTGTGGCTGTCTTCACGTAATCTGCACCTGAAAGTTCCATGTGGCAAGTTGGCTCCTAGATTCATTGGGCCGTTCCATGTATTACGTAAGATTAATCCAGTTGCTTACACTTTGGAGTTGCCAGCCAGTATGCGAATTCACAATGTGTTCCATGTGTCTCTGCTTAAGCCCTTGGTCTGCAACCGGTACATAACTGTTCCTGTTCAGGCTGCTCCTGTGAGAGTTGCAGCTCACAAGGAATTTGAAGTACAAAACATTATGGACTCCCAGTTGGTTCGAGGGCGCTTACAGTATTTGATCCATTGGAAGGGATATGGTCCAGAGGAGCATTCCTGGATTTCAGCTGATGATGTTCACGCTCCTGTTTTGGTACGCAGATTCCATGTGAAGTTCCCTGACAAACCCCGGCCAGTTCCGCAGAGGAGGGGCCTTTGAGGGGGAGGTACTGTTACAGTTTACAGCTTACCTTGTTTGCAGCAGCATCTACAGGTGTGAGGCTTCTAGCATGCAGCAGGCCTCTGTTTTATCTGTTTGTTTCCTGTAGTCTCCTCCTACCTACGTCCTACTTCCTCCTTCTGAGCTGCTCCTCCTACTTCCTGTGGAGGGGTTTAAAAGGCAGACTGTGTCCTGACTCAGTCATCCTTGCGTTGTTGTTATTACGTGAAGTACTTGGGCTCTGTGTGTGACCTGGCTATCTACGAACACCCACTCTGTGTATGACCTGGCTATTTATGAGAACCCGCATTGTGTATGACCCGCTAAGTAAGAGAACCATTTCTGTGTATGACCCAGATAAGTACGAGAACCCTCTCTGTGTATGACCCAGTGATCACGAGTATCCCTTACTGTGATCAATTTGTGCTAATGGCTTAAGAGAGACCACTGTTGTGGACAGGGTCTGATTGGTGACTTCAGGCGTGAGTCACAGGGTCTCGATATAGTGACTGCAGGCGTGAGTCACAGGGTCTCGTGTGGTGGCTGCAGGCATGAGCCACAGGGTCTTTATATGTGACTACAGGAGTGAGTCACAGGGGTCCGATATAGTGACTGCAGGCAGAGTCACAGGGTCTCTTAGCGGTGACTGCAGGCATGGGTCAGTTCTCCAGTCCAGAAGTCCTTGTGTTCCTGTTCATCGGATCAAGATTGCCGAGCCAGTGTTCACAGTGGTCGCCTATGCCAGTGTTCCAGTCGACGGATCAAGAGTTGGCGTTCCTGTATCCTGCGGAGACTAACAGGGGCTTCGGCCCAGTCTCTCGCATTGTGGTCTAGCAAGAGGCCTACTATTTCTGGTAGTAGTGTCACCAGCTAGTAACCCTTTGCTTGTTGTACCACTTATTTATCTCTGTGATTTATTATATTAAATATTTTGCATTATATTACCGTATTGAGTTCTGAGCATTCCTGGGTGCCCGTGACACATATTACTTTTTTTGTAGGACTATGTTTTTTTTTATTTTATTTTTTTTATTTTATTTTTTTTAAAGCACAAGCCCTGAGGAAAAAAATGCCCTACTGGCACTAGGCCAGAAGGTCATGTCATGTTAGCCAGTGGCCACTGGCCCTTGCCAAATGCCCTGATGTAGATGCAGAATTTGCAACTGCTGTTCTTGTTGCTGCTGCTGCTAAATTGTTTAAGCAGCAGGATGATTAGGCAGCTCAAAGGGATTGGGATCAGCAACAGCAGTAACATGGGTGATGAATGATGTAGGTTCCACTTGACACAACTAGCTCCAGTGATGTCCCTGAGGCAGTAGCAGCACAATAAGTAGCCCCAAAAAAGAAGAAGTTGGCCAAAAATTCTTCTCCACCTGCCCCTCCTCCAAAATCATGGGTGTGTTGTTACTAGAATATAAATGTGTGGTCAGTGCACCACACAGTGTGTAATGGGTGGCTACATTTGGCGGGGGGAGGTAATGATGAACAAGGTGGATTGGCAGAAGATGTATTTACCCGAGAGGAAGAAGGTGATGGTGAGCTAATTGTTTTACTCTACATAGAACTTCTAGTCTTTACCTGGGTTTCTCTATTCTTCCTCCTCTTTGATCTCTACATCACCTCTTGCTGCCTTTCTGTAGTCAGGGGGTAGAATAACACTGGTGCTTGATTTCTGCGGTGGGTGTTTAGCTTTAACATGTTTGACATAAATGTCATGGTGTCTGTGTTTCATGTGTGTTAGCAGGGAGGTTGTGCCAAGGTGTATTCCCTCCTTTCCTCTTCTCACTGATTGTTACAAATTGTACACATTGCCATTGAGGATGAGTGCACTGTGTCTGCCCCAACAGAAAAATAGTCCCACACTCATGACTTCAGGGGATAGGGATAGGGAACAGGTGGAGAAGAATGTCCTCTTTCTTCTTGTCCTCCACATTCCCCTTCACTGTCTGGGTCACAGGATGATGTTGCTGCTGTTGCTACAACTGTATCAGAATCAGTACTGCAACTAGGATCAGGATTATTGCTCCTGCTGGCAAATGGAACCTGTCCTAGTCCTGCATCAATTGTTGACCCCATTCCCACTGTGTCACCTGTGATCTGTGGCCCAGTAGCCTGCTCCTCAGCATCCTGCTACCCTTGCAATTAAGCAGCAGCAGGAATTATAGCAGTTGCAATTTCCAAAAGCTCACTGCTGGTGGTGGTGGTGATACCCATCCTCATCCCTGTCTCATATTCCTTCTTAGTTTGGGTTAAAAAGGCCATCAATGTCTCTTCCACTCCAGCTTCTCTACCATCATCATCACCACCACCACTAGTCTGACTCCCTAGGTGCTACTGCTACTCTATTACAGACATCTCACTGCTAGTTGGAGGAGGTGATGAGCAATGTGACAGAGGGTTCCCTAATGTCATACTTGCCATTTCTTGGTTATGTGAAGAAGGCAGACTGGCAGCAGTAGAAGCAGGCACAGGCAGCTGATCTGTGCTCCTGGTGGTGGTGGTAATATTATTACTGCACCTGCTATCCACCACCAGTTCTGGCTTCTTCAGGATCATGTTCCACCTGGACACTGTTGTGAAGGGAAGGGGACTCCCAGGGTCAAAGGAATGGTGTGGGGTCCCTTGACCACAAATGCTTCCCCTACCACGACCCTAAAACTAGTCCCACTGGCTGCTTCACCATTACTGTTACTACTACTAATAACCAACCACATCAAGTTCAGCCCCAGAATCTTCCTCCTTACAGTCACCAGTAATATGAATATACTGATTACCTCTCTTTCACTCCTAACACTTCCAAGCTGCTGGTTCTTCTTAGTAGTAGTAATAGCACTGGTGGTACTGCTTGGGGATGGCAAGTGTGACTTAGGGTCTCCTGCTGTCACAGTTGGCATCATCTTGTCCTCCATCCCCTCCGGAGTATTACTAGACACACTAGCAGCAGGTTCAGCACTGATGGCAGCAGGTTCAGGAGGAGAAGCACATTTGACAGCAGGCATAGCACTGGTGGCAGCAGGGGCAGCACGTTTGGCAGCAGTCACAGCAATAGTGGTAGCAGGGGAAGCATGTCTGGCAGCAGGCATAGCAATGGTGGCAGCAGGGGCAGCACGTCTGGCAGCAGGCTTAGGCAGCTGACATGTCCTGCTCTCACTACTACCCGTTTCTTCCTCTCTTGGCATTAATTTCCCAAAGATCCTTAAGGGTGATTTAGAGGGATTGGACAGCATTGGTTCTGTAGTGCTCACTTCCTCCTCCTCACTGACTCAGTGGACACATAAGGGTCCTTCCAGTTCCTCCTTTTATTATTTTTAAAGTTTCTCATAGTGATAGCAGTCATTATGAGCCTCTCCTGCCTCAGTTTTCCAAACAACTCACAGTAGAACAGCACAGCACATGTACCTCGCTCTGTAGCTGTTTCAATTGTCTTCCACTTCCGGGAATACATCACATTTTTTATAGCGAAATGTGACAAACACGTAAATCAATCTGCAGAAATTTTCCAGTCATTGAAAAAATGGTGAAGAATTTTGGCCAATAGGCAAAAAATGCGAAGATTTTAATAGCTGATTTTAAATCAGATTTTCCTGCAAAAAACAATGTGGTTTTCACTGAATTGGTGGGAGAAATCAAGCCTCTCGTTTATGTGACTCCCAGGATCATCTACTCAGTCTGCTGGTCTATGATAAAGGTACTGGCCCCTGAAGCTGTTGATGCCCTCCTACATGGACATATGTTAAGTTTAAGGTGTGATAAAGAGGTGATAAAGTGCAGATAACTTCTCCAGTGATATCACTACTCTAATTCATATATTATTATCATGGTACCCGTGCTATTTGGCGACATTCTGTCAGTTTCCACTCCTGCTTACTCTACTGGCTGCGCTGTTATTGTCCCGCCCAGCATTTGTCTTTAAATGCTGGGTTCTGGCACTTCTGCAGTGCCCTTTCATGGTGTTTCAGTACCAGCGCTTGTTCCTGTTATTCGCATGATCTCAGTGTACCGACCCGGCCTGCCTGACAACTCTGCATCTTGTTCCTGCCTGTGTACCGACCCGGACTGTCTGACTATTCTGCATCTCGTTTCTGCCTGTGTACCGACCTGGATTGGCTGACGATTCTGCTCTGTGTGTGTGGTTCCAGCCCGGCTGGACTACTGTGGTTGCGTTCCTCTCCTGCACGCCTTATCCGGTCTCCGGTGGTGGTGGTGTCAGGATCCTCTCTGTCTCCGGACCGTTCGCTGCAGTCTGGTCTCTGTTGCCTCAGTGTCGCCCAGGCAACATTTCTGTGTGTCCTCACTCCCATGCAGTCCTCGGTTGGGTGCCTCACAGGGCAAGTTGCTCAGTCTCCGTTACTGCTACAGCAGTCACAAGTTGCTCAGTCTCCGTTACTGCTACGGCAGTCACAAGTTGCTCAGTCTCTATTACTGCTACGGCAGTGCCCAAGTTGCTCAGTCTCCGTTACTGCTACAGCAGGCACAAGTTGCTCAGTCTCTGTTACTGCTACGGCAGTCCTCAAGTTGATCTGGTCTCCATTACTTTTGGGCGTTACTCGATTTTGTGCTCTCTCCTTTTGATTGAGCTTCTTAATGGGCCTTGCACTATTAGGGCCTGTCAGTACTTTCGGCCTAATAGTACCCATTCAGTGCTGTCCAACTGATAATCACACAAGAACTGCCTGACCTGTGTCAGTATATTGAACTCTGGATTCCTGCATATACTGGACCTGTGTGGGCTTACCTCATTATAACCTGCCTTGTGTCTGTACTATATTGTATATATATATATTACAGGACCCGTGAGGGTTATTGTTATTATCATTGTTCAATAAAATTGTGTTTTATCCAAACCTACTGTGTCTGCGTGTCAAACAAACCATTACAGTACGAAAGGGCCATGACCTCAGACAGTATAGGTGAACGTAATGCACAAAACATCTATTGGAGGATGGACTTTCATGAGCAGCATTTAGACCAGTTGGCACTGGCCATCCAAACTATTCTAGAGCACACATCTCACCTTGACAAACCAGCTCAAGCACCAGTGGTCCCCTCCGTTTCGACACCGGAAGCTCAATCCATGACGCAAGTGGCCTTGTGTAAAGGGTTAACCGCCTCAGCTCCATTACCTCTAAGATACGATGCCGAACCCACCCTATGCAGAGGGTTTATTAATCAATTGGAGATTTTTTTTTTTAAACTAACTCCCCATGCCTTTCCTAATGACAGCAGTAAGGTGGGCTTCATGATATCATTACTGACGGGCAGGGCCCTGGCATGGGCTAACCCCTTGTGGGAGACTGCTAAACCCTGCACTAGGAACTTCGGGGTGTTTGTGCGGGGTGTTAAGTCCCAGGTAGAGCCACCTCTGCTGCCAAACAACTCAGGGAGATACAACAAGGTTCTCGTACAGTGGGCAATTATGCTATCGAATTCTGTACATTTGCAGCAGAGGTAGGCTGGAACAACAAGGCGTTGGTGCCAGCATTTGCTCAGGGACTTGCTGACCGTATTAAGGATGAGACGGCAGCCAGAGATGTACCTAATGATCTGGAAGAGTTTATTGATTTCACTATATTAATCAGTGAAAGACTAATGGCCAAAGACTGCAAGCAGCGGTCCAGAAATTTTGGACAGGCCGGTCAAAATGTCCCAACCTTGCCTCCCTTGCCTCCCATGCCTCCTGAGTGTACCCAAGACACTAGTGAACCAATGCAGCTAGGGTTCACCAAGTTGACTAAGGAGGAACGGGCGCATCGCCGAAGGCAGGGCTTATGTCTGTATTGTGGCAAATCCGGACACCTGTTGCGTACCTGTCGTGTACGGCTGGGAAACGAACACAACTAGGTTACCTTGGGGGACAGGCCCTAGGTGGTGTTCAGCAGTCCCTAGACCCAATTAAGCAGAAACCCATGATCCAGGTGGCATTTTCATGGGCAGAATACTCGGTAGAGTTTCTGGCCCAGGTTGATTCTGGCGCAGGTGGATACTTTATGGACAATTAATTTGCTGCGCTACACCAGATTCCGTTTGTCAAGAGGGAATCTCCCTCAGCTATTGAGGCCATTGACGGCAGACCGTTGGAACCAGCTCAGATCACTATGGAAACGATACCGCTGTCCATGACTATTGGGGCTGTCCACACTGAGAAACAGCGGTTCCAGATTATCCATTCTCCCCATCATGCGGTCATTCTGGGGTTCCCATGGTTACATTTGCATAATCCCCAGTTTGACTGGCAGACTTGTGAGGTCACGTCTTGGTCTGAGTATTGTATGGGGCATTGCATTGCTCATCCGATTAAGATCATGTGTACCTCTCCTTCCGTGCCAGCTGAGTGTCATCAATTCAGTGACGTGTTCAGTAAGGGAGAGGCTAGCACTTTGCCTCAGCATAGGGCTTATGATTGCGCTATTGATTTGCCTCCTGGCACCGTGCCTCCTAGGGGTCGCACGTACCCATTGTCATGTGAGGAGAATCAAGCCATGGAGGAATATATCGATGATGCCCTCAAGAGAGGTATTATTAGGAAGTCTACCTCGCCCGCAGGGGTTGGTTTCTTTTTCGAAAAAAAGAAGAATGGCAAGTTAAGACCCTGCATTGATTACCGGGGATTGAATAAACTGATGACCAAAAATGCCTATCCCATACCACTCATTATTGAACTGTTTGACAGGTTGAAAGGTTTCTCTATTTTCACCAAGTTGGACCTACGGGCCACGTATAACCTGATCAGAATAAGAGCTGGAGATGAGTGGAAAACGGCATTTAATACCAGATTTGGACACTACGAATACCTAGTAATGCCTTTTGGGCTATGTAATGCAGCCGCAGTGTTCCAAGAATTTTTTAATGATATCCTCCGTGATATGTTACAGTCTTGCGTGGTAGTTTATCTGGATGATATACTCATACACTCGTCTAGTTTGTCTCAACACATAAAGGATGTGTCCGAAGTTTTGCTTAGATTACGCAAGAACAAACTATTCTGTAAGATCGAAAAATGCGAGTTTCACAATTCCATGGTGCCTTTTTTGGGCTTTGTGATTTCTAGAGATGGCATTGCTATGGATCAGGAAAAGCTCACAGCTGTATTGCAATGGCCACGACCCAAAGGGTTAAAAGCAATCCAGCGCTTTCTTGGGTTTACTAATTATTATAGAAAGTTTATTCGAAACTTCTCTACTATTGAGAAGCCACTGTCTGACCTCACGCATAAGGGTGCTACGGCTGTGCCCAAATTGCTCAGTCTCTGTTACTGCTACGGCAGTCACAAGTTGCTCAGTCTCCGTTACTGCTACGTCAGTGTCCAAGTTTCTCAGTCTCCGTTACTGCTATGGCAGTCACAAGTTGCTCAGTCTCCGTTACTGCTACGGCAGTCCTCAAGCTGATCTGGTCTCCATTAGTGCTACGGCAGTCCTCAAGCTGATCTGGCCTCCATTACTTTTGGGCGTTACTTGATTTTGTGCGCTCTCCTTTGATTGAGCTTCTTAATGGGCCTTGCACTATTAGGGCCTGTCAGTACTTTCAGCCTAATAGTACCCATTCAGTGCTGTCCAACTGAGAATCACAAAAACAATGAAGCATGCACAGATTATATAATAGATACTATAATTAAAGACTTAAATAGTCTGGGTGCTCTCAGGGTTAAACCAAACAGATATATATAGTATGGAAAGCAAAGGGAACAAAGAAGAAAGACCCTCAGCTAACCAAAATAGAAACCCAATAAAATGAGGCACACCAAAAAGTAACCAGAGTGGAAAAAGACTTTATTAATACACCAAAGCGGTATAATGTAAAGACATAAAAACATAAAAACAAAGTCTGAAGAGTGTGGATAATAAATGTAAATAATTCCTATACAAGAATAAACAAAAATATATGAAAAGACAAGCAAATAGATATCAAAAACAAATACTAAATAAGGAAAAACCAAAATATAATAAGAAATAGAGCAAATCTATAAGTGACCTATAAAAAGAAACACCATCAAAACTTATCTGAAAATGGTAACAGGGAAAAATAGAATCCAGACTCTCCAGACCAACAGCACACCCAACGCGTATCGCCACTAACTGTCTTTATATTTCCTGTATTTTCCATAACAGGAAATATACTTAGCTCCCAGCGCTCTCAACTGGCCTCCCAGCTCATGGAGCAAATGTCTTTTTTAAAACTCAACCTGCCAAAGCTGGGTTACCCTGCTCTCAGGTTCGATGCAGATTAGAAAAAAAGGACTTCATCTACAATCATCCATAGTACCATAATATGCTGAGAGCTCCAGCTTACCCAGCTCTAGAACCATGGTAGGTTGGGCCGAGAACTTGGTGGGACACAAGGGGGAATTTAAAGTCTACGTTGTTGTCCCACTATACAGGTTGTTCAGTCTTGCTCTATTGTTTTTCATCTCTTCTAAAAAAAAGTCTGCTTTATCTATCTGCTGAGACCTGACTGCTCCAGTGTTCTGCAGTTTGCTGCTGGTTACATCTACAGTGTTCCTGTCATTCTGAGTCTACCTGCACCAGTCATCCTCAGTTTTGTAGTCTCTTCTAAAAAAAGTCTGCTGTATCTATCTACTGAGTCCTGCACCAGTGTTCTACAGTTTGCTGCTGGCTACATCTACAGTGTTCATCATCCTGAGTCCGCCTTGCACCAGTCATCCTCAGTCTTCCTTCTTCCTTCGAATTTCATTTATTTGTTCATTCATGCTTGTAGCTAGCTAGCTAGGTCCATACTTCATCTACTGCATCCATAGTACCATAAGGCTAAATCTCCACCTTACCCTGTTCCACCGTCTTCATTTAGACCCTGGAAGTGGTTCCATTTATTTTCATTTATTTAATTTTAATTTTTTATCCTATGTTTTAAAGTATTTTAAGTTCGGCTGAATAATCCAGACTATTGCTAATTTTGTCTGAGTTGAACAGTTCCGATCCAAATGCAGATCCTCTGATTAAAAAAAAAATTTAGTCCGAAATTGAATTTTACCAATTTTTTTTTGCCGTGCACAAGTCTATCCAAAATGTACACAACTGGATTATTGTCACTATAACTTAAGAACAGCTTAATACAGTGAACTTTGAAATCATTTAAATGCTGGAATAGGATTTTACAAATGTCACTATTCCTATCATAAGGATAGGGCTTACGTGGGTGGGGAGGTTGGCAAGAAACTCAGTCCCCATAGATACAGAACTGAACATAGAAAATGGGAGTTACTCTGTTGCAGAGGTAACTAAGAGATGAATTTCTAAATAGGGTACTGTTAAGTTTTGTATGCCATGCTATATAGTCTATCTGACTGAAGATTGACAAGGTGTATAAAATCACTGCTCATCTTTGTACAATTTGTTGCTTTAGCCTTTCTATCTTTTGTGAGCAAGTCTCCGTTATTCAGTTAGTAAAGTTCTTGTGTTACTACTGGAAGCCTAATGTTGCTGTGTTTCACTTGCTAAAACAAAGTCATGCATATACAGTAATGTGCAAATGTTTTAGGCAGGTGTGAAAAATGCTGTAAAGTAAGAATGCTTTCAAAAATAGACATTTTAATAGTTTATAGTCATCAGTTAACAAATGCATAGTGAATGAAACGAAGAAAAATCTAAATCAAAATCAAAATTTGGTGTGACCACCCTTTGCCTTTAAAACAACACAAATTCTTCAAGGTACACTTGCACAAAATCAGGGATTTTGTAGTCCTATAGTCAGGTGTATGATTAAACAATTATACCAAATAGGTGCAAATGATCATCAATTTAACATGTAGGTTGAAATAAAATTATTAACTGAAACATAAACAGTTATGTAGGAGGAATAAAACTGGATGAGGAACAGCCAAACTCAGCTAACAAGGTGAGGTTGCTGAAAACCGAGCACAGCAACAAGACACAAAGTAGTTATACTGTATCAGCAAGGTCTCTCCCAGGCAGAAATTTCAAGACAGACAGGACTTTCAAGATGTGCTATCCAAGCTCTTTTGAAGAAGCACAAAGAAACGGGCAATGTTGAGACCATAGACTCAATGGTCGGTCAAGGAAACTTAGTGCAGCAAATGAAAGACACATCATGCTTACTTCCCTTTGCAATCGGAAGATGTCCAGCACTGCCCTCAGCTCAGAATTGGCAGAAAACAGTGGGACCCTGGTACACCCATCTATTGTCCAGAGAAGTCTGGTCAGAAATGGTCTTCATGAAAGACTTGCAGTCAAAAAGCCATATCTCCAACATGGAAACAAGGCCACATGACTCAGCTATGCACTAAAACACAGGCACTGAGGTGCAGGAAAATGGCAGCAGGTTCTGGACTGATGAGTCAAAATCTGAAATATTTAGATGTAGCAGAAGGTAGTTTGTTCACTGAAGGGCTGGAAAGTGGTACAATAATGAGTGTCTGCAGGCAACAGTGATGCATGATGGAGGTTCCTTGCAAGTGTGGGTCTGCATTTTTACAAATGGAGTTAGGGATTGGGTCAGAATTAATGGTATCCTCAATGCTGAGAAGTACAGGTAGATACTTATGCATCAATGAATACAATCAGGGAGGCATCTGATTGGCCCCAAATGTATTCTACAGCATGACTATGACCCCAAACATACATTCAAAGAACTATCTTCAGCTTAAAGAACAACAAGGAGTCCTGGAAGTGATGGTATGGCCCCCCGGAGTGCTGATCTCAACATCATAGAGTCTGTCTGGGATTAAATGAAGAGAGAGGAGCAACTGAAGCTGCCTAAATCCACCGAAGAACTGTGGTTAGTTTTCTAAAATGTTTGGAACAACCTACATGCTGAGTTCTTTAAAAAACTGTGCGCAAGTGTACCTAGAAGAATTGATGCTGTTTTGAGGGCAAAGGGTGGTCACACCAAATATTGATTTGATTTAAATTTTTCTTCTGTTCACTCACTATGCAGTTTGTTAAATCTAAACTATTAACATGTCTATTTTTGAAAGCATTCTTACTTTACAGCATTTTTTCACACCTGCCTAAGGCTATTGCACATTAATATATATGAAAATGTGAATAGAATGCTGCAGTGATTTACTCTGTTGTTCAGCATGACTACTCTGGACCATGTGGAAAGGCGTTTGACATGTCCAGACCATTGGACTCCTATGCTGACAAGCTACTGTTCTTTCTGGTGGGCAACAAGGTAATTGATGCTGTGCAGAAGCATGCAGTGTTATGTTATGAGTGCCATTGATTCTAAGAATCTTGATATTTTTTGCTTACTGGTGTTCCCAATCCCCTATCTAAACCAACTGACCACTTATTACGTGAAATACTTTCACTGTTAAAAAACCTTTTGCCCTCATTTCAAAAGAAGTAAACAACTACGACATAAAACTTTTGCTATATATATATATGTTCCTTGACTATGCAGACTGTCAGAAAATTGTAATTTTGTCACTAGCTTAGAATCCTTCTTAAGATGAGGCACTGCAACATTGGCACCTTACAAAACAAAAAAAAAATAAATAAATAAATAATATATATATATATCAGTGATTCTCAACCAGGGTGCCACGGACATCAAATTAGGGTGCCTCATGTTTTCTATTAAGACTTTGACAAAAATTTTAATATTGTCTTTTAAATGCAGAAATATGGAAACTGTTATACACAATATGTTTATTTTTATGACTATAATTGTGAGTACTAATAATGTCTGTATATTTATGAATTGGACCCTTTCTTATGCCCTAGAAAAATTACATTAAACATGTTAGGGGTGCTGCGAAAGTTTCAGAATGCATGAAAGGGGTGCCTTCAGCAAAAGAAAGTTGAGAACCACTGAGATATATATATATATATATATATATATATATATATATATATATACTGTAGAACAAGGGAAGTAATTATGAGCCTGCATATGTGCATAGGTAAAGGATTATAAACCGTCTGTGCTAAATTCAACTTACCTTGTGTTAATTTGCTACAGGATAAGGAAGTTAATGTATAATTATCCTCAAATCAAAAGATAATCCTAACCATCCATTACACGGGTTATGCTATATCTGTTTGTGTGTTGGGAGGGGGTTAGAATCATAAGGGTAACACATGTTGTTTCCAGAATGCCATGTGACAAAGAGAGATGGGGCTCTGTCTGAGGTTTAAAACACTGTCTCTGATTGGTCCCTTGGGGCTCTCCCTAATTGGACAAAGATGAATGGCTGCCATCTGTTTCTGCGTCATTCCTGATACAGACTATCCAGGACAATAACCCCCAGAATGGCTCTGCTGATTGAGTAAACTTCCTCCACAAGCTAGAATTTCTGGGAGACCTCAGGACCTCCAGACCAACAGAAAGCAGGAGAGCTTCAGCCAGTCATGGAAGAGGGATAGCAGCAATGACAGTTCTGTAACAGACGACCCTGAAAGCATGCAGTAAATCCTGGTACCATCAAAACCACATAGAAGTTCATTAATAGTACATTGAGATGTCACACTTGATGAGTACAATAAACAGACTACTGAAGCAAATGGTTCCTATTTTGTCCAAGTCCACTATGGAAAAGATTGGGTAAAATTATGTCTTATAATTACTAAAAGAAAAAGAGAAACTTTGCTAGGTGGAGAGGGATTTGAACCTTTGGGCATCAAATTACAGAAATGCACTGTTTAACAATACAAACTGTACATGATGTCACTTAGGACTTCAATACAATTTTTGCAATAACCTTGAAAGGTGTAAGACAACTATTTCTCTTACATTGAATCCAAAATGTACCCCAGTTCGTATGAAACCATGTTCCTTATGCTCTCTGCCCAAAAACTTTAAAATTGATCACTTTGGTGTACTTGAAGTAGTGACCTAAGAGATAAACTCCTATTGTCCCAATAATAAAGCTAAATGGAGATGTGCGAATGTGTGCTGCTTAAAAATATACAATCAACAAAGCATTACAGGAACAACAATACCAAATTCTCGTTGTCAATCACATACTTACTACATTTGCCAAAGGAGAAAAATGTGCCTATCTGGATATGGCACAAGCTTTCCCATGGACAGAGTCTGCAGATCAGATTATGATTACACACATAAGGACATTCAGCACTGCCTGGATGCAGTTTTAGTCTTTTCATTGCTCAGGAGTTTTCCAGAAATTTATAGCAGACCTCCTTACAGAACTTCCTGGATTGGGTCCAAATTTTAATTACGGGGTTTTTTTGGAGAAAAGTTCATGCCCCCATTAACCCTTTGCATGCCAAAGGGGTGTGCAATGCATTGGAAAGCAATGCGTTGCACGCTCCTCTGGTACTCAAAGGGTGTATTGCATGTTTGTGAGGTATGTTACATTTGCTGATGCTGGACTAAAACTAAAAAAGTAACCAGTGTAGTTTTTTGGGGGTTCAGAGTGGATGCAATTTGCATTAATGTAACAGATGAAAAAGCAGAAAGTATCCATGGAGCCCAGTTCTAAAAATAAGTACGAACTGCATGCATTTCTGGACCTAGTTATTTTTTATCATTCCTTCCTAAAAGACAAGGATTCTGTTGCAGAACCACTTCAGCATTTGTCAGATAAAGATTCTATCTGGAATTTGACTGAAGTGCACGATATAGCTTTAAATTATGCCAAAAATGTTATCAGATAGTGTTCTAGTAAACTAAAATCTATACAAACCACTGATTCCCATCTGTTACGCTTTTCTTTTTGTTACTGGTACCATCCTAAATCACTATTTAAAGTGGAACTACCATCCCGCCTAAAGTTGACCCCAAAGAATTACCCATCTGGTGACTAGATGCTCAATAGTATTAGTCATCAGAATTATTACCTAAAGAGAATTCCTACTGCTCCCGGGACTGACAGCCAGGAAACAGCATAGACATCTTTGCATAGTGATGCCTGCACACCTGCACTGTCAGTCCCATTCTGCTCTAGGAGGCGTTGCTGGGAGCCATATGGTATCAGAAGGGACTGACAGCACAGGAGCACAGACGTCACTATGGAAAGAAGTCTGCTCTGTTTCCTGGCTGTCAGTCCCGGGAGCAGTAGGAATTCTCTATAACGAGAAAATAATTCTGGCGACTAGTACTATTGAGTAGCTAGTCACCAGATGTGTAATTCTTTGGGGGCAACATTAGGCGGGGTGGTAGTTCCGCTTTAAGAAATGGAGTTGAAGTTCTTATTGCATATTACTCATGGACTAGAGAGAAATAATGTCCAGATTGAAAAGGGAGCATTAGCAGTCTATGATCATAGGTTTATGATATAAGCTAGGTCTATTTACAAAGTATGGAGCAACATCTAAAATAATTTTACAGCATATCCTAGCTGTTAATTTCAATATCATTCTGGAAAGCACACTGGTGATGCATTAACCCATCTACCATTGCCAACTCCTGAGTTTACTGTTCATCCCATTTGAAAAGTTCTTATGCTTGAATCTATTTCAAAATCTCCCTTACAAGCAAGTGACATTGCTCAAATGACAGACAAGGATCCAGTGTTGACCGAGTGCTAAACTGGGTATGAAGGAAATGGCCTAGTACAAAGTTAGGAGTCAAGCTGAAGACATTTTAAATGCGCCAACATGAGCTATCTGCTTAAAAAGGTTCCTTTTTTTATACAGTCGTCATTCGTAGTGCAGGTAAAGCTCAGGTACTGTATACCACCCAGGATGGACCTCATAGTAAAATCTACATGAAAGATCTTGCTAGGGGTTTTGCTAAGATTGTACTAAGGGCCAAAAATGGACCAAGTTATTGAGAATGGTTAAAGAATTGTGTATCATGTCAATCAACACATCATTCTCCATCCAAGGCCATGGCATATCCAAGGGAAGCGACAAAAACCTTTGTCATGATTATGAATACTGATTTTTCTGGCCCCCTTTAAGGACAAGTCTCCTTCCTTGCTTTTGATTTATTTTCTAAATTGCTAGAAGTTGCACTGATTGCATGTCCAACATCAGCCACTGTCATGCAGGTGCTAAGTAAGGTTTTTTGCTTCACATGGACTACCTGATACTATTGTGTCAGATAATGGCATACAGATTACTTCAGAAAAATGCAAAACATTTATAGACAGTAATCTTATTTGATGTGTTATAATATCACCTTTCCATCCTTCATCTAATAGTAAAGCTGAATGGATGGCATCACGTATTAGAACCATCCAGTCAGGATGTACCTGCTAGGACTGAGAGCTGCCAAGAAGGCTGGTGAACAATGATTGAGAGAGGTGCTAGGAATCATCATCAGTGATAGGCATGGACTTGCTGCGACCACAGGTTGAATTAGAGATACCAACCCCAAGGTCAGATAGCCAATGCCAGTTGAGCTGCACTGGGTTAGGATAACCACCACATCTGTACACCAATTGGTAGCTAGGCCCAGCAGACACAGCCATAAGGTTGTGCAGGTCAATAGATAAACCCACAGTGAAGAGGAAAAAGGCAGGATCTCTGTCATGGATAGCTAGTGGTGTGTTACACGATCACAGGAATAGTGGTGTAGTCTAGGAAAACCAGTGGTCTGGTACACAGGATCTCAGGAACAGAGATGTGATCTGGGAAAGCCAGTTGTCTGATACACAGTATCTCAGGAACAGATGTGTTGTTTGAGAGAGTCCGTGTTATGGTGTGCGGGGCCATAGGAACAGGAAGCTAGAAGCACAAAGGAAAACCAAGCAGGACTCATACATCAGCAAAGGCCAAGCTCTTTGGCTGGTATAAGTACGTGTTGATCAGGAATTTGCTAAAATGTCTGGCCAATTAGCAGACATAGAAAGTTCCAGAAGGCCATATGCATGTAGCTGAAGCAGAAATCAGAGTGCCACAGAATCCTGCTGAACCAAATCCCTCTGTTCACTGAAGCTGAAAAAGCACAGGTCTTACTGTCAGGTCTTTATTTTGATTCCAGGTGTAGACAGAGAGACAGGCATGACACATTGTTCAAAGACTGCCAAAAACTCATTGAAAAGGATTGTTGAATGAGATTGGAATCATCAAATGGCATATTTTCTGTTGAAATAAAATGTTTCAACACAGGTGGCAGCCCTGCAATGTTTCTTCAGAATGTCTAAATTGTGATTTGATTTCGGCGCTACGGGAAAACCAAGAATCCCAATTTGATGAGAGCTTAAAATCTTTCAAAATAAGAGTTTTGAAACGTAACAATTTTGTTTATGCCAGAAACTATGCCAGTGGTCTAAAATGAATACATGCAACAGTTCTTGTGGCAGCTGGATAAGTATCATGCATCTTGTGGCAGCTGGGCAATATCATACAAAGTGAAAACCCTTGATAAATAGTTATTACCCACATATGTTGAACACAGGGGACAGCTGGCCAATTTAGGCCTGGAGACAAGTACAATCAAGGAACCCATTTTCACTACTGCTCCATTCCAGCCCACCCAGGCCAGGTAAAATCAAGTGGACAATTTTAACTATTACTCTATCCCAGTGATTCTCAACCAGGGTGCCGTGGCACTTTGGTGTGCCACGCTATCAACTTAGGGTGCCCCGTGTTTTCTATGAAGACTAACAAAAATGGACTTTTAAATAAAGATTTTTAGAAATTGTTATGCACAATATGTTTAGTTTTGTTATTATGATAATAATACCTAATAATAACTGTATATTTATGTATTGTACCCTTCTTATGCCCTTGATAAAGTACATTAAATATATCTGGGGTGCCTCGAATGTTCTAGATTATGTGTTAGGGGTGCCCTGAACAAAAAAAGATTGAGAACCACTGCTCTATCCCATCCTCCTCCTTTTGTTGATGAGAACAGATCTCTAGTTAGACCTCACCTAGAATATTGTGTACAGTACTGGAGACCCCATCTCCAGAAGGATATTGATACTCTAGAGAAAATTAAAAGAAGGGCTACTAAAATGGTGACTGGTCTACAGGAAAAGAAATATCAGGATAGACTAAAGGATCTGAATATGTATAGCTTGGAGGATAGAAGAGAGAGAGGGGATATGATAGAAACATTCAAATACATAAAGGGATTCAACAAAGTACAGGATGGAAGCATATTTCAAAAGAGTAAAAATGTTAGGACAAGAGGCCATAGTCTAAAACTAGAGGGACACAGGTTTAGATGTAATGTAAGAAAGTTTTACTTCACTGAGAGGGTAGTAGACAAGTGGAATAGCCTACCAGCAGAAGTGGTAGATGTCAATACAGTGACAGAATTTAAGCATGCATGGGATAGGCATAAGGCGGTCCTTAACATAAGAAAAGACCAAGAACCAAAAAAGGTTTGAGGTTGTGTGTTTTTGTTTTTTTTTTACAGTAGGAAATTGGGCAGACTAGATGGGCCGAATGGTTCTTATCTGCCGTCAAATTCTATGTTTCTATGAGAAAATTAGTGGGTGGATTTTGATGCTATAATGCAGCTGGACACCTCACTAGCATTCCTTAAAAAAACAAAATCTTATCTTCACAAACAGCCCATCCCCAGAGGAAGCTACCAACTTAAAAGGATTTGGATGATTATTCCTTGTTACCAATTTAATCCACTCCTCTGGGGGAACCTAATTAGTTCTAGCAGCCTAAAGAGTAGAGGTGATTTTTCTGGACATGTGAATACTAATTGTGCAGCTTTATCTGACCAAGGGCTAGATTGTATTGCAGGTGCTAAATGTTAACACCTGTTTTATCAAACTTTTTCCTATGGAAGTCTATGGGGAAAACCGGAGATAAAAGCAGAGATAAAATTAGCACCAGTAATGGAATCTAGCCCCAAGTCAGAGAATAAGGTCCTGTGGTGATAGTTCCCCAACTACTAAATCTCAAAGATTATTAATCTGTTTCGGAAACAAAAAGCACAAGGTATGAGACCTAAAGCTGTGTAGGTAACATGTGGGCTTTAAATAAGTATCTCTGGGCCTTATGTATAAAGTGAAGTTATTATGTGTCAAATTAACAAATAAAAATTCCCATTAGTTTAAAAATGGTTTCTTATCCTTTCAATTCTAGAAAGGTCTCCAAAGCTTTGCTTTTCAATGTGTTGGAGATCCCTGTATAATTCAAGGGGTTAAAAGCCTTCCAAGGGAATGTTAGACATGTTAATTTGTACCACACAGTGCAGACAGTTTATTAGTACAGAGCTGCACTTTTTGACTTTATACATAAGACGCTGCCTTGGGCTGTGTCACTACAACTACACTCAGTGTTACTCAGTCGGGGTGGGTGAAAAGTGAGAAAAATTTCCTGCATGAAATTTCTCGAAAAACGGACCGTTCCTCTTTTTTCACGAAAGTTTTCTCCTTTTCTCCAATGCAACATTTTCCTCCTTTTTGCCTATTCCTGCAAATTTTTTGCTATTCCACCATATTTTTTTCCTATTCCAACACATTATTTCTTATTACAACAGATTTTTCTCCTATGTTTAACATGGTGCAACATTTCTCAGCACAATATTGCTTCTGCAGTGGAGAAATAAGTAGCTGGAAGTCAAAGTTGTGAGTCTACAGTAACATATACCTTGAAATATGTATTAGCATGAAGAGTACATTTGTCCTTTGCCCACAACACTTACTTCCTGCTTAAGTGACACTAACACGTATTCATGATGATGTCAAGTGATTAAAAAAATAAAGTACAACCTACAATTTGGCAGATGTGTATGGTAGTGGTGGTGGGGGACTGGTGTTGTGTGATTGGTGGGACCTTGACAAACTGCATCCACCCTGGGAGGAGAAGGATCATCAGCATTTATTGCACATGCTGCAGCAACCATTGCTGCAGTCAGTTTTTGTACTACCACTTTACTCCCATGTCCCTGCGCTGCTCCACCTTTCCCAGTTTCACTTGTGTATTTGCTAGACATTACTCAACTACTGTGTGTGTTTTTACTCTCTACAGTACACAACTGATGGAGTGTGATGTCTTGCCTTGGCCCTCAACAAAATTCTCAATGTCTTCTGCTGTTTATTTTAAGTTGTGTATTTTTTAAGTTGTCCACTCCACCATATCACAGTTAATCCCCCAAAAAAATATGTAACTAAAAAACAAACTCAACATCTTCTTTTCCCAGACTTCCCCAGCACAGAGACAATAAAAGTAAAATCAGCAAGCAATTTGGACCTTAGCTGTCTGTGTATTGCCAGTCAGTCACACCAAATTTGGGGGTATTTTGGGTCAACCTCCTTCCTCCCTTCTTCTCCCACATTGTGCCCTAAGACTCCCCTAGTACAGAGAACAAATGCCCTACTTAAATGACTCCCTAAACTAAGCTCCAATTCCCTTTCATTTGCCTATCTTCTCTAGCTCAAAATCATGCTGCTCTCTCCTCTCACAAACACAGAATAGCTGCTGTGAGAGGCTGACACCCTTTTATATGGCTGTAGAAAAGTTTTGTGTGGTGGAGAACAATGTTTCTACCCATTGATTTCAATGCAATGAACTAGGTGAAAAAAGCGGGAAAAAAGTAGGAAAAATGGTACTTTTCACAAGAAATTTTTCACCAAGCAGAAAGTGCCATTTTTCATCAATTTCAGTTTGAGGCAAACATTTTCGCCAATCCCTATTACTCAGACCAACAGTCATTGTGCAAGACTGGAGTAAAGAATATTCAGGGGCAGTCTGCTAACCTTTGGCTTTGGGGCCAAACAAAATAAACTGTCTTCTGGTTCAGTGGCAAAGGCCTACCAAAATTATTCAATGCATTGTGTCTTGTGTAGGCTTGCCTGATCATCCCCTTAAAATGAGACACACAAATAATTTCATGCTGCAGGGTTGCAGTGATTATTACCAGGATGCAAAGGTATCCACGTATCCATGCAGCACAAGCTTATCCTGTTTTAAAACGACAATCTGACAAGCCTTGTCTTGTGTTTAAAATTGTAGACAGAGATTGCTATACAAAGAGAGCTGACAAAGAAGGCCTAGAATCCCTTGCAGGTGAGAAAGGTTATCACTGGCTTCATATCACATATTCATACTGAAGTCGATTGTGGGATTTGTAGATAAAGTTATCAAATACAGTATAATTCAGGCCACTGCTAACTATACAGGAACTGATTCACAAAGATTTACATTTCTTGAGACTGAGTCAGAGCATGGTGAAAAATAATATTAAAAACCAGAGATAATTTTTAGGAGACAATGAAGGGGTCCAGGTGCATAGATACATATAAAATAAACCCCAAAATGTAGGAGACAGAAGTATAATTTTAGGAACTTGGACTCCCAAGCTCCTGGGATTTTCCATCTCTGCCAAACAGCTTACACCTATCAGGGAAGGCCCATGGATAAATGTGTGATTAGCTATTTTTTTTTCTTTAATAAATAGAATCATAATTGTGACTAAGCAGTATGGCAGATAGATGCTCAATACTGCTGTATTGCTATTATTATGTATTTACAATGACAGACACAGAGGGCAACAGTCTGAAACATAAGACAAATCAGAACGTTTTTGTTTCTCCTAACAGAATAAGCAGACATACACAAACACACACACACAAACACACACACATACACACACGTACACCATAACGCAAAGTGGGTTATGCACTTAGCCTTGATAGAAGATGAAATGGAGATGTCTTGTCTAGTGATATCACTTCTCCAGTTCTAATATTATTCTGTGGGCCTATGCACTAAGATTTCTCAAGTGCATAGGCTCCATAGAATAACATAGAAATATCCACATTATCACCTCCTTAGCACACCACACTGCATAACCTCCAAACATTTTCCAGCTTTTTTTTTTCTTAATAACATTTTTATGGAGAGCCAAGAGGATACAGATACCAGGTGTATACAAAAGGAACATTACAATGCAATATAGAACAAATGATATAGCATTGGCTGAACATAAGGAAATCAATCAATAGTACAAAGAAATATATTTACAGTTGGTCCTCAGATTTTATCTATAAACCGCAAATCCCCAATCAAAACAAAACAAACAAACAAAAAAAAAAAAGAAAAAGGGGGGGAAGGTGAGGGGGGTAGAAAGAGAAAGAAAGGAAAAAGAAAAAAGATGAAAAAATAAAAAAAGCACAGATGAGAGGGGTGAGGGGACTCCCCACTGCCTAATGCCCCAAAGGGGCTAACCAAGAACGCCAGACCCTCTCCACTTTCGGGGGACAGCTTTAATGTAGGAACACCAGTTTGTAATGTGGAACATGCTGGCCAACTAGGTTTAGCAGCCAGTGATCGAGGGGAGCTGATCAGATATCCATACTGTTGCAAGCACCATGTGAGCCAGAACCAATGTCTTGCAAAGGAGCCCATGAACACAGCTGCCTTGAATGTCATCTGGTAAGATGGATAGAAAAGCCAACTTTGGAGATGGCTGAATATGCCTCCCCTGTTTTTGGGACAGAGTTTGCAAACTCATGTGAAGAAAGGATCCCCCAACTTCCCCACAGCATGGACAGTTGTCAGAGTCCTGCAGGCCCATAAGGCAAAGCCGGGAGGGAGTATAGTTGATGCTGTGTAGAATTGCAAAAGTTTTTTAACATGAGTGGAGACCGTGGAAGAGCTGGCTAAGCCCATGTCTCACTCCCAGTCCTCTAAAGGACCCAAATCAGCCCCCCACTTGGTCCGAAAATGAGAGTTTGAGGGAGGACAGTGTTTCAGCAACTAATTGTACAGAAAGGAAACCATCCACCGTGGTCGATGAGTCCTGAGTTCTATGGTCAGAACAAATTCTCCAATTTCCAAAGTGCCATCTGGCCATTGTGAGAGCAGTGAGTGTCTAAGACATAAATAGGTATAAAACAATGTATTAGGATTCTATATTCAGCTCTGAGCTGCTGAAAGGATTTAAGAACATGATCACAATACAAATGTCCTAATGTTGTGATCCCATACCGAGGCCACACAGATCCAAAATCTAACTGACACATAATCCACGTACCATTCTCAGACACCCCTTACTGGCCCTTATACAACGAGCATCAGTTTTCTTTTTTAGGCAATGGACCATCTCGCTCCTCCGTTTGCATTTAGAATTCCATATCATTGACCCTCCGGCGTGCTTCACCTATGACTATATTCCCATTATGTCATACTATTTGTACCATTTATACTATTGTCTACCTTTAATAACCTGTTGTGTTAATCAAACTGCTTGTAATCTTATTGTTCTTTAATAAAGCTCTTTTAAAAAAAATTAAAAATAAATAATCTAACTGACACAAGCGTTTCAGTGCTGCGTTGCCCCACAAGGGGGTCTCCGGGTCCACTGCTCAGTGGCCCACCACACATCTTAAGCCTTCCCATTCTCCAATGATAGTCACTGCTGCCGTGATCAGCTCAGACCCCCCCCCCCCTCGTGGACCCAAGAGAGGCATCTGTGCAACATTAAGCTCGAATCTAAGCGTGATGGCGTCTAGAGCCACAAAACTGAAGGATGTATCTGGATTAGACCATTCCACTGCATACCTCACTTGTGCTGCCAGGTAGTAAGAGTAAAAATCTAAGAGCTCAAAACCCCCCTCCAAGCATGGTATTCTCAGTGTTGCCAGCCAAATCCTAGCCCTCTTCCCACTCCACAAGAAGGCGGAAGTCAGCCCATCCAATACTTGAAAGTAGGACTTAGGAATGGTCACCTGAGAACTATGAAAGACATAGAGGAGTTTAGGAAGAAGAATCATCTTGATCAAATTTGAACAGCCTATGACATTGAGAAACATTTTCCAACTTAAGTGCAGCAGTGCAGGATTTCAGAATCTTTTCAACTGAGTACAGGTGAATCAGTCAGTGTATCTGTAATTCCAAAACATATACTATGAAAACTAGTGCACAGATTACGTCGTTATTATCTACGTCACTTATTTTAAGACTGATTCGCCCATGCCGCCATGCTCCCATATCTAAATAATGACAATCACCAGTATAAAAAAAAAAAAGGCCCAATACAAAAAATATTTCTCTGTACTTAGACAAAATAAATATTTGTAGGGCATCTGATGAATGAGTATCACTCAGATTCCCCACAAATATCTATGTTGTCTAAGTACAGTGAAATGAGTAATTCTGACAGACCCATCAGGGTTAATGACATTTGTTTGCTTGTTTCCAGTTGGTGATTTCCTTAATCACTGTAACCACTCAGCAAACACATCAAGGCTGATGTACTAAGAAGAAATGGAGCAATTTTGGTCCAAACCAAATGTTTCATAGGAAAAAGAAAATCTCCCAAAATGGGGCTTTTAATCCCTTAATGTAAAGGTCTCCAATGTATGGGGAAGCAATGTGGTGGCAACCTCTCCAGCATTAAAAGTTTGCCCAGAATTCAGGCATTCTTTGTGTATTAGCCCCAATATATATGTACTACAAACAGCATACTCCAGGTTACAGTGCACACAGCAGACGTAGATGTAATAAGAAACTGTAGTAACTGTGAGGCAAATAAAAGGCTCCATAAAGGATATAGATTCATTCCCATGGGGATTTCAAGCTCTTGTATTGCAGAGGTTACCAAGGCATTGCTTCCCAATCATTTGTATTTGAGGGGTTACAACCCTATTTATATGAATGGGTATATTTATTTCTCTCCCTATGATGCAAGTGATTTACTCCAGAATTATTCAGCCCTTTAATACATGTAGTAAATCCACATACAATAGATGCCACAGTCATAAGTATAACACGCAGCACATGCTACACATACATATAAACCTCCAGATAAAGAATGCATACCTTCACCCTTCACATATACTTAACCCTTTGAGTAGGATGACCAAACCTTCCCTTTAACCGGGGACACATAGGAAATAGGCATATTTCAGGACTTTACTGAAATCAAAGCAACCCTGCAGTATGGATTTTTCATATGTGCCCCTGGTTAAAGGTGAGATCTGATCAACTTACCTTTGAGTGCCAGAGGAGTCTCCAACACATTGCAAAGCAATGCGATAGAGACCCCCTGGCACTCAGAGGGTTACATTTGAACATATAAAAGAACTATCCACACAACAAGGTAAAAAGTCTACATTTTAGACTTGTACAGCAGTATGTATGGGCCCTATGCAGAAAGTAAACAATGAGCATTTGTGAAGCATACCAACCGCACCATAGGGGATAAATACATATTCTTCAAATTTTCTTTGATTCACATGTGGATTTTAACCCCTTAAATGCTAGAGGTGTTTCTAGCATTGCTTTTCAATGCACTAGAGAACTCACTCTCATGAAAAAGTAGGCTGATCATATTTCCTTGAGACAAAAACGGAACAGGGTGTGGGACAGACAGATAGTGGGACTCCTTCACTCAGAGTCCGATTGCTGTAAGCTGCAAGCACCGAGAACGCATTTGCTCCGTCTCTTACTAGCGATGTTCTCTCTCTGGTCAGAAAGCCTGCCCTCTGAAGTAAATTGGAACTTCCTCCCTTTGTCACTCACACTAGTGGTTTTACTCTGTTTACTGTATCCATTGATTACCATAGAGTCTTATGACTCGTCATCATATCTCTGTCTAAGAGACTCTATGGTAATTTACCATAGACTCAAGAGTCTTAGTTATGAGTCACTCGAGTGATAAGACTCTGTGGTAACCAATGAGTACAGGAAACACAGTAAAACCGCTAGTGTGACAAAAGGAAGTTCCAGTTTACTTTATCTTATGAGAAATAAATAAGCCAAGCTCAGTTTTTTTACAAAAAATTAAAAAACTATATATATATTTAAGTTATATTAAAAATGGGACAAAATTGACATTTAAATTAAAAAGAAGGCACAGTCTGGAAATATGAAAAAACGGTACTGTCCTGTTTAAAACAGTATATATGGTCAGTCTATGAAAGAGGGTAGCAGACCTGAATAAGTCGATGGGAATTTTTATCTGCCTCCATTGTATGGTTGGTTTGCTACAGAACTGTATATCTTAAGCTTTGTGCATAAGGACATTTGTACAATTAATACAAAAGAAATAAAATCAGGCATACGCTCACCCTTTAACCTTAGGGCTCTTTCAGACTACATAAGCAAGTTAAAATCTTTTTCTATAGTACTTGATCCTTTTTTGGTATTGAAATAATAAACCTGTGTGTGGTTCCACTCAAGGAGAGTTCTTGAATTATTGTGACATTAGTAAACAAGTAATTAGTTCCTCATGTCACAGATAATGAATTGGAGGTGGGGAACAAAGTTTTATTTCAGCCTAAACCTCTGACCTAGCTAACCTAGCCAAAACCAAAGTGCATTTCCAGCAGCAGTGGATAAAATACAGTCTTGTCAAAGTGAAGACACCTGCTCCCAGCAGGAGTCCTGCTCACTGCTCACGCATTGCCAAATCTTTTGTTACTGACTCAAGATGCAATCATCTATCCATCTGGAATATGCCCGTCTCAGCTCAGTTGCCACTAGCGCACAGCTACTTATAAATAAATATGTTATAACCCTTTGAGTGCCAGAGCAAAGCAATGTGTTTAACATCCCTCTGGCAAGCAATAAGTTTATATATATAAAATATAACAGATGAGAGTTGGTACCGTGTTAGCCGTAGAAGTACAGGAGGCAAATATAGTTTTTGATACCTTTTATTGGCTAACTAAGCAGATTTAAATGCAAGCTTTCAAGACCTTAGGAAAATCTGAGGAAGAGACCTAAGGTCTTGAAAGCTTGCATTTAAATCTGCTTAGTTAGCTAATAAAAGGTATCAAAAACTATATTTGCCTCCTATATAAAATATACACACACACTAATGGCCTTATGGCAAAAGAAAATGAGCACTTCTGGAGCAAATCAACTGCATCATGGAAGAAAATGAAAAATGTAAATGAAGCTCTTAACCCTTTGCTTTGGAGACCTCTTTACTATTCATTGGGGTAAAAGCCAGATTACATGGATGGAAATTTACAGTATTGCTATGTAACCTCTTCATTGCAATTGGTTTGATGCAGAATTGCACATTATCTGCTTTCTGCATAAAGCTCTATATGGGGCGTTTCCTTGTCTACTGCCACTGCTGGAGTTGTCTTATACAGCTCAACCTTATATCCATCAAACAGCGCTGTTAGCATCATCAACAATAGCTACTGTCCAGAGGCAGATTTTTTTTCAATGCACTTTCTGGAGAGCTTTCAATAGTAAGTGATGAGAACAGCACCACCTCATGACCACAATAGGAAATTGCAGTTTAAAGAAAAAAAAAAAAAAAGCTGGGTTTAACCTTATTTTACTCAGCAAAAAAAGACCAATAACGTAAATTGTTTTTATAAAAAATAATTGCTGCTCTTTTAACCCTTTGAGTTCCCCCGGGATGTGCACTCAGAGAGTAAATATCTACAGTCACCATTTGCAGGCACAGACAAAATAATAAAAATTGTATAATATTTAGCATTCCGTAAATTATGACATTGTTTTTTGCATTTTTTATTAGCTCAGCTTATTACAATCCTTTAGAATTGTACAATTTTCTCACTGCAGGGAGACAATAAAATCCAGGTGTTTTTTTCAGCAGAATTTGGATGTGATATTCATAATGCAACTGTATTAAGGACTTTAAAATCACAGAGCTTTTTAAAGCTAATACAGGACTAGCAGTGTAAAATAACTAAACTAATCATTTATGTAATGTATTTTGTAGTTCTAATAATGCCCTACAGAATCCGCAGCAATTGTAAGCATGATAATTATAAAAATAAATTCTCCCGCCTTTGTGTGATAACAGTGGTTATTCAGTTGTGCACAGGGAGAGGCAGCTTTGATTGCTAGGCTCCTATGGGGCTATTTAATAAGGCAAACACTATTTGTTAGGTACTGCACATTAAAGGGAAATGATTGCAAAAATAACAGCTTTATTATTATATGCAAAACAGAGTGTAAAATACATTTAGATTACCCAATTATTTAGGTATAGGGTTTTTCAAGAGTAATAAAAATGTTTGTTTAGTAAGAATCTCTCTATATAAAAGAACAGCATGATGTGACCAAGATTCTGCATACCTGCCAAACACACCCAGAGCAGCAGTAAGGAGGAGTTATACAATATGCCTCTCCTACAGATGAATGCATGGAGGTGTGATTGTCATAGGAGTGGGCATGGGGTGAGGCACCCCGAACAACACACCCTCTCGATTAATCATTCTCCCCTGTCCCTCAAACACTTCCCATACATCGCTCTCCCCTGTCCCTCACACTCTCCCCATTCATTGCTGTGCCCTGTCCCTCCTACCTTCCCCAGTGACTCACTTCTTGTCACCCCATGTCTTTTTGAAGCTCCCCCCTCGTGCATTATGTCTCTCATTCAGGTGCTACTTTGCTTAACCTCCTTATCTACTGTTCATCCTCAATCTCCACTATATACATCTCACAAAGTATCATCATTGCTTATAAAATTCATATACAGACACTTTCTGCAAACTGGGGCAAGCTGCAAACTGGTAAGGAGCAAACCTCAAAGAAAAGGCAAAAATAAATGCACATAGGTGGGGGAACATGGGAAAGAATCTTGATGAAGAGGGACATGATAGAGTAGGGGAAAACATGGATATTGCCTGTCAGGGTTTGGCTGAGCTTCTCTAACTCTGCTCCTTGATTCTGCTGTCTGAGCTAATCTAGAGCTCTGCTATCCATTGCTGCTGCCTTTCCTTTCCTGGATCAGGCTGAATCAGCTGACCTCTCTGTGATTGCTCACCTGACTGTTATCAGCCATCTTTTCCAGGGTATTTAAAGCGGAACATTAACCTTCCAACAAGTTTGTCTAGTCTGATAGATATGCCTAACCGGATGTTCTTTATGTATCTATAACAACTGTGCTATTGGTCTATGTTCCTAAAAAGTACCTTATAAGAACGCTCCATGACCAGGGAGAGCGGCGCCATCTTGCCGAAAAAGTAATACTGTGCATGCGTCAGCTCTCCCTGTGTCTTGTCAGTCACGGGGAAGAGACGGCCCATTTATTTTTTTTGTCCTTGTGTGCGTGAAGTGTGCTCGTGCACGCCATGCAAATGAGGTACTATGACGCCTATGTCCTCCACAGCAAGCGCTCATGCCATACCCTGTCCTGTAGCGAGCTCACTATCCATCACTCAGCTCTCCGGCAAGAGGAGAAGTAAATGAAGTATAACATTAGATAAATTATGTTTTTTATAGTCTCGCTGCTTTATTAATTGGATTTGACACCACAATGTTAAATTGTATTTACTTATTACATTACTGGTAACTTATAAATTGATTATGAGCATACATAAATTGCGAGTAAAGCCTGGTCACACGGGACACTGACAGCATCGCTTATTATACAGTATGACCTGGATGAGCAAGATTTAAGGAGCGCGCCAGGTCACGTGGATTAGATGGGCGTGACTGAGGATTCGGGGGCTGGCCGGAGGATTCACAGACAGGCCCTGTGGGAGTGTCTTGTGCACCATAAGGTACACTGCAGTACAGCTTGAGCTGAACGTTGCATCATCAGGTAGTAAATTCAATTAAATATTGCTGAACTTAGAAAGATTTTTAAGTGAAATGAAACCCTAAACTACATACAGGGGACAGAGAGAAAGGGATAAAGACCTAATCCTACTGAGGTGAAAGTTCCGCTTTAAAGCAGTTTGGCTCATTTCCTGATTGCCCTTGTGTCTGATTCTGGCTGCAAATGCTTTCTCCTGAGATGCTGATTATCTGTGCATGATCTGGCTTCCCCTGACATCCCTTCTGGCTCCTGACACCTGGCTTATTCTTGACATCGTTGGTCTCCATATGTCTGACCCCGGCTTGGCTGAGTATCTGTCTTGGATCCTGACCCTGGCTTGTCTTTTACTTTACTGCGCCAGCTGTCAATGATGTTTCCAATGTTGCGAGAGGCATGACTGGGTCCGCCCCACTTCCCCAGGATTATGAGGGCGACCCTAACCAGTGAAGAGTTTTCCTGAACCAGGTAGGAATCTATCTTTATATGATACCACAGGATTACCCATCTGATAGAAGTAAGGTGGGCCTCCTGATTTCCTTACTCTCTGACAGGGCCTTGGCATGGGCTAATCCCCTTTGGTAAATGCAGAAACCTATTGTATACAATTACCCTGAGTTTGTGGCATCCTTTAAAAGGGTATTTGATGTACCAGGCCACTCCATCTTGGCTGCCAAGCAACTTATGTCCATCCAGCAGGGTACAAGGATGGTTTCAGATTATGCCATAATGTTTTGTACTCTGGCAGCCGAGGTTGGTTGGAATAATGAGGCTCTCATGGCTGCTTCTTCTAATGGGCTCTCAGATATGGTTAAAGATAAGATTGCAGCCCGTCCCCTCCCCAGAGATTTTGAGGAACTAGTGTCATATTGCGACCTGATTGACTCCTGAATCCATGAGAAACCTTCCTTTAGGGAGTGCCTGCAGAGGCATCCCATCCACTTAGCCCCAAGCTTTTCATCCCCACCTGTGCTTCCCTCTCCTCCCGCTCCTCCTAGTCTCGAGACCTCAGGAGATGTGTAGTCCATGCAGCTTGGGTTCACTCACCTTTCAGTGGTGGAAAAGGCCTTCAGGAGGAGGGAGGGCCTGTGCCTTTACTGAGTTAAGGGAGGGCATCTGCTGCGAACTTGCCCCGCACCTCCGGGAAACAACCACACCTAAGGTCCTATAGAGGACAGAACTTAGGTGGTGTCTCAGCATCCCCGGCTATCCAGAAGAATAAACTTCTAGTCTCCGTTGAGCTCTCCTGGGGCGAGTCTTCCATTATTAGAGAGGCACTTATTGACTCCGGTGCATTGGGTCTCTTTATCGACAGTGCCTTTGCCCAGAAGCACTCCATTCCATTGCAGCTCCATACCACTCCACTTGCCATTGAGGCGAATGATGGCAGACCCCTACAAGCAATGCAGGTCACCCCCAAAACCACTCCTTTGTCTATGGCTGTAGGGGTTCTCCATCATGAAACCTTACAATTCCAGGTGATCCACTCTCTTCACTATCCTGTGGTCCTGGGTTATCCATGGTTGTGCAAACACAATCCCACATTCGATTGGGCAAGTCATGGCATGGTCACCCAACTGTTCCAAGACATGCCTAGTGAAAGTGGTGAAGGTGCTAACCACACCCCCGGTCTCTGTGTTGCCTGAAGAGTATCAAGAGTTCCGAGATGTATTCGATAAGGGCCGGGCTGGTGAGCTCCCACCTCACCGCCCATATGATTGTACCATTGAACTGCAACCGGGTGCTATACCTCCTCAAGGTCGAGTCTACCCTCTTTCTGTTGCAGACAATAAGGCCATGGAGGAGTATGTTGCAGATGCACTGTCCTGGGGGTTCATCCGCAAGTTCTCCTCTCCCGCTGGGGCCGAATTCTTCTTCATGAAGAAAAAGAGTGGAGAACTGAGACTCTGTATCGATTACAGGGGCCTCAACCGTATCACGGTCAAAAACGCCTACCCAATTCCACTTACTACAGAGCTATTCAATCGATTAAAAGGGTCCAAGGTGTTCACTATGCTCAACCTGCGAGGGGTGTACAATTTGGTATGGATGAAGGAGGGCCACGAATGTAAAACCGTGTTAAACACCAGGAGCGAGCATTACGAATACCTCAAAATGCCCTTTGGTCTCTGCAATGCTCCCGTGTTTTTCCAGGAATTCTTAAATGACGTCCTCCAGGGCATGCTCCAACAATGTGTGGTGGTATACTTAGATGACATTCTGATCCATTCAGCCTCCATGGAAAGCCACCATGCAGAAAAGTGTAAGTTCCACTGCAAACAGGTTACTTTCTTGGGGCACGTAATTTCAGAGGTCAGTTTCACTATGGACCCTGAGAAGTTTTTGGCTTTTCTCGAGCGGCCGTGATCCGTAGGTCTCCGTAGGTCTCTTTCTTTAACGTTTCCTTTGGTTCGCTAACTACTACAGGAAATTTATCTGAAATGTTTCCTCTATTGTAAAACCCCTTACCGACATGACCAAAAAGACCACTCACTGGTCTCCAGAAGCCATCAAAGCATTTGAGGCATTAATAGTTGCTTTTGCCGCAGCACCCATTTTGGCTCATCCGAAACCCGAGTTTCCATTCATACTTGAGGTTGATGCATCTGAGACAGGAGTAGGCTCCCTCCTGTCTCAACATCAGTTGCCTCCATGTGGGTATTTCTCCAAAAAGCTAAGTCCTGCAGAGTGCAACTATGAAACTGGTGACTGAGTTTCTGGCTATAATACTTGCTCTCAAAGAATGGAGGCATTTGCTCGAGGGAACTTCCATGCCAATCCTAATCTTCACGGATCATAAAAACCTCACATACCTGTCTGAGGCTAAGCACTTGTTTCCAAGGCAGGCCTGATGGGCCTTATTTTTATCTTGTTTCAATTATGTGGTAGTACCTGCCGAGTACCAAAAGTGTCCAGGCTAACGCCCTATCTAATCAATCACTGTGCTTTTAAATTTATATAAACATTAAATACTTAGGAGGGCTTATTCGATATTCTTTATACATATATATTAATTTCGTTATGGGAAGTGCTCCTATCGTTTATTTAATACTTTAACGTGTTTTGTGAGTGTGACTGCCTTGTGTTGTGTTCTATATAATATATATAAATTGTATATATATATGTGTGTATTTTTGTTGTCAGTGGTCTGCAAGGTTTTCACAAAGGTAATATCAAGAAGAGTGGACACAATACTGAGCACAACACAACCTAAAGAACAAGCAGGCTTAACTCCTTAATGACCCTTGATGGTCATAGTAGGTCATGGGTCGATCTGACTTAACGACCTATGACGTACTATGACCGTCATGGAATTCTGGGTTCCCCCTGCATGCACGCTGTTCGGGGAGTCCGGAAGCGGAAATAAAAAAAAATGCTCCATGGTCCTTAACTGACCACGCAGTGCCGATCGGCCGGTCATTAAGAGGTTAAGGAACAGTTTCAGTACAATCAACCAAATGCAGACACTGCAACAAGTTTTAGAGCAACATAATGAATATAGCCTTCCATTATGCATAGCCTTCATTGACTACAAAATGCCTTTTACTCCGTGAAAAAGCAAGCAATAATCAATGCCCTGATCTAACAAGGAATAGATACAGCTTACAGCAATATCCTCCAATCGAGATGTGAAAATGCAACTGCATCAATACAGGTCAACAATAATAAAGTCCAGATCGACAAAGAGAAAGGCACGCAACAAGGAGACACAATCTCACCAAAACTATTTTTTCTTGTTTAGAAGAAGTTTTCCACAAATTGAATTGGAACCAAAAATGACTTAAGAGCAGTGGAAACAACTAACATTACTTACTTTTTGCTGAAGATATCATAATATTTGCCAGTACTCCTGAAGAACTTCAAGAACACCTCCAACAGAAAAGCAAAAAATGTATCATAACAAGGAAAATCACTAGAAGAAATTCACAGATATGTTTACCTTGGGCAGGAAATTTCAGCAGATGGAAACACCATGATAGAAATTGAGCAATGAATAAAACTGGGGGTGGCAAGCATTTGGAAAAATTAGTAGTACTGTCTTTAAAACAAATTTACAACTCTGCCTCAAGATGTGTCCTCCGAATCCTCATATATGGCTTTGCAATATTGACACTGCCAAAGCCATACAAAAAAGTAAGGCTGCACAAGAGCAGTATGGAGTGGCGAATTATAAACATAACAAAAGGAGATCAAAAAATGTGTGCATGAATTCATCAGCAAAAAACGTCTATGACATAACTGAAAGAGTAAAGTGCCTGAAATGGAAATGCACAGGACACATTGCAAGGAGACCTGATGTTTGATGTTAGATGGACCAAGCAAATTTTGGAATGGATTCCACTCATTATTAATGAAATTGCCAAATCTGTTGGTACACAGTGGCAACAGAAGCTGTTTTATATATATTATATTATATTATATATATATATGTATATATATATATACATATACCAAAATATAGAAATAGGTGGTGCTATACAGAAACAGCAACAAACAGACATACATATCTAAACCACTCTAAGCATCGGTGTAGAAAATTCTAAATATACCACAGTCTAAGATCGAGCTCCTTATCTTCCCTCCTAAATCCTGCACAACACCTCCATTTTCTATAACTGTCTAGGGCTCCACAATTTACCCTGTAGACAAGGCCCACTGTCTCGGGGTAAATTTGGACTCTTCTCTTTCCTTTTCTACCCACATTAATGACGTAGCCAAACATGTTGCTTCTTTCTTTGGAATATAGCAAAAATCCGGCCATTCCTCTCTCACTCTACAAAAGAAACCCTCATGCATGCTCTTACCCTTTCTCGCCTGGCCTACTGCAACACTTAACTTATTGGTCTTCCTACTAACCATATCGCTCCTCTTCAATCAATTCTTAATTCGGGCACCAGAATACTCTTCCTCTCCTCCAGAACACTACTCACCCTATGTCACAGTTACCTTAATGCCAGCGACGCCTCAGACCTTGACGCATGGTTAGGATGCCATGAAATGTCGCTTCGGCGTCATCCCATGCGCCATGTCTGGGATTGGGTCTAGGTGTGCTGGGCGTCTCTAGCAGTTGCCTGTGTTCTCTGCCAAAATGACGAGGCTGTCCGAATTGTCATTTGCTCTGACTCAGGGTCGACCAAAATCTCTCCTCGGTGCAACATTTCCGAGCGCAAGGCTGTAGTATGTCGCAGGCCTCAGCTTTAAGCAGTTGGGGCTGGTAGCTCCACCCAGCTACTTCCTGGTTCTGGGTATTTAAGGGAACTGGATCTCTTTCCAGTTACCTTTACGTTGTTGTTCTGTGCAGTAGTATTTTACTTGTTCCTGATATCCCGTGTATGACGTTGGCTTGTCTGACCATCCATCCTGGTGCTGACCTGTGGATCTGTCTGACTATTCTCTGTGCGCTCCCTACCTATTGGACATCCAATCTGGTGCTCTGGCTGACTACCCATTCCGTGTATGACCCTGGTTTGTCTGATTATCCAACCTGGTGCAGACCTGGGGCTCTGTCCAGCTACTCTCGGTATTGCCTCCTCATTAGTGGACATCCTAACTGGTGCAGACCAGTGGCTCTGGCTGACTATCTGTTCTGTGCATTACCCTGGCTTGTCTGACTATCCAACCTGGTGCTGACCTGGGGCTCTGTCCAGCTACTCTCGGCATTGCCTCCTCATTAGTGGACATCCTAACTGGTGTAGACGTGTGGTTCTGGCTGACTATCTGTTCCGTGTATGACCCTGGCTTGTCTGACTATCCACCTGGTGCTGACCTAGGGCTCTGTCCTGCTACCCTCTGTGTTCGTCCTGTCTAGTGGACACCCTATCTGGTGCAGACCTGTGGTTCTAGCAGACTCTCCTAACTGACTGCAGGCGTGAGTCAGTGTCTCCTTGTTGCCTTCCTTTTCAGGAGACTGCCTTCTCCTTACTGATTGCAGGCGTGAGTCAGTCTCCTCCCCGGTTGCCATCCTTAGGGGAGACTGTTTGGGTCCACGCTCGTCCTATCTAGCATTGAGACTACCATTGGCCTCGGCCTAGTCTCTGCAGTCTGGGGACCTGATAGAGTCTTTGCCTCTTAGGTTACTCTCTGCTACTCCCTGTGATTACCTGCTTGCTATAATGCTATTCACTTCAATAAAGGTGATTTTACTATACCGTCTGACTCCTTGTCTTGTGTTACACACAGTGACACCCCCACCAATTTTAAATTCACTGTCATGGCTTCCCATAAAGCAGTGTATGACATTAAAAATCCTCCTCATTACCTTCATGGCTCTCCATCACTTGTCTCCACCCTATATTTCATCTTTGATATCCCGTCATATTTCTGCATGTCCACTACGCACCACGCATGGTGGCTGTCTCTCTGCTCCTTTAACCACTATCACTGTTTCACAACTGAAGGCTTTCTCCCTTACTGCTCCCTACCTCTGGAATGCCCTACCACCCAGTATTCGCCAAGCATCAACCCTCAACAACTTTAAATCCCAGATAAAAGAGCATCTTTTAAATATAGCAACAGCATAGTATGAAAACATTATATCATATGTCAAAAACTGCACTTCCTCCTCTAACAGATCATATCTGTTTGACACCCATGCTATACTTAGATTGTAAGCTCTACAGGGTAGGGGCCTTTCATCCTCATGTATACTCACTTGTTGTTTCCCTTATGATTGTCTTTATAAGCACTTAATCAGTGCACTTATTGTACCCCTTCTATAGCAAATGTAAACTGTAAAGTGCCAAGTACATTGGTTGGTGCTATATAAATAAAATATATAATTCAATACAAAATACACACCTGAAAAAATAAATGTATGGACATCTATCAGAATAAAAAACACGTGTCAATACAAAAAAACAGGCATAACATACAATAAAGATAATATACAGTACTGTACAACAGTCTTAGGCAGGTGTGACAAAATTATGTAAAGTAAGAATGCTTTCAAAAAAATAGATATGTTAATGGTTTATATTTATGATAGTGAGTGAACAGAAAATTTTTTTAATCAAATCAATATTTGGTGTGACCACCCTTTGCCTTCAAAACAGCATCAGTTCTTCTAGGTAGACTTGCATGCAGTTTGCTAACCCTTTGAGTGCCAAAGGGGTACAAAACATATTACAGAACTTGGCAGATAGGTTGTTCCAAACATCTTGGGTAACTAACTACAGTTCTTCTTTGGATTCTGGCAGCCTCAGTTGCATCTCTCTCTTCATGTAATCCCAGAGAAATTCAAAGATGTTGAGATTGCGGCATTCTGTGGGCCATACCATCACTTCCAGGATTCCTTCTTCTTCTTTACACTGAAGATAGTTCTTAGTGACTTTGGCTGCATGTTTGGGGTCATTGCAATGCTGCAGAATACATTTGGAGTCAATCAGATGCCTCCCTGATAGTATTACATGATGGATAAGTATCTGCCTGTACTTCTCAGCATTGAAGAGACCATTAATTCTGACCAAATCCATTTGTAGAAATGCAGCCCCAACTTACAAGGAACCTCCACCATACTTCAATGTTGCCTGCACACACTCATTCTTGTACTACTGTCCAGCCCTTAGGCAAGCAAACTGCCTTCTGCTACAGCCAAATATTTAAAATGTTGTCTTATCAGTCCAGAACACCTGCTGCCATTTTTCCGCACCCCAGTTCCTGTGTTTTGGTGCATAGTTAAATCGCTTAGCCTTGTTTCCATGTCAAAGGTATGGCTTTTTGGCCGCAAGTCTCTCATGAAGACCACTTCTAACCAGACTTCTCTGGACAGTGGATGGGTGTACCAGGATTCCACTGTTTTCTGCCAATTCTGAGCTGATGGAACTGCTGGACATCTTCTGATTGGAAAGGGAAGTAAGCATGATGTGTCCTTCATCTGCTGCACTAAGTTTCCTTGGCCGACCACTGCATCTACAGTCCACAAAGTTGCCTGTTTCTTTGTGCTTCTTCAAAAGAGCATGGACAGCAAACCCCTGTCTGCCTTGAAATTTCTGCCTGGGAGGGACCTTAGTGATGCAGTATAACTATCTTGGGTCTTGTTGCTGTGCTCAGTCTTGTCATGATGTATTACTTTTGACATTAAACTGTCTTCAGCAACATCACGTTGTTAGCTGAGTTTGGCTGTTCCTCACCCAGTTTTATTCCTCCTACACAGCTGTTTCTGTTTCAGTTGTGTTTCAACCGACATATTAAATTGATGATCATTAGTAGTGTTGAGCGAGCACCCCGATGCTCGGGTGCTCGGGTGCTCTGACCGAGCACCCCCTGAGGCTCGAGTGCTCGGCCGAGCACCCGAGCCCCATTGACTTCAATGGGGCGACACCAGGCACCCCCTGCTCTGATGAGGGGAGGGTGCCTGGTCAATGCCCCCTTCATCTCCGCTATGCCCCCTTCATCTCCGAATGCCCCCTTCATCTCCGCAATGTCCCCCTTCATCTCCGCTATGCCCCTCTTCCACAATGTGCCCCTTCATCTCCGCTATGCCCCTCTTCCACAATGTCCCCCTTCATCTCCTCTATGGCATAGAGGAGATGAAGGGGGACATTGTGGAAGAGGGGCATAGCGGAGATGAAGGGGCACATTGTGGAAGAGGGGCATAGCGGAGATGAAGGGGGACATTGTGGAAGACGGGCATAGCGGAGATGAAGGGGGACATTGTGGAAGAGGGGCATAGAGTCTATGCCCCTCTTCCACAATGTCCCCCTTCATCTCCGCAATGCCCCCTTCATCTCCGCAATGCCCCCGTACCTCCAGTCCCTGGTGGTCCAGCGGAGCGTCTTCGGATCTGTGCCTCTTCCGGCACAGATCCCCGCCACCCGAACATGGCGGGCGAGCACATGGCGGTACTCGACGAGTACCGCCATGTGCCGAGCAGAGCGATGCTCGAGCCGATCCGAGCATCGGCCGAGCACGCTCGCTCATCACTAATCATTAGCATCTGTTTGGTATAACTGTTTAATCATACACCTGACAAAATGCCTACAAAATCCCTCAAGTGTACCTAGAAAAATTGATGCTGTTTTGAAGGCAAAGGGTGGTAATACCAAATATTGATTTGATTTAGATTTTTCTTCTGTCCACTCACTAATTGATAAATATAAACTATTAACATCTATTTTTGAAAGCATTCTTACTTTATAGCACTTTTTCAAACCTGCCTAAGACTTTTGCACAATACTGGATATATAAATTAATATATGTAAAGTACACTGGTGAAAAGTAAACTAAAAAGCAGACTTCATCTGGTACCAGAAGTAGTATATTGAAAGATAGAAAATGTCTCAATAGGCAATGTTCATATTAAAATATCCACATGGATAATAGAGGACACTGAAAGGAGACACAGGAATAAATCACTCACTACCCCATCAATGTTATGTCTCTGGCAATGAATGGTTCCTTCAGTAACAGATCTAATCTGGTCTCTCTTGGAATCTTTTGTTTGATTTTCTCAGGAACTCATGCCAGCAATGTCTATGTGAAGTCTGGGTCAAATATAGTAGAATCTTCAGTCTCCTCCTTGTGTCTACCTTTTCAATACTTCCCTGTTCAATCTTATCAGCCTCCTTTCTTGTGACACAGTAGCATAATGAGTCACATAGATTGGCAATTCAATGTGTTTCTAAGTGTAACTCACTTCTTCCTCATGAATGAATTGCCACATGACAAAGGCAATGTATGTAAAATTGCCTTTGTCACTTTTGTCTGCCTCACTCCTCTCTCTGTGATCATGAAGAAGAGAGAATCAGAGAACAGAGCTTCTGTTATCTCAAATGGCCAAACATGGGGAACTTTTGTTGTGCTTGGAGCAGGACTGATGGGGAGAGCTTAAAAACGTCCATGACATATTGACCCCGCTTGGTGTAACTGAATAAATGATTTAGAGCAAGTATTTTATTTATGTAGAATAATTTATAAACATACTGAAGTTTAAACAAACATTTACTCAATTGTATTGCTGTGGAGCAAAGAGATAAACTTATATATACACCTCACAGTCTGATATCCTAAAAGTAGGATACCAGTCAGTACCAGTAGAAGATCAGACTGTGTGATATGTATATAAATGTATCACATTGCACCACAGCAGTACAACTCACATTAATGTTTAGTTAATCTTCAGCATATGAGTTTATAAATTAATCTGTGGAAATGAAATACTTTGGTCTTGTTCTAAATCATTTATTCAGTGAAATAAATAAGTGTCAGTAGGTCACAAAGTAACCTAAAAATTATCAGTCATGTCCCCGCCCACCAGCCACGCCCCCAGAAACACCACCTAAAACAAAAGTGCCCATTTGAAATGTTAAGGGCTATGCACCAGAGTGGGAAAAAGGGACACTTGGGAGGTATGAATGATCATTCATATCTTTTATCCAGTGCCTGTTAACATTTTCTAATTGATAACAAATCATCACAAGATAATGTAAAAAAAAAGTTTCACTTTTTTATATTATAAAATTAAATGATTTATTATAAATAGTTATATTGACATATAAATATGTCATCAAAAGAAAGCCCTACTTGTCCTTAAAAATGGTATATATTTTAAGTGGGTGTACTAAATTTTTAAAAAGGAAAATATGGTTGAACAAAGGGATAATATCAAAGGTCAAATTTGTTCTTGTTCTCTAGTGTAAAAAAAAGCCCTGTTATCAAGGGATTAAAGAATTGCACATACCACACCCTCAAGAAAGAATGACCAACCTCAGAGTCCACTCTGGAAGAATGTGAGGATGCTCAACTAATCCATATCCTATAAGGGACGACAGAGGATCCAGAGCTGAGGCAGTCACCATCTTTGACACCATGACATGCACCCCAGAAACATCCGCAGCATACCAATGAGCACCCCATAGGAGTTGAGCCCAGATCAAAATGGGCCACATGAAGTTGACCAAGTTCATTGGATGGTCTATGTCCAGGTGACGGGAGGGCCACTGCCCCACCATGAGGTCTGACACCTGGAAAGCTTTCACTGAATCCAGAAACCTGCTGCATCTGGCCTTTTTGCCTACAGTAATCCTGCTAGGCTTCTGGAAGGTGCCCCTCTTCAATGTAGGGCTAGGATTTCTCCTGCACACCCTGTAATAAATCTTATCTTGTCTTTTAGTACACTCCTAGGTAGCTCATCCCTGTTGCCTTTAAATAGTTTATTTTAACCAAAAGCCGAGTATCCTTTAGATAAAAAACATTCTTTAAGAACATTGTATTGGATATAATCCAATAATCATAAAGGGGCGGGGCTTAACTCGAGTGTTGGGGGTGATTTAACCCTTTGAGTGCCAGAGTGGTACGGAATGCATTGCAAAGCAATGCATTCCGTACCACTCTGGCACTGAGAGGGTTAAATGTGTCACACAGAAGGCTGGGGACGGAGGCACAAAGGGAGAAAAAGCAGATGTGGCAGAGTTTCAATAGAAACTCTCCACATCAGGAGGAATCTGCCTCTGCCCCGGAGACCCGGTAAAGCTCTGTTAGAACCAGAGTCTCCGGGGCAAATCCGGAGAGTTCCCAGGTATGGATATAATTAACCAATACATCTCACTCTATGGAACCCGCTAAAGAGAACATTCAGGAGCCAACTCCTAAGGTGTCAGCTGGAATATTCAAGAAAACTATTAGAGTCTACCTTCATAAAGAAGGTCTTAGACCCCTCCAGTCCATCCTTACAATTAAAAAGGTGTACATCAAGATATTAAATGTTAGACCTATACTTATTCATAGTAAAGGAAATAGCCAAATGGTTGGAAATCAAAAAGTATACAAATCTATTTGCTTCCACTTCATTTCCCTCTCAAAGTGTGATCAAGTCATCTATATAGCATCACTGTATTCCCAATTGAAGTAATTTTTTTTTCAATTCAGAATTATCCCAATAATTGGAAATAAGATACTATTTATATTGTTCATTTAAAATTCTTGTAGTAGGTGATCAGCTAGGTGATATTTATACTTGTGGATATAATGTTTCTTGCAATTTCTATGTTTGTACTACCAATACATTTAAGAATGAATTGTATCTCTTGTTTAGATTTGTACAATCCATCCTCCACAACACTTCGATAATTTTTCTTACTTGTAAGCCGATTGGTCTATATTACAGGCATTAGGCCATACAAGAGCAGTGCTTTGTGACGGTCGGATAATTATAGATCCATATACACTGATGAAGGGATAGTTGAACCAGAAAAATGTTTGTTTATAACATTCATAACACCATACCTGGGAACTCTCTGGATCTTCAGTCTTCAGACTGATTTACCAGGTCCCTGGGGACAAAGACTGTTTCTCCAGCAGTGGGGAGTTTCCACTCCTTCCCACCCTATACAACCCACTTCCTACCCACTTCCCTCCCACTTTAAGATACACAGACAGTCTAGCAGCACAAGAGCCCTTTCTGTGTGCTCAAAGAGAAGAAATTCCCAGGTATGCATAAACACCCATTTTTTTTTTAGTTTTTTTTCTATTGGCAGAATTTTAGCTATTTATAATTACAGCCAATACCAGAGAACCTGTACAGGGCAGGTATAACCCTTGTGGCCACATACCGGGTGAAATTACAACCAACAGGCTGAGCATGTTTTTTAATATTCATTATGCTGTTGAGTCTTTCTAGATTAGACAGAGATATGCACATATACATGTATATGGATTTTTGAAAATGCCCCCGTTGTTCTTCCTGATCTTCTAACTACTCCTTTATGTAGTCCTTTATACAGCCAAACAAATGCTTACCCAGCTTAAACAGATGTAATATAAGGCTGTGCAGGTATGTTTGTGAGAAGGTTACACAAAGTCCTGGAGAGAAAATCAATAACATAAATAATACATTTGCCCTGAGACTCTGTACACTTACTAAATAGCAGTATACACAAAAAAAGAAAGCAATAATAGTAAAAAAAAAATCAGGGCCATATACAAGAAGCTAAAAGTGGAGTAATTCTGGAGCAAACCAACTGCACTAAAAGGAACAACCTTGTAACATGTAGGTGATTTCTAAAGGTATTTCAAAAGCAACTATATTTACTGTATGTTAGCCTTTTTATTTAAAACAATAGCTTATGTGAATCTTAGCATTATATAGATCTGCCAGTTAATGCGGATCTGGCTGGCACATTTGGCAGATACTAACATCCCACAATGCATCCAGTAACAAATGCCACTTCCTATTGGCCAGTACTAGCACCTTTACATCCTATATAATAATTCGGTAGGATGTTTGTCACAATGCAGTCATGCACAATAGAGACTGACTGTGTTCAGGCAGCCTCTACTGTGCATGACTGCATCACGTAAGGTGACGCAAGATTGCATCGCATCGAGCAGTGAGGTAGTGGCCTCTTAACCCTTTGAGTGCCAGGGGGTATGCAACACATTGTAAAGCAATGCATTGCGTTGCCCTCTGGCACTCAAAGGGTTAACATTACCCGGACCTTGGCCCATGTACACAGGCTTTTACACTTGTAAACTAATAAAGCTAAATATCTCAATCTATTGTTGGAATAAAAATGACACACATAAGAATAGGTGGTTTGAATGGTCTTTCCGCTATATGGCAACAAAGTGATGGCTCCTCTTTAAGCATAACAACTGGTTTGGGACTAAGCATCTTTTCCTATTTGTAATAAGTGCTGGAGGATGACTAGTTTTTTCGAAGAAAGTACAATCAGTGAGGATTCAGTGCAGAAAGTAATCAGGCTAGCTTTAAATCACACACACATGCAAATACTGAATTACTAGTTCTGGCTCATTGTCCAAATGAAGCCATTTTAGGTTATTTCAAGCATTTAATACTAATAGCCCAAGGCAGAATCTCAGGCACCCAAATTCATTAAACCACAGCATGCTACGGGGATGAGCAAACATTGCAGATCAATTTGTTGCTCTCAAGGAATGGATGAAAAGAATTGAAGCAATTATGAAGCAAGCCAACTGCACCATAGGCAAGATTTACATATTCCCAAAATTCCCATTAAATTAAATGGACATTTTGAGCTCTTGAATGTTAGAGAGGTTTCCAACACATTGTAAAGTCCATTTCAATCAATTGGAATTCATCCCCATGGTGTAGATAGTTTGACTCAGGATTGTTCAATTTCTTCTTAGCAGATCATTCTCAAAGGGTTAAACACATATTTTCTGTTCATTGTTTTAAAGGTCAATCAGCATGGGAAAAAACAGGTTGTGAGTACTTTTAATACTTAAAAGGCAACTATCACATTTTAATATATATGCTTCTATAAGAGCAGACATAGTAAAACCCTATGGCTGGACTATACAGTCCCAAACTGTTTTCTATCTGCCATTTGGAGGGAGAGGTCACTGAGCCACAGCCTGGAATTATGTAACATTCACCCACAAACATTTCCATTTGTACTCACAGCCATCTTAGATTCTCCATGTCAGGGTTCCAAGCCCAAAGCAGAGGGTCTCTAGGGACAAGACTCTTAACTGTAAGACTTCAGTCTTGTAGTTAAGTCTCTTCTTCCAGGAACAACAAGAGAATCCCTAGGGTCTCTTTTTAGGTCTTGATTCTGCTCCCCCATTGTTCCTCTGGGGCTCACAATGCAGTCCCAGATTCATTGGCAGGTCTACTCCCAAGGGGTAGATCTGCTGATATGGCACTATCCATGTGTTAGTTTTCATTTAATTGCTGCTATTCCCATTTCTAGGAATAGCAGAACTCAAAATGTACAGGGCCCACTCTGGCTTCAAGTTTCACCTTCTGAAAGTGTTGAGGCTGTTGCTGGAAACATCATTACTAATGGCTGTGCAGGTGAATATGATGTCACAGCAGCCAATAAGAATCATTAGCTGCCTCTGGAATTCACAGCACACTTCTAGGGAGCCTGTACACTGAGAATTGTAAGTTAATAATACTGCTACTGCCAGATGTGAGAGCAGCAGAGATTAGCAATTAACAGACTAAGCTTCAATATATAGTTTGTATGTCACTTAAACACTAGGATGCTAGAGCAGTCTACAAACACTGCTTCACAATCCTCTCGAGACGTCTCTAGCATTCAAGCGATTAAATAATTATTTTCTTAGTAAATTATTGTTTTTGCATTTTGATTTCCTATTTCCCTAATTGTAGCCACAGGAACACAGAGATTTTAGCCACATTGTAATTGATAAATCACTTCTTAAGCATTCAAGAGTTCTAAATTGAACAAAAGCACTTGTTTCTGCTACGCTGATCACTTTCCCAGCCTTTACACAGCTCGCGAACAATTAGTATGATTCCAAAACAAAAGAGGAAGGAAAAATGAGCCAAGAGAAGTATAAAGTGGATGTTAAATATTTTAGAGCAAGTCATTAATACTGCAACCTTTTATAACAGTTAGAACATTGAAATGGATTTTCATCCAAAGCATCAAATTAGGAGTTTCAGAGAGACAAAAAGGCTTCATCACAGTTATCAATGCTGGTGTCAAAAATTCCATTGCAGTGCCTAACACTATAACCATTTAATTCTCCCATTAGTGATATACTGTACAATAGGCAGACTTTTATGTGTGTGTAATTAGTTGCAACTCCACTAGGGTAATCTGTTACTGACATTAACCCTTTGAGTGTCAGAGAGGTATCCAATGCATTGAGCTGGATACTCAGAATAAAGGGGATTTTATTTTTAATCATTTTATGTTCATTTCTCTCCCATTTTATCAGTGGGGTTCTGTGAATAATATAGGCAACTTGCACATATATTTCTGATATCTTGTTCTGCCACATAATCAGCTGATGTACTACAGATCTGACATGGGGGGAGATTCACTAAGCGGTGATAAAGAGGTGATAAAGTGGAGATCTGCCACTTTTTATAGTTAAGACATGTATTTTCAAGCTAGTCACCATATGCTTAATGAATGCATGGAGACTTATTAATAGGTGAAAGTTCCGCTTTAATAGGAGAGGTTTGTAATGCTGGTCCTCAATTGGTTTAGACAGCCTTTTCTGCTGCAGGAATATTGTTACATTGTATCACTACCCTTGCTTTCACTGCCCATAACAGAAAGCTTTCTGGAAATTGATCCAAGAAGCTCACTTTATGGTCATTTTGACTTTATATATTATGCACTGTGGAATATGTAAATACAAATGTATTGTCACTTTAAACATCTGAAGGCTTATATAGAGAGGAAGGCTTTCCAAATGCTGAGCGCTAAGCGAGATAAATCTTCTAGACAGTAGTGAGAGGATGTGACTAAAACAGTTTCCATTTCTAGCAGGGGAGGGCTGGCCTGGGGGGCAGAGGGGCAATTGCCCCCTGGGCTGGTCAGAAGTCTGGGCCAGTGGGCCACCGGCTCACTTAATCTCCCACTTGCTGCTGTAAATGGAGCTACACTAGTGATAACACAGAGCTTACAATTGAAATGGAACTACACAAATTATACCACAGAGCTACAATCCAAATAGAGCTGCACTAGCAGCATAACCCATTTTCCTTGTAAGCTCTATGGTATCAATCATGTCACTGTACTTAAATTGTAAGCTCTATGGTATCACTAGAGTAGCTGCATTTCAACTGTAAGCTATGTGGTTGGTCTCATTTGCCTTACTTAACAGCATTAATGCCAATATTAAAAGTAACTAAAGAGGATGGGCTAGAACAGTGGGCTTGGGCGACTGAAGAAATGGGCCAGTAGATTGTATTTGCCTCCAGGCCACAAGTTGCCAGCCCTCCCCTGATTTATAGTTTGGGCACCAGTCTTATTTTGCTGCTATTAAATCCCCTACAGCTACACATGCTAGCACTTTTAGTTTCCATGCTGAAATGTTTGCTCGCCCCTGAAGATTTCCATTGTAAAGTGATTTGGGTATTGGTTTCCTTGTGTGCTCTGTAATTTATCCACCAACAGTGAGTTCTAGAATATATACATTGATAAGTCATCCATCAGTACAATTATCTGTAGGTTTATCACTCACATTCATTGTGAAATGTTAGTATAAAATTGTTTGTTGCTCTCATTTAGAATGTTTTAACATAGTTTTCAACCCAGTTAAGTTATCTCAAATATTGTGCTAAAAAAACTCATGTTTATTATTTTTTTCATTCCCTCCTTTGTGTGTGAGTGTGAGGGGTTGATTGATAAAGGGGATCTACCTGTGTGTAGCACTGCTTTAGATTCAATACCTGCAGCCTGCTCCTTGGGCTCTCGGAGACGTGGCTTACAGGCAAGTGGTGGGAGTTGAACTACGGTTCAATAAGTGATTAGGATGGCCATGTTGTGTTGTGTTTTGGATCTGTGTCGAAGGTACATCTCCAATATGTACTAAGATATCTTCACAATCATATCCCTGTCAATCCACCACCAAACTGCCTTCATCTTCATGAATCCACTATGGCTTCATCAGGTTTATGATTTTCATATGGGTGTGTTTATATGTTAAATGAGGCACATATACTAAGCTTTGATAGCCTCCCATCCCTTACACATTGCCAGCAGTACGACAACCCTGAATTCTAATAAAGAAATTCTCCCCCACCCACCTTGTATCATTAATTCTTAGTACATATGGTGGTGTGTGTCTACATTGTCAAGGCTATATACTCACACACATTGCCAGACACAAATCGCCACAACAATGCCCCTTAATGTATCTCTCCCCTGTAGTTAGAACAGATGCAGGAGTTTGAAATCTACATACCTCTGTGGTGCAGGTAATTTCAAGGGAAATGGTTTGGTGTTTGCAGACAGGAGTTTCATTTCAGATTGTGTTTTAAGCAGTTTAGGAATCCAAGTTTACTGTATACTCATATTTAATCCTGGTATATTTGAGCTACAAGTGTGAGTTATTGGACAGTATAATACCAGATGCATTGTTGAACTATAGGCATGAGTAGTTGCAGTTGTACAATCTTGTGCAGTGCATGTTGTGTCGCATGTTTGAACACTTGGAGCAAATCTGAGATAATGGATCTGGAAAGAAATATTGCAACATTGAATAATATTGGAAACCTCGAAAGGAACTTGAAGATAACCAAACAGGTAGTATGTGGTTAGTGCTGAAGAAAGAAGAGTTATAGATAAGGAACGCAGGTAGGCAGCTGGGTAACAGTACGAAAAGGAGGAAGTGGGCAGAGAACAGAAGGCCAGTTCTGAGCTGACTCAAACCAACAGATCTGCAAGATTGGATGAAGATGTTGAATTGGAGATGGATGATTCCTGTAGCAGCCAGGGGAATAGTCCTACCATTTTAGATGGGAAACTATCACAGTGCCCCGTGATTGCCTGTGGTTGACATTGCCCTGGAGCGACATTGTTTACTATCTAGTTGTCACTCTCGCTGAGTCGCTATTCTTATAGGGCATCACGCTGATGAGGTCATTGCTCCACCTACCCATCAGGGTTTTTAAACCTCAGCCTGTGTCACTCCCGGTGCCCTTTTGTGGTGTACCTGAGCTATTCTGTGTTGGTGCATTACCGTTCCTGTTGATTACCTGGCTACGTCTGACTTCCTGTTCCGGTTCTGACTCCTGGCTCATCTGACTACCCGTTCCGGTTCTGACTCCTGGCTCGTCTGACTACCCGTTCTGGCTCTGACCTCTGGTTTGACTGACTACCCGTTCCAGTTACGACCATTGGCAACGTCTCACTATCCGATCTGGTTTTGACCTTTGGCTGCCTCCTGGTTTACCCTCTGTGTTGCGCTCCGTTACCATTCCATTTTTCGGTTTGGTTCCCATGCTGCCCTGTGTCTTCCGCTTTGCGCCCCCGCTTCCGTTAAGTGGCAATTGTCGGTTACTCTGTGTGTCTGACCTCCCGTGGCCGTACCGGTCTGTGCTGCCTAGCCTATCTCCATCTGGCTACTGCCTAGTGTATCCCCTGTTGGGATACTGGTCTACTCCACTTATTTGCCGACTTTGTGTTTGGGAGTGCTCTGCACTGCCCTCACACCTACCATGAAGTCCCAGGGCCATTCCGTTCTGACCACCTGTCCTGTGATGGGTGAGGAAAGTGCCTGCACTGTTCCTCTCTGGTCTTGTGAAGGTGTGCCATTCCATCTGTGTATGGGAGTGCTCTGCACTGCCCTCACATCTACCGTGTAGTCCCAGGGCCATTTCGTTTCTGACCACCTGTCCTGTGAAGGGTAAGGAATTGCCTCCATTGTTCCTACCTGATCTCATGAAGGTGTGCCACTCTCTACTGCCACCTGTGTCATCAGAAAAGTGTGCTACTATCTACCGCCACCTGTGTCATCAGAAAGGTGTTCTACTATCTACCGCCACCTATGTCATCAGAAAGGTGTGCTACTATCTACTGCCACTTGTGTCATTATCATAACTACTGTGTGTCATTTATTGCCATTTGCCTGTTGCCTTATCTCCTGCCTTTCATATTACTTAATAAAGTTTTATATTAAGTTCATTTGTACTTGTTAGTGTGTTCAATTCCTAGTCACTCCGTGACAGAAGTAGAGTAGGCAGAAACTAAGGCAGGTGGTGGTAATAGGGATTCTGTTATTAGGAGGGTAGACAGTGTAATTTGTCGCCATGAAAATTAATGTTGAACAGTATGTTATCCACTGGGGGCTCTAGTTCAGCATGTTGCAGACAGGACAGACAAATTATTGGAAATAGGCTTTGAAAGGATCTGGCTGTCTTGGTACATATCAGCAACAATGACAATGTTAGAGGAAGATGGAGATCTCTAAGATTATTTCTGGGATCTAGGGTGCACGTCCAAGGCAAGGAACTCCAGGGTACTGTTTTCTGAAATACTACCAGTGATTTGTGCTCATGCAGGTTGCAGAGGGAGCTCAGGGAGCTTAATACATGGCTTAAGCATTGGTGTAGGAAGGAGGGTTTGGAAAGGGAGCCATTGTGTTTGGGGATATAATGCTTAGAAGGTTTGAGGAGATTTTAAACTAGGAAAGAGGAGATATATAGCTAGTAAAAATGGGGTAGACATTTTTTTTTTATTTGGATTCCGGACTCCCCAAGCGGCGTGCAGCCGGGGGGAGCCTGGAATTCCATGACAGTCCTAGTACGTCATGGGTCGTTAACTCAGATCTACCCATGATGTACTATGACCATCAAGGGTTGTTAAGGAGTTAACAGGGAGGAACTCCTATTAAATTCAGATGTAGAAAAAGGGCAAGTAGTGGGAAAAATACATAATGATGAAAAAATTAATTGTATGTTGGCAAATGAAAGATATTTGTGAGAACATTGGAGATAATGTGGTAGAAATTGAAGTGGTGTAAAACAGTGGTGTAAAAAGTAAAAAAAAAAGTGTTGGTGGGTATATACTACAAAATATTGACAAGAATGTTGAGACCCAACTGTTATTGCAAATAAAAAAGCTGCATATCAAAGGCATACTATAATTATGGGATATTTTATCTATCCAAATAAAAACTAGAGAAATATGACCTGACAGAGTTAAGAAACGCAGGTTTGTGAGCATGGTTATGAATAGCTACATGACACAAACTGAGGAAGTGCTGACAAGAAATAATGTTTTGGATATGGTGTCCAATATAAAAGTAGGTTAATATTTGGGAAACAGTAATCACAACAGGGTTTTATTTGAGATCAGTTTGAAAAGGCAAAAAATGTATAGGTGCAACCAAAAATCTTAATTGTAAAAAAGCTAATTTTAAAATGATATCATCATCAGTGGAACTCATAGGTTGTGATTAATTATTAAAAAGAGAAAATACTGATGAAAAAATGGTCAGAGTTGAAATTTAGGTTGCAGAAATATATTCAACAGTATATATCCCTTGGGTACAAATACAAAAAAGGAGATCACTACCAATGTGGTTAAATACAAATGCAAAGAGGGAAATAGCAAAGAAAAAAAGGCATTTAAGCTATTGAAGACTGAAGGAATAGAAAAGTATTTATTGAAATGCAGGGAGTTTAACAATGATTGCAAAAAGGCACTTAGGCTAGCAAAAATAGAAAATGAAACAAGAATTACATGGGAGAGCAAGACTAATACAAATAAGTTTTTCAAATACATAAATAGCAAAAACTGCATTGGACCTTTTAAAAATTATATGGGTGAGTTGATTTGGAAAGATACAGAAAAGGCTGATGTTCTGAACATGATCTTTTCATTGGTATATACAAAAAGCAACAAGAATTCATAGAAAAGCCTCATCAAATAACAATTAAAACCATACAATTATCAGATATAGAGTTAAAACATGAAGAGGTCAAGGGAAGACTGGACAAAACTAAGACTAACAAAGTACCTGGGCCTGATGGCATATATCTAATGGTTCTTCAGGAACTCAGTGTAGTGTTAGCAAGACAACTCTTTATAATCTTTAAAGAATGTCTCTCCACGGGCTCAGTGCCACAAGATTGGTGTAAAGCCATTGTAGTGTCTTTATTTAAAAATGGAAATTAAACAGAATCTGGGAATTATAGAACTGTGAGTTTGACCTCAGTAGTAAGAAAACTGTTTTAAAGGATAAGAAGGTATTATTTTCAGGATGACATGGAGAAGAACAGCATCATTAGCAGGAATCAGCATGGTTTTATGAGGAATATATCTTGCCAAATAAATCTGTTGTGCTTCTATTAAAAGAAAATAGCAACCTAGATAATGACAAACCAATGGATGCAGTACATCTAGATTTTACAAAGGCAGTTGAGCCAGAGGTGTTCAGGAGGCAGATATAAAATAAGGACATTAGGTCTAGGAGATAACCTTTGCAACTGGATAGAAAATTGGTTGAAGGATATAAAACATCCTCCAATACAGTTGAAGTTGAGAGTGGAGTTTCTCAGGGTTCAGTGCTTGATCCACAACTTTATAACATGTTTCTGAATGACCTGGTCGAAATGTAAAGAAAGTAAAATCTCAATATTTGCAGATAACACTAAATTATGCAGCGTCATACATTCAGAGCAGGATATTTGTCTCCACAGAGGGATTTAAATAAAAATATCGGATTGGCAAACACATGGAATATGAAATTTATTGCTGGAAAGTATAAAGTTATGCATTTTGAATGGACAAATTGTAATGCTACTTATGAACTTAATGGAATCATTCTAAGAGACACATTGCTTGTAAGATTGGAAACAGTGATTTGTGTCAGACAGCAGTAGCAAAAGCAATAAAATTGCTGTCTTGCATTAAAAGGGGTATCAAATCAAGAGTTGATAACAAAAAAAAAAAAGTATAAAATGGAAGATTTGAAGTATGAAGAACATCTAGCCAAACTTGGTTTGTTTATTCTAGAGAAAAGATGCCTAAAAAGGGGATCTTGTTATATTGTATAAGTATATGCAAGGTCAATACAAGGATATTTCTATGGTGAGCATTTTATTCCAAGGCCAAATCAAATAATTAGGGTCACCCTTTATGATAAGAGAAAAGAAGTTTCTACTTCAGCAGAGGAAGGGGTCTTTTTACAGTAAGGTCTGTTAAATTCTAATTTTTCTGGGATAAAATGAGACAATGCTGAATTTGATGGACTTGAGTCTTATTTTAACCTAATATAAAAGAAGATTAGATGCATTTCTAGTAAGAGAGAACATACTGGGTTATACTGTAGGTAAAACAGGAAGGTCTGTTAAATAGATAAGTACTCATCTTGGCATAAGGAAGGTTTATTTAATTCTCAGTTTTCTAGATTATAATGAGGCAAAGGTTAAACTTGATGGACTTGTGTCTTTTTTTCAACTTAATTTATTATGAAAAAAATAGTAACTTTGTTGAGGGATCATTAACACTTAATAATGTACTGCAGTTATGTATACCGAAAGTGAACTTTTACTTTTTAACAAATAGGGAATTTTGGAAGCGTATTCAAAATCACATACATTTATGTTAGACAGTTTGTATTCAAAACAAAGATTATACGATATTTAGCTTTACTTACTTGTCAGTTAGTGCAAATCTAACATTCCTAACTGCTCTACATTACCAACTACTACTTCCTGTTGGCTTGTTCTAGCTCATCTGAATAAACTGACACATAAAGCTATCTCAAACTACTGTCTAAGGAAAAAGTGGCTAACATAAATCTATTTTTACAAAGTGTCATTTTCAGTTTAATTATCCTGTACTTCATACTAACATGTGCAAAAATTCCCTATTTGTTTTCAGAGGCCTAAACTCTAGCCTTGCATATGTTCTGAGGGAGCCATTACTGGCCTTTGCATGCCTGCATTCATTGTCCAGGATTATTTGGGAATGGTTTGAGATAAGAGAACATTGGGCACTAATTACAATATATTAATTTACTTTAGCTCTAATCTATCATTACAAACAGCACAAACATTATAACTAATTCATTTTTACATATGCTAGCTGTAAGTGCAAGATGTTTAAGCTATATCAACCTATTTCATTTTCTCTGTCGTCCAATATAGGTTATTGGTAACTTTAGGTTACTGGAAACTTTGGGGAAGCGACCTCCCCTTTACGTAGGCAGGAACAATTCTTGAAGAGAAGTGCAGGGTGGACCCTTCCTCCTCTCTTTAGCTGGTCCCCAGCCAGCCCCCATCCAGTAAGATTTGTTCCTTGATGAAGCAAGGCATGAGAACAGTTCTGCTATAGTCTTAGCTTTTTTATTGTTTTTCCGTTAGATATGGAATACCATCCATTAGGCGTATTACCATTACTGACATTCCCTAGTTGGATAGCTCAGTTTCCAGGTGCTGTAGTGGACCTGTCATCCCTGAAGGGAAAAAGCTTGTGTAGCATGTTTTTTCCCTGGAAGTTGCCTACTGAGGCTTCTTCTTTAGAAAATGGTGATCTGAAGACAGAAGACCTGCTAAAAACGTGAGCAACACTTTAAGTGCTGAGGTCCACATGTCCCAAGATTCTCCTCTACACAAGGGTCTCCCTTGGAGTTCCTACTGCATACGCTTGCATTCATTGGGTTTAACTGTATGTCTGTTGGGGTTTGGAGCAGGGGTTTCTATGATAACTTTACCCTTTAATCACTAATTTGGGCACTTTTGAGGGGTTTACTGCACTTTCCCTGCTGGTCCAGTGATTATTCATTATGTTTTTTGTGTTTTCTACTGTGTTTCACACTTTTTGCATTTTTTAATTTATTTACCGCATAGACGTCATGTTTCATTCACCTCTATAGGACTTTACAGTTTGGAACATATCTCTGCAACCGCTCGACGTAGCTACTTCAGAGATGGCTAATTTTGTTTGTCTACCCTTGTTCCATCATCCAGCATACATTCTGAGTGTTTTGGGGGGCTCAGGGGGCTTCGGGTACTGTTGAGGTACTTTTTAAGGGAAAACTACATTTTCCATGAGCGCTTGTTTCACGCACTCGTTTCTGATTGTCTCCCGTTCCGAACTCCATTTTCTGCCTTCCCTTCATCAGTATCCTACGCAGGGCTTGGACTCTCCTTCCCTCCTCAGCAGATTAATCCTTCACCTGCCAGATAAGTGTATTTTAGCTATTTCTGGGATGAATTACTTAATCTTCAGCACAGTATTTGGGTATACCTTATACTTTCAGATGTTAAACACTGTGAGGATGTCAACTCCGTTGGAACTTGGGGCTAGGCCTAATACAAAGGATACTGGGATATCTGTGACCCCCATTGAGCATTGCTCCTCATGTCAATCAGGGTTACCTAGAGAATGTTCAGGTCATTTATGCCCTTCATGCGCTGATGCCCTTACTTCTCTCCCCCAGGGACCTCCAGCCATGCACTAGAGCCACTGTGGATGCAAGAGTTTAAGGCCACTACTAGAGCCCTAAGGTCTACCTTACAACTCCTTCAGTCCCAATTACACTGGGTTTTCTAGTCCTGGCAGCCCACTACCTCTATCAGGTCTTCCCTGCCTAAGCCACAGGGTGTGCCTGATGTATCAGACTCCTCTGAGGAGGAACTGTTGATGGACTCGGATGAGGGTGAATGTTCTGCGGTGGTATCCTCCCAATTCTTTGAGTACCCCTTTGAAGCTGACCCTGATCCCTCAGCTGAGGCCCTGATCAGAGCAGTACTCACTATGCTGAACATTCCCCTGGTTTATGAGACTCCTAAAGACCCTTCTGATGTGTTTCATTAACCTAAGAAGCAGCGTACCTTCTTTCCACCTAATCCCACTCTTGACCACCTTGTGTTAGATGAGTGGAAGTCCCCTGATAAGAAATCTACCATGTCTAGAAAGTTTGCTAGGTTATATCCCTTCTCTGAAGTGGCCCTAGCCCAGTGGGCTCATCCCTCTAAGGTGGACTCCCCAGTTTCTAGATGCATCTGTCCTTAGGGACTGGACTGACAGGAAACTTGAGGCCTTCCTAAAGGCCATCTTTATTACTGCTGGCACTTCATTGCATCCCTCCTTCACTGCTGCTTAGGTGAACAGGGCCATTGCAGTATGGACTGAACAACTGACTGTGGCTGTCCATCAGGGCGCTCCCACTGCTGACCTGTTGTTCCTTCTGGCCAACATCTCTGAAGCTCTGCATTGTGTTTCTGCAGCTATCTTTGATGCCATACGGTGGGTGGCTAGGGTTTCTAGCATGTCTGTGGTAGCCAGACGGCTCTTTGGCTCAAGATCTGTTCTGCGGACACTCCCTCTAAGAAATCCTTACTCTGGTTGCCCTTTCAGGAAACATCTTTGTTTGGACCATAGCTTAAGGACTTCATTAGTGAGGCTACGGGGGTAAGAATACTCTGCTACCTTTAGTCCCTAAGAAGAAGCCTCTGGCAAAATGGAATCTGCTTTTTTGTCCCTTTCAGACTGAAGCTCGTGCCACAAACCAGGCGGTTCCCCAGGCCCCACGTTCCTCCTCCAAACCCAAACAACAATGGAGGTCCAAGCACTCCTCCACCAATCCCAGGACTTCCAAACATTCTTTGGCATGACTCCCCGAACCCAGGTCCCCATGCTCCAGTGGGTGGCTGTTTGCTCCAATGTCTGGAAAGGAGGTTCTGGAACCGGTTCCCAAACCAGATCAAGGTTTGGGTTTCTGCTCCAACCTGTTTGCGGTTTCCAAGAAGGATGGTAGCTGTCATCCGATTTTGGACCTCAAGAATCTCAATTCATTCGTGGTCAAAACTCATTACCACCAGGAATCCCTATGGACGGTAATTGCGGCCATGTCTCCTGGGGAATTTCTCGCTTCTCTGGATCTTCAGGATGCATACCTGCATATTGCCACTTATCCAGAGATCCGGCAGTACTTCAAGTTTGCTTGCGACCAAGGGCATTTTTAGTTTTCTGCTCTTCCCTTTGGTCTGACTACTACTCCCCAGGTCTTCAATCGCATCCTGGGTGCCTTAGTGTCTGTCCTCCACAGGGACAGTATCAGAGTCACTCCATACATGGATGACTTGCTCCTGAAGGCCCTTTCTCTGGAACTCCTTCGTCAGCAGGTCAAGGATTGCATTCATGTACAAACCCACCATGGCTGGATCCTCAACATGGACAATTCGGATCTTATACCATCACAGAGACTGGTCTTCTTGGACCTTCTCTTCAACACCAAACAGGGCATGGTGTTTCTCACGGACGAGGTGGCTCACCAGATCACCCACAAGGTGTCCGCAGCTTTGGTTTCTGATCCAGTTCCGGCAAAGAGGTGGGGAAGTTCATATCCACCATGGAAGCGGTTCTGTTTGCCATGGCTCACACCAGGGAACTTCAGAGGTTTGTGATCCAGGTGTGCAAGGGCAAGCTGGACCTACTGAAGATGTCAGTGCCTCTTCATCTTCATGTGGAGCTGAGTCTGTTGTGGTGGCTTGACCTCTCCAATCTGCTGAAGGGCAGATCCTTCCTGGTTTCCTTCTGATCAACAGTGATGATGGATGTAAGCCTCTCCAGCTGGGTAGTAATCCTGGATCACAGCAATGCCCAGGATCGGTGGTCTCCAGAGTAGTCTCTCCTCCCCATCAATGTACTGGAGCTGCGTGTGATATTTCATGCTCTCAGGTACTGGACGTTCTAGCTGGAGGGATGCCCAGTCAGAGTCCAGTCCGACAACGCCACGGCCGTGGCTTACATCATCAAGCAAGGTGAAACAAGAAGTCTCACAGCTTGGTTGGAGCTCAAAGCTATTTTATCCTGGGCAGAAGTAAATGTTCCTGCCATATCCGCAGTTCATATTCCAGGAAGAAGTCTGTTCCATTTCGTGTCACGGCTCATTCTGCCATATCTATTGGGGCATCTTGGGCTTACAAGAATCACGCCTCAGCTGATCAGTTGTGCAAGGTGGCTACTTGGTCACCTATACACACCTTCTCTAAGCACTACCGTGTTGATGTGCTGGCATCAGCTGATGCTGGGAGGAAGATCCTGGAGGCAGTCTTGTCTGTCTAGGATTTTCTTTGTCTCTTCAGTACTCCTTAACTGTTGAGCCCGGTTGGCTCTAGTTCTGTCTGCGCTGTGTTACAGTTCCTGGTGTGTTATAACCCAGTTTTGTGTCCATTGACACTTTATTGTTATTGTTGGGCTACTTTATGATCTGATGGTTAATATATGCTCTGGTGACTTTGGGGACCTGCTCCTGGTGCTTGCCTTACTTCACACCTCTGGGAAACTTAATGTTTGGACATCCAGAGTTACCAGTAACCTATATTGGATGATAGAGAAAAGAGGATTTTAGTCTTACCTGTTAAATCCTTTTCTCTTAGTCCATATAGGTTACTGGTCTCCCACCATGTCAAGGGACCATGCTTGGTTCTCCTATGACCGAACGTGGTAGTCCTTTCGGGTTCATGCTCACAGGAGTCTTCTTTTCCCTTCTTACTCCCTAGTCAATAGTGAGTTTTCAAATCTTACTGGATGGGGAGTACAGAGAGTACAGCAACAGTGCTACCCAATTTCTTTGGTGGGGGTTTGTTATTAACATGTTTCACATACATGGCACGGTGTCTGTGTTTTATATGTGTTAAGAGGGCAGTTGTGCCAAGGTGGGTTCCCTCCTTTCCCCTCCTGCATTGTGCCTGCCCCAAGAGAAAAACAGTCCCACACCTAAGACCTCAGCGGGAGGGGAAAGGTGGAGAAGAATGGTCTCTTTCTTCTTCTCCTCCACATTTCCCTTCACTGGCTGGGGCAGAGGTTGATGTTGCTGCTTCTGCCTCAGAATCAGCACTACAACAAAGTCCTAGAGTATTTCTGGTGGTAGGTGGAACCTGTCCTAGTCCCACATCACTAACGCTGGAACCCATTTCCATTGTGTCCACAGTGGTCTGTGGAACACTAGCCAGGATCCTCCAATCCCCCGCTTGAAGCTGATTGGCTGGGAGGTGCATAAGCACAGATCCCAGACAATGATTGTGAGTCCATTTGAACAGAGACTACCCATATATAAATGCAATCTCTGTTCAAATTCTCTCACAATGGAACGGGCATCGCCCCACATGGTACTAGGGGGTGCTCCTTCTGCCTTTCTCCACCTCCGCAAACAGTGGTTGAGAAAGAGAAAAATTGCATATATTTTTATTTATAACATTTTTCAAATTCAGGCTAAAACTGAGTGATCCAGGACCAGAGTGCTCAGCTTCAGTCCTTGTCTCTTCTGTTGGTACATGTGATCACACTCCAGGAGCGATCACATGAGCCAGCGTTTAGCTTCAAAAATGCAGTGTGCTTGACACATTGCCTTTGTGTCTGCTCTGTGCCAGTACGGCATATTTATTCTTAAAAAAAAAAAAAAAAAACAGAGGCCTACAAAAATACAAAAAAAAAAATTGGGGGGACTTGTTTCAAAGAAGCCTAAGTCCTACAAATTACTGAATCCTCAGGGTTTGTGACGCTAACAAGCCAGATTGATAAAATTTATGTGATTGCTCAGGGCTTCTGATGGCTTATGATGCTAACAAGCAAATTTGATAAAAATTATCTGTGATTCCTCAGGGCATGTGATGCTAACAAGCCAATTTATAAAAATGATCTGTAATTCCTCAGGGCTTGTGACACTAGCAAGCTGAAGTTATAAAAATGATCTCTGATTCCTCAGGGCTTGTGATGCTAACAAGCCAAATTGATAAAAAATTATATGTGATTCCTCAGGGCTTGTGACATTAACAAGCCTAAGTCCTACAAATCAATGTTTACCCAGGGTTTGGGCCTAACACAAGTCTAAGTCCTAACCAAATCAATGTTTTCTTAGGGTTTGTGCATAACACAAGTCTAAGTCCTACAAATCAATGTTTCCTAGGGGCTTGGGCCTATAACAACCGTCAAGTATCAGTCTGCCCCAGTCATAGCTTACATCAGAGGGTCCCTGTCTGTCACGTTACGTACCAATTTCTTATTTTATTTTATTTTTATTTGCTTTTTTTTTTTAACTGTCTCCCCCAATACCAGTCAACAAACCCACCTCAAAAAAAAATCCCTGTTCAACTGATTCTTTCCCCAGATTCCCACCCACCAATACAGGCACCCTCCTGTATAAGGAAGGTGAAAAAAAGAGGAAAAACCACACTTTTCACAGGAAATTATTCCCTAAGTGGGAATGCCATTATTCGCCGATTTTGGTTTGATGCAAAAATTTTCGTCCGTCTCTACTCATCCCTATAGTCTAGAGGAAGATAGGTGGGACACAGAAGGAGTAAGTGCTATAGGGTGTAAGTGCCTCCTGCAAAAAGAATTAACAGTCAGTGGGTGGGAGAAAGAAGTGCTTTTGAGTGCAGTACTTAATGCTTAAAATCTTTAAAATACAAAGCTTTATATAAATAAATGCAAACAGAATCAGGAGGTTCCAATAGAGTCTTATCAGTCAGATAATATTATGGTATATAAAGCCATACAAAAGTTGCACTCACATGTGTAAATGGCTGTATATATACATATGTACAAACACAGCAAAAAATACATGCAGGGAACGTCTTACCATCCCTGCTTGGTATGATGCTTGTTAATACTTGACTCCTCAAAGATGCAGATCCCAAAAGTATATAAATAAATGTTATGTATTATAGAACAAAGGGCTCTAGATTTGGGAGGGATAGATTAGGAAAGTCACTAGGATTTCAAGAAAAAAGGCCAAAAGGGGAGCAATACCACTCTTGGAATATAATAATAATAGTACTCATAAACAAAGACTGATACACTCAACGAACAATCTGGTTGATTCCAATAACAACCGGTTCAGCAAGCAGGTATATACAAATCCGCCCTGCTACAGATATACTTCTCTCTGGATCAAAAAAACTCTCTGAATTCAGAATATACTAGAACCCAATTAGATATTAAGAATATATAACAAATCTATTAAAGTTAAAACAGTGACATTTAATGAAAAAGCCCAACACACTAAACGATTGGTCACTGAGTGTGAATATCAGTCTTTGTTTATGAGTACTATTATTATTATATTCCAAGAGTGGTATTGCACCCCTTCTGGCCTTTTTCTTGTTTCTCTGACAGGGATACTTTGGCTATCCCTGATCATCATTGGGCTGCAGCATCCAGGATCCATCTTTGAAGTGACTGAGTGGAGCTGTGAATCCTCCATTTGTCTGGCTGACCGCTATATAGTGGTTTTACAGTTGTGAGTGCAGTGACTTATTGGTGGTGATGTCTGCTACCTTTGAACTATTACACAAGGAGCACCCCTCCTTTATCTTCTATTAGGATTTCAAAGTTTGTTGCTAGACTTGGTCAATGTGGAGACTGAGATAGTAAAATAGTAACAGTAATTTAGGTTGAAAAAAAGACTTGCATCCATCTAGTTCAACCCTTTTCCTATTCCTGTTTACCATCATTGATCCAAAAGAAGGTTACAAAAAAACCCTCAATACAGCAATTTCAAATTCTGCCTTGAATGGGGGGGAAAAAAATCCTTCTTGATTCCAAATGGCAATCCGATTTCTCCTTGGATCAACAAGCACTAACTAAATATTAATCCCAATACTAACCTACATAGCCCTCTATGTTCTGCTCTGTTAAAGAGACAGTTAGTAATACTTAGAAATTACTATCCCCCATATTGTAGCCACTAAAAAACTGAGTTAAATGAGATCAGCAGCATCTCTCAAACCTTTATGGTTTGAGAGATATCCGCTTTCAAAGTTCCCTTTTTTTGTCTTTTCCCCTGACATCAGCGTTCTAGCTGAGAGCAGGGGAATCTTCCCCTGGGATCAGCTGGTGGCTCTGCAGCAGAGTGAAGATCACATTAATAAAAAAGAAATCCTTTACCAAAAAGGTCTTCTACGTGTGCTTAGTTTGCAAGTACACGTAGAAGTCATTTTAAGTTAAGGATTTCTTTGTTTTTATTAACGTGACCTCTGCTCTGCTGCAGAGCCTTCACCGATCCAGGGACTAGATTCCCTTGCTGTCAGCTAGAATGCTGACATCAGGGGAGAGGGAACTTTGAAAGAGGATATCTCTCAAACCATAAAGGTTTGAGAGATGCCTCTGGTCTCATTTAACTCATATTTTTAGTGGCTACAACATGGGGATAGTAATTTTTAAGTATTTCTATCCCTTTAAAAAAGTATCCTGGCCCTTTTTAAAGGCATCTAATGTATTCGATAGCACCACCTCCTCAGGCAGTGAATTCCATACCTTTATTATCCTTACTGTAAAAAATCCCTTCCACTGTTGTAGATGAAATCTCATTTCCTCAAGTGTAAGCGGGTGACCCCTTGTTCTTTGTACTGATCTGTTAAGAACAGATCTTTGGAGAGCCCTTTGTATGGGCCCTAAACATATTTATATAGTGTTACCATATCCCCTCTACGATGCCGTTTCTCTATTGTGTACAAGTTTAACCTTTCTAGCCTAACTAACACTTTCCATTTCCCTTACTAGTTTTGTAGCCCTCCTCTGCACTTTCTCTAGTTCTAAAATGTCCTTTTTCAGAAAGGGCCCCCAGAATTGAACAGCATATTCTAGGTGGGTTCTTACCATGGACCTGTAAAGAAGCATAATAATATCTTCCTCTCTTGAGTCAATACCCCTTTTAATACATGCCAATATCTTACTGGCCTTTGCAGCTGCCAGATGGCACTGCACGCTACTGCTAAGTCTATTGTCTACCATTACTGCCAAATCCTTTTCATTAGTAGATTTCCCTAGAGAAACACAATGTAAACTATATGTTGCATTTTTATTATTATACCCAAAATGCATAACTTAACACTTGTCTATATTGAATCTCATTTGCCACTTGCCTGCCCAGTTACTCAATTTGTCCAAATCCTCTTGTAATGAAGACACATCCAGTTCAGACTTTATTACCCTACTTAATGTCATTGGCAAACACTGATGCATGGCTCCCTATGCCCTCTGGGAGATCAGTAATAAACAAATTAAAAAGAAGAGGACCCAGGACAGTTTGCATTCTATCTTTTAGCCAATTTCCAATCCACGTACAAATGTTTGCCCCTAAGCCTATTTCATTCAATTTGTACAGTAACTTTTTGTGTGGAACCGTATCAAATGCCTTGGCAAAGTCTAAATAGATCACATCAACCACTGCTCCCAAATCTATATTTTTACTCACTTTTTCATAAAATGCAATTAAGTTAGCTTGACAACACCTGTCTTTCACAAAGCCATGTTGGCTGCTGCTAATGATATTCCTGTTCAAGATGAATTCTTGAACATATTCCCTTAGCAACCCTTCAGTTTCCCTATCACAGATGTCAAGCTTACAGGTCTGTAATTTCCCGGCTGGGATTTTGATCCCTTTTTAAATATGGGCAACACACCTGCTTTCTGCCAATCCATGGGCACCATACTGGAAATAAAAGAATCCCTGAAAATCAAAAATAACGGTCTGGCCAGGGCCTGACTTAGCTCTTTAAGCAACGTGGGTGTATACCATCTGGCCCCGGGGCTTTGTCTACCTTAACACCAATCAATTGTTTTAACACTCTTTCTTGTGTTAGCCAATCCCATGCTTGCTGTGACTGTTCTGAAAAAGTAGTTTGCAGGTTCTTGCCCATCGGGTCTTCCTTGGTAAAAACAGAAGAAAAGAAAGTATTTAAAATATATTCTTCAAAACACTACTGTTCCTGTAACAATTACTATAAATAGTGCTATAGCTAACTCCAACAGCCGATTAACAAATAATGACATTATCTTTATTTTTATATAGTACTACCAATTCAAATGTTGTGTGAAACACAGGATTTTTCAGGCACAGTGAGTCCTTGCCCTATAGAACATGTAATGTAATTTTGGTGCCAGAGGCACAAAGAGACAGAAGGTGGAATGCAAGAAACATTCATAATTGCTATTTACCATGTACTTTTGATGATAAAATGTTACTGAATTGTGTATTATTTTTAGCAAAGTATTTAGCACACATTTTCATAGACCTGGCTAACTTTGCTGTTAGTTTAGGTGCCTGTGCTAACATCGTGGTTAATTTAGAAGCATGTGCTATTCATCATCAATGAGTTAGCATATTTCTTGCATCAAAACATGAACAATCACAAATAGCACAAAAAAGTATGGCTTTCAAAAGCTAGTGACTACTCCACTTTAATGCATGCTGTCCAGAGTGACATGTAGTGATGATCGAGCACCCCAATGCTCGGGTGTTCGGGTGCTCTGGCCGAGCACCCCCGGAGGCTCGAGTGCTCGGCCGAGCACCCGAGCCCCATTGAAGTCAATGGGAGGACTTGAGCATTACACCAGGCACCCCCTGCTCTGATGAGGGGAGGGTGCCTGGTCCATAGGAAAAGGGCAGAAAATGATGGAAACACCACAGAAATGGTTCAGGGACAGCATAGGGAGGATGTCTGGATGCATCTTGGACTCCAACGTCGCTGCTGGGAACGATGTTTCGCCCGTAGTACGCCATTTTTACAGACTGACCGTAAAACACACAAAAAGGAAGATAAAAACGACTTTAGGCGAAAAATTGTTACCAAACAGTATTTGCTGTATATTTACTTGTATATCATCTGCAAATTCTGCAAAAAATTTCATCGATTTTTCGGAACTGGGACCATGATTAAGAGGGAAACGTGCGCAGAGAAAATTCTGCAAAAAATTTCCTCGATTTTTCTGAACTGGGGCCATGATTAAGAGGGAAACGTGCGCAGAGGCAAATTCTGCAAAAAATTTCCTCGATTTTTCTGAACTGGGGCCATGATTAAGAGGGAAACGTGCGCTGAGCCGACCATCTAAAACATTATGGGTGAGGGTCTGCTGCGGAGCTGACCATCCTAAACATTATATGCGAAGGCCCGCTAGTGAGCTGACGCTATAAAACATTATATGAGAGGGCCCGCTAGAGAGCTGACCCAATAAAACATTATATAAGAAGGCCCGCTGGTGAGCTGACCTATACAAAAAGTTGTCAAACAGGGCCCGCTGGTGAGCTGGCCCTATATAAAAATTATATCACAGGGCCCGCTGGTGAGCTGGCCCTATATAAAAATTATATCACAGGGTATATGGAAGAGAGTCAACCATATACCCCTTTTTTGGGTGGAAGGGGTGAATGGGAATACAGAGAATTCCCATCATTGTAAATAACATATATAAAGTCACTTTATGTTCACCCGGGGCTTTCCTCCAGTGGAGTGGAGAAGTCAGGGGAAATCCAGGCCTTGTTCATTTTTATAAGTGTCAACCTATCAGCATTTTCGGTGGAAAGGCGGATACGCTTATCTGTTATGATGCCACCAGCAGCACTAAATACCCGCTCAGACAGAACGCTGGCGGCAGGGCAGGCCAGCACCTCCAAGGCGTAGAGTGCCAGTTCATACCACGTGTCCAGCTTGGACACCCAGTAGTTGTAAGGCACAGAGGGATCAGTGAGGACGCTGACACGGTCTGCTACGTACTCCTTCACCATCTTCCAAAACTTTTCCCTCCTTGTGACACTAGGCTGCGCATCAGGGTGAGGGTGCTGGCGGGGTGTCATGAAGGTGTCCTACGCCTTGGAGAGTGTTGCCCTGCCTTTGTCGGAACTGCTGTGTGCTCCCCTTTTCTCCCCTTCTCGGTTGGCCAAGGTAGCACGTACTCTGCCGCCAGCGTTGTCAGATGGAAAATTTTGGAGCAATTTTTCGACAAGAACCTTCTGGTATTGCACCATTTTGCTTGTCCTCTCAACCGGAGGAATGAGAGATGAGAAATTCTCTTTGTAGCGGGGGTCCAGAAGGGTGAACACCCAGTAATCCGTGTTGTCTAAAATGCGTATAACGCGTGGGTCACGGGAAAGGCAGCCTAACATAAAGTCAGCCATGTGTGCCAGAGTACCAACAGGCAAGATTTCGCTGTCCTCACCAGGAGGATGACTCTCAATCTCCTCATCCTCTTCCTCCTCTTCTGCCCACCCACGCTGAAGAGATGGAACTAAAGTTCCATGGCTACCCTCTGTAGCGGAGGCAACCGTGTCTTCCTCCTCCTCCTCCTCCTCCTCCGCCTCCTCCAATTGTCGCTGAGAAGACGAAGTGAGGGTGCTCTGGCTATCACCTTGTGTAAGCTCTTCCTCCCGCATTTCCACCTCTTCCACATGCAAAGCGTCGGTTTTAATTGTGAGCAGCGAGCGTTTCAGTAGACACAGAAGTGGGATGGTTACACTGATAATAGCGTTATCGCCGCTCACCATCTGTGTCGATTCCTCAAAATTGCGTAAAACCTCACAGAGGTCTGACATCCATTCCCACTCCTCACTTCTGATTAGAGGAAGTTGAACGGAGAGGCGACGACCGTGTAACAGCTGGTACTCCACTACTGCCCTCTGCTGCTCACAAAGCCGGGCCAACATGTGGAAGGTGGAGTTCCAGCGCGTGCTCACGTCACACAGCAGCCGGTGAGCTGGCAATTGTAAGCGCTGCTGCAGCTTCAACAGGCCGGCTGAAGCTGTTGATGACTTACGGAAATGTGCACACACGCGGAGCACCTTGGTCAAGAGATCATGCAAATTGGGGTAGGTTTTTAGAAATCGCTGAACCACTAAATTAAATACATGCGCTAGGCATGGTACGTGTGTGAGCTTGCCGAGCTCCAAAGCCGCCACCAAGTTACGCCCATTATCACACACAACCATGCCTGGTTGCAGGTTGAGTGGCGAGAGCCACTGCTCGGTCTGGTGACTAATCCCCTGCAACAGCTCTGAGGCCGTGTGCTGTTTGTCCCCAAGGCAGATCAGCTTCAGCACGGCCTGTTGACGCTTCCCCACTGCAGTGCTACACTGCTTCCAGCTACCGGCTGATGGGTGAGTGGCGCTGCGTGCAGAGAATTCGGAGGTGGAAACGGAGGAGGAGGAGCCAATAACGTAGGTGCTGGCGGAAACCCTGATGGAGGTAGGGCCCGCAATCCTCGGCGTGGGTAGCACCTGTGCCATCCCAGGGTCCGAGTCGCTCCCAGCCTCCACGACATTCACCCAGTGTGCCGTCAGGGACATGTAGCGTCCCTGGCCACAAGCACTTGTCCATTTGTCAGTCGTTAAGTGGACCTTCCCAGTAACTGCGTTGGTCAGGGCACGGGTGATGTTACGGGACACATGGTGGTGTAAGGCGGAGACGGCACACCGGGAAAAGTAGTGGCGGCTGGGGACTGCGTACCGAGGGACAGCTGCTGCCATCAGGCTGCGGAAGGACTCAGTCTCCACAAGCCTAAATGGCAGCATTTCGATGGCCAGTAATTTGGAAAGGTGTGAGGTTAGTGCTATGGCCTGTGGGTGGGTGGCTGGGTATTTTCGCTTGCGCTCAAATGCCTGGGGTAACGACATTTGGACGCTGCTCTGGGACAGGGAAGTGGATGTGGTCGCTGATGGTGCTTCAGATGGTACAGGTGCAGGGCGGGAGGTATGCGGGCCTGCGCCTTCGACAGGCAATTGGCCGGCACTGAAAACAGGGGAAGAGGAGGCAGTGGTGTGGCCTGCAGACACAGATTGGCGATCCGGGCGTTCCTTCCACTTATTACGGTGCTTGGATGCCATGTGTCGGATCATGCTGGTGGTGGTGAGGTTGCTAGTGTTCATGCCTCGGCTCATTCTGGTGTGTCACAGGTTGCAAACTACAATTCTTTTGTCGTCCGCACTTTCCTTAAAAAAACGCCATACCGCGGAACACCTAGCCCTTGGCAAGGGAGATTTACGCAAGGGGGTGCTCCGTGGAACATTTGCGGGCCGGTTTGGTGCGGTCCGCCTTCTTTCTTTAGCCACACCACTGCCTCTTCCATCCTGTTGCGGTGCTGCAGATGGCTCACCCTCAGGACTGCTGTCATCGCTCGGCTCTCCACCTTCCCAGGTGGGGTCAGTCACCTCATCGTCCAACAAGTCCTCCTCCACTTCCTCACTCTGATCATCCTCCTCATTTCTTGATCCCACCACATACTCAGTCATTGACAACTGTGTATCATCCTCCTCATCAAGGTTTTGAGACAGTAATAGTGGTTGATTTGATGGCAACTGTGTCTCATCATCATCATCCACTTCCTTTGACCTTAAATGCCGTTCACCTCTGTCATCTTCTTGTGATTGGGTACCCTCTAGAGGTTGTGAATCAGGGCACAAGATGTCATGTTCCTCTGCAAGCGTGCTTGGAGAGAGGTTCAAATGAAGGACTGGTGATGAGACGAGCTCCTCACTATATCCCAGTGTGGGATCACTTCTTTGGCCAGACCCTCTATGGTGGGAGGAAGGATGATCAGGGTGAGGATTATGTTGACCAGACTCTTGGCTACTGAGAGTGGACTTGGTGGAAGACAGGGTGGTGCTTAACCGACTGGAAGCAGTATCACCTGAAATCCAACCGACCACCTGTTCGCAGTGATCTGACCTCGAGAGTGATGTCCTGCGACGCCCTGTAAACTGAGACATGAAGCTAGGTATGGTGGATGTCTTTCTTTCTTGTGCTCTGGCACCAGGCACAGTTTCTACGCGTCCTGACCCGCACCCTGAACTATCAGGATCACGTCCACTTCCCCGTCCCTTTTTACCCGCCTTCTTCATATTACACGGAATATGTGCTGCTAATCTGCAACTTTGCACACTAAACAGAATGTGCTGCTAATCTGCAACTTTGCACACTAAACAGAATGTGCTGCTAATCTGCGGCTAGGCACAGTGAAAGGAATATGTGACGTTTATTTTTTACACTTTCCACACTAAACAGAATGTGCTGCTAATCTGCAACTTTGCACACTAAACAGAATGTGCTGCTTATCTGCGGCTAGGCACAGTGAACGGAATATGTGACGTTTATCTTTTACACTTTGCACACTAAACAGAATGTGCTGCTAATCTGCAACTTTGCACACTAAACAGAATGTGCTGCTAATCTGCGGCTAGGCACAGTGAAAGGAATATGTGACGTTTATTTTTTACACTTTCCACACTAAACAGAATGTGCTGCTAATCTGCAACTTTGCACACTAAACAGAATGTGCTGCTTATCTGCGGCTAGGCACAGTGAACGGAATATGTGACGTTTATTATTTACACTTTCCACACTAAACAGAATGTGCTGCTAATCTGCAACTTTGCACACTAAACAGAATGTGCTGCTTATCTGCGGCTAGGCACAGTGAACGGAATATGTGACGTTTATTTTTTACACTTTGCACACTAAACAGAATGTGCTGCTAATCTGCAACTTTGCACACTAAACAGAATGTGCTGCTAATCTGCGGCTAGGCACAGTGAAAGGAATATGTGACGTTTATTTTTTACACTTTCCACACTAAACAGAATGTGCTGCTAATCTGCAACTTTGCACACTAAACAGAATGTGCTGCTAATCTGCAACTTTGCACACTAAAAAGAATGTGCTGCTAATCTGCAACTTTGCACACTAAACAGAATGTGCTGCTAATCTGCAACTTTGCACACTAAACAGAATGTGCTGCTAATCTGCGGCTAGGCACAGTGAACGGAATATGTGACTTTTTTTTTTTTTTAAATCTGTGCCCCCCCAAACAAAATATAACTGCTGCCCCCACACACAATAGTCCTAAAAAGGACTTTTGGGTCTTTATATGTTGTTCAAACACACTTTTCTTCTCCCTACACTGACTTTCCCTTCCTATCCTCATCTCTCCCTGGCTAAGACTGAGCCGAACTCGCTGGTCAGGTGCTATACAGCACTCGATCACGGGTTCTGGCCAGCCAATCAGTGTAATGCCAGCAGCCAACATGGCTGCTGGCATTACACTGATGTCAGAGCCTCCCCGCACGTTTATTGGCTGCGCAGCAGCCGCGAAACGTGCGGGGAGGAGACCCGAACATGGCGGGCGAGCACATGCGGTACTCGTACGAGTACCGCCATGTGCCGAGCAGAGCGATGCTCGAGCCGAACCGAGCTTCGGCCGAGCATGCTCGCTCATCACTAGTGACATGTCTAAGGTCACAAGGAGATGAGACTATGAATTTAACCAGATTTGTTCTGCTTCACAGCCAGTTTCCTTGCTACAATTAACCAAAGAAGATATTAACAATAGGAGGAACTAAAATTTACCTCATGTCTTAGCCCTACATTACCTCCTCCATTAAACCCTTTTTGTGCCAGAAGGGTTCACAAAGCATTGCTTCACAATGCTTTGCGTGCCCCAGTAGCATTCAAAGGGTTACATCTTTAAAGGGATAGTAATGTTTCATAATAAAAGCAGCTCTAATTAATCATCATAGTATTTGGACTCTGGAGAGTGTTATTTCAATTCTGTCAGAGTTGTAGTTCAAGAGTAATTCAATGACAAAGTATCCCCCTCCCGCCCCTTTTACTGATGTAACACCGTTCAGCCAGATCAGAAGGGAGGTGCCCAGGTAGATTGCAGAGAGGGACAATCGTCAATTAAGATAAGGGAAAAACCTGAAAAACTTGTCAAGGGGGGCAGGGCTTTCATTGTTCTCATAGGAAGAGGATTGTCCCCTGCTGCTATCTGTCTGGTCTATGGACTGCATTCCACATCTGAGAAGAGATGGCTTACACTAGGTAAAAGGGACGGGAGGGGAAACTTTGCTTGTGAATATCTCTCAAACCATAAAGATTTGAGAGATAAGACTTATATCATTCTTCATGTTTTTTAATGTCTACAAAATAAAATAAAGATAAAATGAAGTATTACTATCCCTTTAAATGCTAGGGGAAGTAGGCAATGCACTGCTATGCAGCGTTAGTGATTGGTGGAGGTAATGTAAGCATATGATAAGACGTACCTGAATGCCTCAGTTAATATAATGTATCACTCTAAATAACTCCTAAAGCTCTTTCAAATCACCAATTTGTTTCAGATGATAGATAAAATGATGTTTAATATTAATTACATGTTAACATATTTTGCATGAACTATGATTCTAACCCTTAAACATTTCAAGTATGGGAGAGGTATGCAAAATCATTGTTTATACAAATATAGCCTTTTCTACTCTAAAATGTATAAAGAAATAAAGAATAAAAATGCTCCCTGCATGTATTAACAGCAGTCAGAAAGTTGTTGCTGCCAGCTGAAATAAAACACAGTCCTCACATTTTAATGAGCTACAGCAAAATACATGGTCATATTCGCACCAAAAAAGATTTCTTTAAACAACCTGTTAAAGTTAGATAGACAATTTTAGTCTGTCAATATGTATCCCATTTTCTTTTTCTATAAACAAATAGTGCACTATATCTATAATGGATCTTCTTTGCAAACAAAGTCTCTGGGGGCCAGAGGAATAGGCAATGCATTGCTCCACAATGCATTGCACACCCCTCTGGCACTCAAAGGGTTAAACATGTTTTATTCTTATCATCAGTGCTACATCTTCTCATGGTGTTCTGCAACTTCGTTTAATGCTCATAGTGTTTCCATGACAACCACTCTAGGATGGGGCATCTTCACAAGGATTAGGATTACATGCTTCTCTCTGGGCACACTCTTGTAGGGTTGCCTCATTAACTCATTTTGTCTGCTGTCATCTCAGTGTTGATTGCACACAAGTATAATTATCTAAATCTGACTTGTTGCCATCATTTGAGTCACTGATTTCTACTTGTCTTTTGGCACTCCCACTGCTATTATTGTACTTCCTCTCAATGCCTCAACAACTTGATTTAATATAAAATAGACACTGTCTGGCATGTCACATCAATCAACATATGCTTCTACTATCACCTCATGTATAAATGGCAGTTGGGCTTGGAAAAGGGATCACTAGGATTCCTTAAAGAAGAACCATACATATATGCATGAGTAGATTTAAATCTGCTTAACAGAAGGGCTTATTAGTCATACTGCAGTATCATATATCACTATACTTTTTAATTGTTGAAACTCTGTTGTACTCTGTGTCTGTAGAACGTCATTTAAATACATGGGAACTTTCAACTGTTTGAAATATTAATCTTTAAAGCTCCCCAGAATATAGATTCTAGGTCAGTGATTCTTAGTGCTGACCCCATTGACGTTGCATTGGGACAATGTTGTGAACCAAAGCAGTACTGGGTTGCAGGGGACTCCACCAGCTTCAAAGAGTAGGTAAAGTCTGAGAAAATGTGTGTGTGAATGAGTGTGTATGTGTGAGAATGAGTGAGTGTATGTGAGAATGTGAGTTATGATGACAGGGTATGAATGTTTCTCTGGATAGCAGTGGAACAAGGTTGGGTTGGCACACAGAATAGTGTGGGCCTATGGCTACCACTGGAACAAGGCTGAGCTGGCAGATAATATAGAATGGGTCTGTGGCTAAGAGTGGAACAAGGCTGGGGTAACAGACAGTTTATGTATGGTTCTGTAGCTACCAGTGGAACAAGACTGGACTGGCAGACAGTACCGGTGTGACTACTAGTGGAAAAGGCTGGGATGGCAGACAGTGTAGAGTGGTTCTAGGCTACCAGTGGAACAAGGTTGGCCTGGGTGGTTGTTTGAATATTATCCATAGACAGAGAGACATCCAAAGACAGAGACATCCCCAGACTGAGACACATGTTCACAAACTGAGACAGAGATGTTCACAGACAGAGATAAAGAGAGAAAAGCTGGGTTGTCTTGGGCCATCATTCTGGGTTTCTCCCTCCTGAAGGAGGCTACAGCTCTGTAGCCAAGTATCACGGTGCCCCGTGATCCTGTTGCCATAGTGACGTCCGCGCTCCTGCCCTGTCAGTCCCAGCCGGGTCTAGGAGGTGTTGCTACAAGCTGACTGGCTCTAAAAGGGACTGGCAGAGCAGGCGTGTAGACATCACTATTGCAAGATGTCCGCGCTCCTTTCTGCTGTTAGTCCATGAAGAACAGCGATTTCTCTTTAATCTGGTAAGAATTCTGGTGACTAGCGCTACTGAGCAGCTAGTCGCCAGATGTGCAATTATGTGAGCCAATATACTTTTTGGGTGGTAGTTCTGCTTTAGAGCAGTAAGACTGTCTGGATGGATCACAGAGAGGGACAATCTTCAGTGAGCATAAGGAAAAACCTGAAAAACCGGTCAAGTGGGGCAGGGTTTTCCTTATGCTCACAGTAAGAAGACAGTCCCTTGCTGTGATCTGTCTGGTCAAGGGATCAGATTCCACATCTCAGGGGAGGTGGTTTACACTAGATAAAAGGGGTGGGAGGGGGATACTTTATTATTCAATTACTCTTGAGCTACAACTCTGACAGTACTGAAATAACACTCTCCATGGCCTAAATACTATGAAGATTAATCAGAATTTCTATTTTTGTGAAACATTACTATCCCTTTAAAAAACAAAGTACTGTCAGTAGTTTTAAAGGGATAGTAATGTTTCATAATAAAAGCAGCTCTAATTAATCAGCATAGTATTTGTACTTTGGAGAGTGTTATTTCAATACTGTCAGAGTTGTAGTTCAAGAGTAATTCAATTCCTCCCGCCCCTTTTACTGATGTAACACTGCTCAGCCAGAGCAGAAGGAAGGTGCCCAGGTAGACTGCAGAGAGGGACAATCTTCAATTAAGATAAGGGAAAAAACTGAAAAACTTGTCAAGGGGGGAAGGGATTTCATTGTTTTCATACAAAGAAGAACATCCCCTTCTGTTATCTGTCTGGTCTTACAACTAGATTCACATCTGAGAAGAGATTGCTTACACTAGGAAAAAGGGGCGGGAGGGGGAAACTTTACTTGTGAATATCTCTCAAATCATAAAGGTTTGAGAGATAAGACTTATATCGTTCTTCATGTTTTTTAATGCCTACAAAATAAAATAAAGATAAAACGAAGTATTACTATCCCTTTAACACTGCCTATCAAATTGAGCCATTTACCTTTTGATTACAACTGTCTAAAGAGCACAATTTGAGAAAGTCTCAGCCGTGCTAGTCAAACACCCACATTCTGAGATTAAGGTGAAGACAGAGTAATTCCAATGTTCCTGCAATAAAACCTGCTCCTAGGATATGGTATCTTGTATATGTAATAGTTTATATACCACTTACTGGCAATTAATGCTATGCTATAGAAGTCTCTACATTTCAACATTGTAATGAAGACCTCTATAGCATCTAAGAGGATACAAATGTTTTTGTATTTGTATGTTATAAGATAAATGTACTTCCTGTGCCAGGAAACAGGGGATAAGGCTGTGAGTGAGGTGATACAAGTAGTGGGTGTGGCCATGAGAAGTACTAGGGTCACCTGACATGTAAACTCAGCCTTGCCCTTCGGTGGTATAAGAAATCAGTTTTTAGACTTTTTAAGTACGTTAGTTTTCAGGATGTGTTTATTCAGACATTATTGCAATTTTCAGACACTTATAATGCTTCCTTAATGCTTTGAATGCAACCATTGTGCACCTTTCTGGCAATCAAAGGGATGAACAAAGAATCAAGTGCCAGGTAGAAGACATATATGACTAGATTTAAGACTCTGTAGATTGTAAAGTATTTTGAAGATTCTAGCGTGAAGCTACTTCACATTATGTGCAAGAAACTCAGATCCCTTTTTAAGCGTCACTGTGCTAAGGAAAACTGGGGCAATTCTGGAGAAAACCAATTGCATCATAGGGGGAAAGTACTACATTTCCAAAATGACCATCAATTTAAAATGGGTCTTTAGACCTCTTGTATGCCAGAGAGGTTTCTTATGCACTGGAAAGCATTGCTCTGGATACTGCTCTGGCACTCTAAGGGTTAACCCTTTGAGTGCCAAAGGGGTACCGAACTCATTCCAAAGAATGCGTTCTGTACCCCTCTGGCACTCAAAGCCTTAAAGACCTCTCTAGCATTAAAGGGTTTAAAATCCTCACATTTATAAATTGTATATTTATTTGTCCCTATAGTGCTGATGGTTTTAACTTTAATTGCTCTAGTTCTTAGTAAATCAGCTAAAGTGTTCTTCTAGCTCTCACTCAAGTCATTGTAGCTACATTCAGAATGAAGAGATCACTCTGAGAAGCGTGCAATATGAGGAGAGGATTGAAGAACTGCAGAGGGAATTAGCAAATGACCTGTATAAATGAATCAACCTTTGGGCCAGTGACACTAATTTACTGTATGAGGTGAACATTCACATAAACATCTCTACTAAATAGTTCAGTATCCAAAATGTTACACATGATTAACCTATATAAACTGATACAGCCACAAACACAAACCACAGCCATATAAACAGTAATGGAAAAGGCTACACACCAAAAAGAAGTATCTGTAGACATAGTGGTAGTGGCATAGCTGGGATCTCTCCGGATTTGCCCCAGAGACTCTGGTTTTTGCAGTTAATAATTACCGAGTCTCTGGGGCAGAGGCTGATTCTCCAGATGTGGGGAGTTTCTACTGAAACAGCCTATTCCTCAAAGTTTTTTTTATGTTTTGTAAGTCCCGCCCCCACTCACAATTAAGTCCTGCCCTCTTTTAACTCAAATCACATAATTTCTCTCCCCCAACGGCACCACAGGACTCTGATCTCTGTCAATTCTACAACCAAAAGTTCCCAGGTATGGGTAGTGGGCTGTAGAAATATCTATAAAAAACAAGTATAAACAGAGTACAAGGCAAGTTTAATTTTGTCGGAATCATGTACCAATATGAATCCATGTTAAAATAAGCAGACCTACCTATTTATTGACCTAGTGTGGAGTGTATGGGAATTTATCAATTCTCTGTTCCTTTGCACCTTGTTTCCTGCAATGTAATAAACATGTAACATAGAAAAATAGTGTTACTTTTTTCTTGCACATGCTACAGAGGAGACATCTGGGGCTTGCAAACATTAAAGTCTTAATGTTGGCAGAGTGTGATGTGCCAGTATGTACTAATACAAAGGTATGAGTACTTTGTTATTTGGCAATAATAGGATTTTAGTCTTACCTGTTAAATCCTTTTCACTTAGTCCATACAGGTTACTGGTACACTGGGAGGCGATCCGCCCCTTTAAGTAGGCAGGAACATTCTCTAAATGTATGCAGGGGGCAGAGCCTCCCCTCCCTCTTAGGCTGCACCTCAGTCAGTACAAACCAGAATGATTTGAGACACTAACACTGACCAGAGATAGGAGAGAAGAAGACCCCTGTGAGCATGCCCCAAAAGGCTCCCACAGAATGCCACAGGAGAGCCAAGCATGGTCTCTTGACAGGGTGGGAGACCAGTAACCTGTATGGACTAAGTGAAAAGGATTTAACAGGTAAGACTAAAATACTATTTTCACTATCGTCCAATACAGGTTACTGGTACACTGGGATGTCCAAACATTGAGTTTCCCAGAGACGGGAAGAAGGCAAGGACCAGGCGCAAGGCCCCCAGGGTCACCAGAACCTCTATGAACCGACCGGTCATAGATCCCAACAATCAGAAGTGTCAACGGACACCAACTAGGGGTAAGAACAGACCCCAAACAAAACACAGCACACTGAATTAGAGCCAACAGGGCTCAACAGTAAGGAAGCACTGAGACTCTCAGAAGAAGAAGAAGATCCTAGACTGGCAAGACTGCCTCCAGGACCTTCCTCCCAAAGCTGGCATCAGCCGAGGCCAGCACATCCACGTGGTAGTGCTTCGAAAATGTGTGCACAGAGGACCAAGTGGCCGCCCGGCACAGCTGATCAGCAGACGCTTGATTTTTATAGGCCCAAGAGGCCCCAATTGATCTGGTAGAATGAGCAGTGACCAAAAAGGCACATGCTTATTCCGCAATTCGTAAGACTTACGAATAGTAGATTTTATCCAAGATGCAATGGTCACCTTGGATGCCGGTCTCCCTGCCCTAGGTCCCTCAGGATTGACAAACAGAGCGTCAGACTTCCTGATAGACTCAGTGCGATGAACATAAAATTTGAGACAATGCACGACATCCAATAAATGAAGATCCCTCTCCTTGTCAGAGGAAGGGTTAGGGCAGAAAGAGGGCACCACAATCTCCTGATTGATGTGAAATTCGGAGACCACCTTAGGCAAGAATTCCTTGGAAGTGCGAAGCACAGCCTTATCCTTATGGAACACCAGATAAGGTGGTTTACAAGACAAGGCTTGTAATTCTGCCACCCGGCGAACCGATACAATAGCCAAAAGGAAGGCCATCTTCCAGGTCAAAAGGCGCAAAGGAATAGTAGCCAAGGACTCAAAGGGGGGTCATTGGAGAACCCCCAAGACTAGATTAAGATCCCACCGAGGAGCCGGACTCTTGAAAGCGGGACAAACATGAGCCACACCTTGGAAGAAAACTTGATGTCAGGAATAACGGCAATGCGCTCCTGGAAAAAGACAGAGAGCACTTAAGTCTGAACCTTGAGAAAACTCAGACTGAGTCCCTTATCAACACCGTCCTGTAAAAAGGCCAGGACAGTAGGAAGATGAAAATCATGCGATAGATCCCTATCAGCACACCATGCAACAAAAGTCGACCAGACTCGGTGATAGATCTTAGAAGACACAGGCTTATGAGCGCGTAGCATCGTAGACACCACAGAAGACGAAAAACCCTTTTTCTTCAAAATTGAGGATTCAACCTCCAAGCCATCAAATGAAGACGATGAACATCCTCCTTCCACAGATAGCCTTGTAGCAGAAGATCTGGAAGAGAGGGAAGCGGAAAGGGCTCCGCCACAGACATTGCAATCAGATCCAGATACCAGGACTGACGAGGCCAATTCAAAGCAATCAGGATAACTGGACAACGCTCCATCTTCAGCTTCTGGATGACTCTGATCAACAGTGGAAGAGGAGGGAAGATGTAGGCTAGGGAGAATTCCCAAGGGATTGACAAGGCGTCCACTGCCAGGGCCAGTGGATCCCTCCACCGAGAGCAGAACACTGAAACCTTCCTGTTGTGTCTGGTTGCCATCAGATCCACTACAGGAACCCCCCCCTACATCTGGGTTCGAAGGTGAAACACCTCTGGATGAAGAGCCCACTCTCCGCTGTTGACTGTGTGACGACTGAGAAAGTCTGCCATGATGTTGTCTATGCCTGGAATGTGTACCGCTGAAATGACGGGGACATGAGCTTCCACCTAAGACAAAATGGCCTTGACCTCTAACCAGGCGGCGAGACTTCTTGTTCCACCTTGTTTGTTGATGTAAGCCACTGCGGTGACGTTGTCGGACTCTACTCTGACTGGACAACCCTCCAGTTGAGATTCCCAATGTCTCAGGGCAAGGAAGATGGCACGTAGTTCCAGGATGTTGATGGAGAGGATAGATTCCTCCAATCCCCACTTCCCCTGTGCACTAAAGTAACCCAACACTGCCCCCCATCCCAGGAGGCTGGCATCCATCGTGACCGTGGTCCAATAAGGGATCTGGAAGGATCTCCCTTTCAGGAGATGAGAAAGATCCAACCACCATTCCAAGCTCAACTCGACATGAGGAGGTAGAGAGACAGATAGCTGCAGATGGTCTGGACGATTCCTGCACGTCTGGATCACGAACCTCTGAAGTTCCCTGGTGTGTGCCATAGCAAACAGCACCTCCTCTATTGTGGAAATGAATTTCCCCACCAGAGAAGTCAATTTCGGCACTGGAATCCGCTCGAGAGCCAGAATCTTTGATACTCGGAGAGCAATCTGATGAGCCACCTCCTCCGGCAGAAACACCATGCACCGCTGGGTGTCGAACAGGAGACCCAGGAAGATATCTGCTGAGATGGAACCAAGTCTGACTTGTCCAGATTCACAATCCATCCGTGGCAAGTGAGTGTCTGAATGCAAGCCTGAACCTGCTGATGAAGGATCTCCGCTGATGTAGCCAAGGGGGAGGGCCGAAAACTGAAAATGACCTCTGTGGCAGGCAAACCTGAGATACCGTCTGCTCTCTAGATGGATAGGGATGTGCAGATATGCATCCTGGAAATCCAGGGAAGCAAGGAATTCCCCCGGAGACATAGCAGCTAACACAGTGCGCAGAGATTCCTGTCGATAATGGGTACTCACAACAAAGGAGTTGAGATCTTTGCGGTCCAAAATAGGACGAGCTCCACCATCCTTTTTGGCCACAATGAACAGGTTGGAATAAAACTGGTTCCAGGACTTCTTTGTCCAAAAGATCCTGAATAGCGCTGTCGAATAGACGCCTTTTTGTGGGGTCCTGGGAAGGACAAGTAAAATGGAATCGAAAGGGAGTAGTGATGATCGAGCACCGCAATGCTCGGGTGTTCGGGTGCTCTGGCCGAGCACCCCCGGAGGCTCGAGTGCTCGGCAGAGCACCCGAGCCCCATTGAAGTCAATGGGAGGACTCGAGCATTACACCAGGCACCCCCTGCTCTGATGAGGGGAGGGTGCCTGGTCCATAGGAAAAGGGCAGAAAATGATGGAAACACCACAGAAATGGTTCAGGGACAGCATAGGGAGGATGTCTGGATGCATCTTGGACTCCAACGTCGCTGCTGGGAACGATGTTTCGCCCGTAGTACGCCATTTTTACAGACTGACCGTAAAACACACAAAAAGGAAGATAAAAACGACTTTAGGCGAAAAATTGTTACCAAACAGTATTTGCTGTATATTTACTTGTATATCATCTGCAAATTCTGCAAAAAATTTCATCGATTTTTCGGAACTGGGGCCATGATTAAGAGGGAAACGTGCGCAGAGGCAAATTCTGCAAAAAATTTCATCGATTTTTCGGAACTGGGGCCATGATTAAGAGGGAAACGTGCGCAGAGGCAAATTCTGCAAAAAATTTCATCGATTTTTCGGAACTGGGGCCATGATTAAGAGGGAAACGTGCGCAGAGGCAAATTCTGCAAAAATTTCATCGATTTTTCTGAACTGGGGCCATGATTAAGAGGGAAACGTGCGCAGAAGCAAATTCTGCAAAAAATTTCCTCGATTTTTCTGAACTGGGGCCATGATTAAGAGAGAAACGTGCGCTGAGCCGACCATCTAAAACATTATGGGTGAGGGTCTGCTGCGGAGCTGACCATCCTAAACATTATATGCGAAGGCCCGCTAGTGAGCTGACGCTATAAAACATTATATGAGAGGGCCCGCTAGAGAGCTGACCCAATAAAACATTATATGAGAAGGCCCGCTGGTGAGCTGACCTATACAAAAATTGTCAAACAGGGCCCGCTGGTGAGCTGGCCCTATATAAAAATTATATCACAGGGCCCGCTGGTGAGCTGGCCCTATATAAAAATTATATCCCAGGGTATATGGAAGAGAGTCAACCATATACCCATTTTTTGGGTGGAAGGGGTGAATGGGAATACAGAGTATTCCCATCATTGTAAATAACATATATAAAGACACTTTATGTTCACCCGGGGCTTTCCTCCAGTGGAGTGGAGAAGTCAGGGGAAATCCAGGCCTTGTTCATTTTTATAAGTGTCAACCTATCAGCATTTTCGGTGGAAAGGCGGATACGCTTATCTGTTATGATGCCACCAGCAGCACTAAATACCCGCTCAGACAGAACGCTGGCGGCAGGGCAGGCCATCACCTCCAAGGCGTAGAGTGCCAGTTCATACCACGTGTCCAGCTTGGACACCCAGTAGTTGTAAGGCACAGAGGGATCATTGAGGACGCTGACACGGTCTGCTACGTACTCCTTCACCATCTTCCAAAACTTTTCCCTCCTTGTGACACTAGGCTGCGCATCAGGGTGAGGGTGCTGGCGGGGTGTCATGAAGGTGTCCCACGCCTTGGAGAGTGTTGCCCTGCCTTTGTCGGAACTGCTGTGTGCTCCCCTTTTCTCCCCTTCTCGGTTGGCCAAGGTAGCACGTACTCTGCCGCCAGCGTTGTCAGATGGAAAATTTTGGAGCAATTTTTCGACAAGAACCTTCTGGTATTGCACCATTTTGCTTGTCCTCTCCACCGGAGGAATGAGAGATGAGAAATTCTCTTTGTAGCGGGGGTCCAGAAGGGTGAACACCCAGTAATCCGTGTTGTCTAAAATGCGTATAACGCGTGGGTCACGGGAAAGGCAGCCTAACATAAAGTCAGCCATGTGTGCCAGAGTACCAACAGGCAAGATTTCGCTGTCCTCACCAGGAGGATGACTCTCAATCTCTTCATCCTCTTCCTCCTCTTCTGCCCACCCACGCTGAAGAGATGGAACTAAAGTTCCATGGCTACCCTCTGTAGCGGAGGCAACCGTGTCTTCCTCCTCCTCCTCCTCCTCCTCCTCCGCCTCCTCCAATTGTCGCTGAGAAGACGAAGTGAGGGTGCTCTGGCTATCACCTTGTGTAAGCTCTTCCTCCCCCATTTCCACCTCTTCCACATGCAAAGCGTCGGTTTTAATTGTGAGCAGCGAGCGTTTCAGTAGACACAGAAGTGGGATGGTTACACTGATAATAGCGTTATCGCCGCTCACCATCTGTGTCGATTCCTCAAAATTGCGTAAAACCTCACAGAGGTCTGACATCCATTCCCACTCCTCACTTCTGATTAGAGGAAGTTGAACGGAGAGGCGACGACCGTGTAACAGCTGGTACTCCACTACTGCCCTCTGCTGCTCACAAAGCCAGGCCAACATGTGGAAGGTGGAGTTCCAGCGCGTGCTCACGTCACACAGCAGCCGGTGAGCTGGCAATTGTAAGCGCTGCTGCAGCTTCAACAGGCCGGCTGAAGCTGTTGATGACTTACGGAAATGTGCACACACGCGGCGCACCTTGGTCAAGAGATCATGCAAATTGGGGTAGGTTTTTAGAAATCGCTGAACCACTAAATTAAATACATGCGCTAGGCATGGTACGTGTGTGAGCTTGCCGAGCTCCAAAGCCGCCACCAAGTTACGCCCATTATCACACACAACCATGCCTGGTTGCAGGTTGAGTGGCGAGAGCCACTGCTCGGTCTGGTGACTAATCCCCTGCAACAGCTCTGAGGCCGTGTGCTGTTTGTCCCCAAGGCAGATCAGCTTCAGCACGGCCTGTTGACGCTTCCCCACTGCAGTGCTACACTGCTTCCAGCTACCAGCTGATGGGTGAGTGGCGCTGCGCGCAGAGAATTCGGAGGTGGAAACGGAGGAGGAGGAGCCAATAACGTAGGTGCTGGCGGAAACCCTGATGGAGGTAGGGCCCGCAATCCTCGGCGTGGGTAGCACCTGTGCCATCCCAGGGTCCGAGTCGCTCCCAGCCTCCACGACATTCACCCAGTGTGCCGTCAGGGAAATGTAGCGTCCCTGGCCACAAGCACTTGTCCATGTGTCAGTCGTTAAGTGGACCTTCCCAGTAACTGCGTTGGTCAGGGCACGGGTGATGTTACGGGACACATGGTGGTGTAAGGCGGGGACGGCACACCGGGAAAAGTAGTGGCGGCTGGGGACTGCGTACCGAGGGACAGCTGCTGCCATCAGGCTGCGGAAGGACTCAGTCTCCACAAGCCTAAATGGCAGCATTTCGATGGCCAGTAATTTGGAAAGGTGTGAGGTTAGTGCTATGGCCTGTGGGTGGGTGGCTGGGTATTTTCGCTTGCGCTCAAATGCCTGGGGTAACGACATTTGGACGCTGCGCTGGGACAGGGAAGTGGATGTGGTCGCTGATGGTGCTTCAGATGGTACAGGTGCAGGGCGGGAGGTATGCGGGCCTGCGCCTTCGACAGGCGATTGGCCGGCACCGAAAACAGGGGAAGAGGAGGGAGTGGTGTGGCCTGCAGACACAGATTGGCGATCCGGGCGTTCCTCCCACTTATTACGGTGCTTGGATGCCATGTGTCGGATCATGCTGGTGGTGGTGAGGTTTCTAGTGTTCATGCCTCGGCTCATTCTGGTGTGGCACAGGTTGCAAACTACAATTTTTTTGTCGTCCGCACTTTCCTTAAAAAAACGCCATACCGCGGAACACCTAGCCCTTGGCAAGGGAGATTTACGCAAGGGGGTGCTCAGTGGAACATTTGCGGGCCGGTTTGGTGCGGTCCACCTTCTTTCTTTAGCCACACCACTGCCTCTTCCAGCCTGTTGCGGTGCTGCAGATGGCTCACCCTCAGGACTGCTGTCATCGCTCGGCTCTCCACCTTCCCAGGTGGGGTCAGTCACCTCATCGTCCACCAAGTCCTCCTCCACTTCCTCACTCTGATCATCCTCCTCATTTCTTGATCCCACCACATACTCAGTCATTGACAACTGTGTATCATCCTCCTCATCAAGGTCTTGAGACAGTAATAGTGGTTGATTTGCTGGCAACTGTGTCTCATCATCATCATCCACTTCCTTTGACCTTAAATGCCGTTCCCCTCTGTCATCTTCTTGTGATTGGGTACCCTCTAGAGGTTGTGAATCAGGGCACAAGATGTCATGTTCCTCTGCAAGCGTGCTTGGAGAGAGGTTCAAATGAAGGATTGGTGATGAGACGAGCTCCTCACTATATCCCAGTGTGGGATCACTTCTTTGGCCAGACCCTCTATGGTGGGAGGAAGGATGATCAGGGTGAGGATTATGTTGACCAGACTCTTGGCTAGTGAGAGTGGACTTGGTGGAAGACAGGGTGGTGCTTAACCGACTGGAAGCAGTATCAGCTGAAATCCAACCGACCACCTGTTCGCAGTGATCTGACCTCGAGAGTGATGTCCTGCGACGCCCTGTAAACTGAGACATGAAGCTAGGTATGGTGGATGTCTTTCTTTCTTGTGCTCTGGCACCAGGCACAGTTTCTACGCGTCCTGACCCGCGCCCTGAACTATCAGGATCACGTCCACTTCCCCGTCCCTTTTTACCCGCCTTCTTCATATTACACGGAATATGTGCTGCTAATCTGCAACTTTGCACACTAAACAGAATGTGCTGCTTATCTGCAACTTTGCACAGTGAACGGAATATGTGACTTTTATTTTTTACACTTTGCACACTAAACAGAATGTGCTGCTAATCTGCAACTTTGCACACTAAACAGAATGTGCTGCTTATCTGCAACTTTGCACAGTGAACGGAATATGTGACTTTTATTTTTTACACTTTGCACACTAAACAGAATGTGCTGCTAATCTGCAACTTTGCACACTAAACAGAATGTGCTGCTTATCTGCGGCTAGGCACAGTGAACGGAATATGTGACTTTTATTTTTTACACTTTGCACACTAAACAGAATGTGCTGCTAATCTGCAACTTTGCACACTAAAAAGAATGTGCTGCTAATCTGCAACTTTGCACACTAAACAGAATGTGCTTCTAATCTGCAACTTTGCACACTAAAAAGAATGTGCTGCTAATCTGCAACTTTGCACACTAAACAGAATGTGCTGCTAATCTGCAACTTTGCACACTAAACAGAATGTGCTGCTAATCTGCGGCTAGGCACAGTGAACGGAATATGTGACGTTTTGCCCCCCAAAACAAAATATAACTGCTGCCCCCACACACAATAGTCCTAAAAAGGACTTTTGGGTCTTTTTGTTGTTCAAACACACTTTTCTTCTCCCTACACTGACTTTCCCTTCCTATCCTCATCTCTCCCTGGCTAAGACTGAGCCGAACTCGCTGGTCAGGTGCTATACAGCACCCGATCACGGGTTCTGGCCAGCCAATCAGTGTAATGCCAGCAGCCAACATGGCTGCTGGCATTACACTGATGTCAGAGCCTCCCCGCACGTTTATTGGCTGCGCAGCAGCAGCGAAACGTGCGGGGAGGAGACCCGAACATGGCGGGCGAGCACATGCGGTACTCGTACGAGTACCGCCATGTGCCGAGCAGAGCGATAAAAGGGAGGAAGAGAAAAGAAAGGGATCCTGTATCCCTCTGACACCACCTGAAGAACCCAAGGGTCCGCCACTGAATCCTCCCAAACCCGGCGAAAGAGGTGAAGCCGCCCACCTACAGCCGGATGCGGACCTGGGTTCGGTGAGTCATGCCGAAGCAGTCTTGGAAGCCTTGGCCTTGGGGGCAACTTTGGGCTTCCAGGACTGTTTGGGCTTGGAGGAGGTGCGCGGAGAAGGCGGAACCGCCTGGGACGTGGGGCGTGTCTCAGTTTGGAAGGAACGAAAGGACCGATAGCATTTAGCTGGGAATTTCTTCTTAAAGACTGAGGGTAAAAGAGTACTTTTACCTCCAGTAGCCTCGCTAATCAATTCCTTTAGCTCAGATCCAAACAGGGAAGTCCCTTGGAAGGGCAAAGAAAGCAAAACTTTCTTGGAAGCGGTGTCAGCAGACCAAATTTTTAGCCAAAGAGCGCGTCTAGCCACCACAGAAGAAGTGGAGGCCCTCGTCATCATGCGAACTGCATCAAAAGCAGCGTCAGAAACATAATTCTGAGCTTCAGATATATTATCAAGGAGTTGCAGCTGCTCTGACACTGGCGCATCTTGGCGGACCGCCACAGTAAGCTGTTCAGTCCAGACAGCAATGGCCCGGTTAACCCACACCACAGCAAAGGTTGGGTGCATGGCAGTACCAACAGAGGCAAAAATAGACTTAAGACAGGTCTCTAACTTTTTGTCAGTCCAATCCTGTAAAGCAGAAGCATCAGAAACAGCCAAAGCAGTAGATTTGGACAACCTAGAAAACGGAGCATCCACCTTAGGAGGATGAACCCATTTAGCCAATTCAGCCTCAGGAAAAGGAAAAAGTTTGGCAAACTTTTTTGAGACTGAAGAGGACTTATCAGGATTTTTCCACGCATCAGAAGCGTTCAAGAGTAGGAAAACAGGTAACAGCCTTTGAAGGTTTCTGAAACACGTCCGTTGGATCAAGAGTAGATTCCTGACACAAGGGAAGATTGAGGGTGGTCAGCACCGCCCTGATCAAATCCTCAGCAGAGAGTTCAGGATCACATTCAAAAGGGTCCCCAACCGATCTGGTAGACTCAATAACTGTACCATCCTCAACATCAGAATCCTGCAACAATTCTTCCTCAGAAGAATCAGAGACTTCATGAGCTCCCTGTGGCTTGGGCAGGGAGGTCCTGACAGTGGAAGGGGTCTGCCATACTTGAAGAACCCCCTGAACCTGAGAGGGAAAGAGCTGAAGAGTGGATCTGAGATCCCTAGTTGCAGCCTTGAACTCTTTCACCCATGTTGGCTCAATAGTGTGACTGGAAGGCCCTGGGTTGCTGCCATGACCTTCCGCACAAGTTGGGCATAAATGACCAGAAAATTCTCTAGGTGGCCCTGAGTGACAGGAGGAGCAAAACACAATAGGGGAGACAGATACCCCAGCCTCCTTCGTCTTAGGTCTGGTCCCAGGCTCAAGTGGAGTAGACATGCTCACAGCCTCAGATATACCCCACAGATAGGAATCACCCAATTAAAGTGTGAAAGATTAAATATTCACCCCAGAAACTTTTAAAATTAAACTTATCTGGCAAGCGAAGGGTTAATCAGCAGAGGAGAGAGAGAAGGTCCGGTCCCTGCGTAGTATACTCGATGAGAAGAACTCACAAAATGGCTGCAGCGATGGGAGCCTATCAGGAAAAGGGTGCAAACCGAGCACTCATGGGAAGCGTAGTTTTCCTCACCAAGTACCCCAAAACAGCGCCCGAAGCCCCCCAAGTCCCCCAACACACTCAACCGGATGATAGAGCAAGGGAAGACAAATAAAATGAGCCCTCTCTGAAGTCGCTATGTGAAGCGGTTCCAGAGATACGTCCCACACAGTGTAAGCCCATAGAGAGTAAAGGAGCAATGGCGTCTATGCGGGAAAAGCACGCTTAAAGGCACGGAACATTATTTCTAATAAAATTTTCTCTTAAAGTAAAAGTTCCATAACACAAAGCAAACACATGTTCTATGTAAGCAAACATTACCCAACCAAGGCAAAAGTTGAAAATGCCCATAAAATTGGAAAACCCAGCAGAGAAAGGGTTAAGTCCCACATAAACTGCTCCAAAACTCAGACATACACATATACATTGCATTAGCAAGATATAGAAAAACACCCAATGAGTGCAGGAGTGCACAGTGAGAACTCCCAAGTACAAGCCCAATGAAGGGACACTGAGGGACAAGTGGACCTTCGGCACTCAAAGGGTGGCTCACCTTTCTGCAGGACTCCTGTCTTCAGGTTACCAAGAGAAGAAAAGAATTACCACAGAGGATAATCCCCAGGGAAATACTTGAAATCAAGTTATTCCCTCATCAGGTCAAAAGGTCCACCAGAAGTACCCTGGAAGCTGTGCTATCCACTTTAAAGAGGGCATTTGACAGCCTTGGTAACCCGCCTAATGGTGGTATTCCATATTTGTAAAAATAACAAAGAAACTAAAACTTGAAGAGAGCTGTTCTCTGCCTGGTGTGAACACACCGAGGAACAAATCATTCTGGTTTGTACTGACTGAGGTGCAGCCTAAGAGGGAGGGGAGGCTCCGCCCCCTGCATACATTTAGAGAATGTTCCTGCCTACTTAAAGGGGTGGATCGCCTCCCAGTGTACCAGAAACCTGTATTGGACGACAGTGAAAACTTTTTTTATTTGGACTTACAGTGTATATTTAAAGACAAGCTACTGAGAGATCAACTCGCTTCCTCAGGTCATGTAATACTGAATCCCAAAATCTGTTCTATCAGGCAGTCTGATCATAACAATGTTGTTTTGAACAGAGTGCGTGATTGAACAGACTTTGTGATTTAGTATTGCTTGACCTGAGTAAGAGAGATGATATCTTGGAAGCTGGTCTTAAGATATAAACTGCAAGTGTATATAAAAAGGCATCACCAAATACCATAGTAATCATATATTTGTATTATTACTAAAACTGGACTAAAATGGCTGCTACAGATTTATTCAGTATGTACTAAAGCATTCACATGCTGAGTTTTCTAAACCCCCATCCCACCCCATCACCAGATGATTGACAGGATCTGTTCTGGGGATGTAGAGTGTAAGCACAGCCTTTCTGCTACATCTGCCTGTTGGTCTATACTATTTCCTGACATCCTGCCTAAATGAGATGCACTGTGACAAGGGGGGCAGTGAAAGCCCAAGCCCATATTTTGCTAAGTCTGGTCCGTTAACTAAAACGTAAAAAATACATAGAAAAATAAATGTCTTTCTCTAATAAGTAACAACATGGCATGGATGTATAAGGTTCTAATGATATTTAAAAATATTCAGCTTTTGCCAGTGCCATTTGGTTGGCATCTTTCATAACAGGAAGCAAGATGAACAGCAGATATCTAATTTATTTATTTATTCATTCCCAGAATTAGAATATATAAATTGTATCAGCATTATATCTTGGTACATATCACAAATTACCATATATATTGGATTGCATTAAAAAAAACCAAAGTATCCCACTTCTAAAATAGTAGAACCTGGCAATGGGATACATATTCCTATGGGGTCATGGAAATTATATTAGGAGAAGACAATAAAGCTGCACATAGGGTTAAGTCAGTCAGTTATTAGCTAAGTTATAACCTCTTTATCAAAGAATATTCTCATGCTCTACTGTATACTGCATATCAAAGAGCAATGATCTCATCCATTACATACCTGTCATTTACTTTGATTCCAAGAATTGTTTAGAGGGTATGACCTTTGGATACATACATTTCTGCGATCTACCAGAAGCTAAATGAGAAAACAAATAAGGAAAATATTTTTTGTCTTCCTGTGGGATAGAGATACTAACCCTCTCTACATACATTTTAACACTATTAGGTTAACCTTTTGAGTGACAGAGAGCTATCAAATGCATTGAAATGCAATGTGTTGGTTACCTCTCTGGCACTCAAAGGGCAGGTATGTCAGATATGAGGTCCTAGGGAAGTGGCCCCAACAGGATTTAACTACAGTCAAACCACTTGTCCAAAAAAAACACTTTAGATCCGCTTTGTTTTCTGTCACACTCTACAGCAGGGGTAAGTAACCACTGGTTGTCCAGCTGTTGCCCAGTTGGGGATGATAGGAATTGTATTCAAATAGCTTAACCCTCAAACAGCCTTTGGCACTAAAATGGTTAAGAGACAAAAGATACCTGCTCAGGATGTGAAATGGACACTGGGCACATTATCAGAACAGAGCAGAGAAACAAATTATTTACATATCATCACACTCTTTCTACCGCACCAACAAGGTGCAGACATCGGCAGCCATCGTTGAGACCCTCCTTAGATGGAATTGTTGTGCATGCAGCCCTCTGTGGAGGGAATTCTTGCATAGGCGGCCCTCCCTTCAGGGAGTAATTGAGCATGTGACCCTCAACTATATTTAAGGTTGACTTGCCTGGTTAAGGTAATTTTCACTGTTAAAAACAAGATAGCGGAGAAACATACTGATAAAAACATAAATGAGACTGATTTATGAAGAAGAATTGGAACAAATTGGGGGAATCAACCACAACACAGCAAACACATTTAATTTGCGTTAAATTATGTTTTTAATCCTGTGAGTACTAGAAGCAATGTGCTACTGACCTCTCTGTCATTCAAGGGGTTAAATGCTTCTGTTAAATGAATGGGAATTTGAGACATTTTTATTTGTCCCCTACAGTGCAGATGGATTGTTCCAGTTCGTAGTAAAACAGCCTCATATTACCTTAACACTCTGAGTGCCAGAGAGGTGTCCAACCATTGCTTTGCACTTCATTGGACACTCATTTGGCACTAAAAGGGTAACACATAAGGACAAATATGGGGCAAACCAACTACGCATAGCTGGGAACTCTTCAGATTTGACCCGGAGACTCTGGCTTCTGCAGCAAATTATCGGGTCTCCGGGTCAGAGGCTGATTCTCCGGATGTGGGAAGTTTCTAATGAAACTCTGCCCACATCTCTGCATTCCCAGTGTGTTCCACCCACTCCCTGCCCGCTTCTCCTCCTTCCCCAGCGTATTACTAAAATATTTTTATGTTTTATAAGTCCTGCCCCCACTTGTGATTAAGCTCCACCCCTTTTTTATGCGAATTGCATCATTTATCTCCCTCAGGCACCACAGGACTCCCCTCTCTGGGGAGTCCACAACCAAAAGTTCCCTGGAACTACAGCATATTAACTTTGATTAAAGTGGGCCTTTTAACCCACTGAATGCTAGAGAAGTCTCCAATGAATTTCTTTCCTATGTACTAGAGACCTCTCTAGCATTTAAAGGGTTAAAATCATGATTATTTATCCCCTAGGGTGCAGTTGATTTACCCAAGAACTGCTCTACTATTAATTTGTGCAAGTGGCCCATTGTGTGCAAGCAGAAAAAATTGCTCATGTATAATGTAAAAAATGAATACAAATACAAAATACTTATATGTCTGTGTTTTCACCTCAGCTTCCTCTCCTTTAGTAGCATGATGTTGAACAGAGGATCACAGAGGTATCTCTAATAGGGATGGGAGAAAATTTTTGTCTCAAACCAAACTCGTCTAATAAGGGCACTTCCTAGTGAATAATTTCCAGCGAAAAATGCTGTTTTTCTGCTCTTTTCGCCTAGCTTATTGCATTGAAATCAATGGGACCATTGTATTTACACACAACGCAAAGCAAATTTTATTTTATTTCCCAAAGGCATAGTATAAAAGAGGTCTGAGGGTGCCATTGTTGGTGGAGTGAGGGGAAAGAATCAGTTGAACAGACAATTTTTAGGGGGTGTGGTTGTTTCCTGGGATTTGGGGAAAGAAAAAAAGAATATATAGATACAATTAAAAAAATAGAATAAGAAATGTGTATGTAATGTGACAAGGACCACCTAACATAAGCTGAGGTAAACTAATACTTGATGGGATAGAGTATTTTGTAGAGGATGATTTGTAGGACTTAGATTTGTTGTTAAAGGCCCAAGCCCATAGGAAACGTTCATTTCTAGGACTAAGACTTATTAGAGGCACAAGCCCTGACGAAAAATTGATTTGTTGTAGGACTTAGACTTGTGTTAGGTCCAAGCCCTGAGGAAACATTGATTTGTAGAATTTTGGTTTGCTAGCATTGCAAGCCCTGAGGAATCAGTGATTTGTAGGACTTATCCTTGGTAGAAACAAGCCTCCAAAATTGTGAGACAGGCACATGCACACATAGACACCAAGGGGGGGCTTGAGCACCTGCCTTTTTTGTCCAAAGTGCCCTCGTGCCCTTTTTTTAAATATATATTTTGAATAAATAATTATGAGAAGTGCCCTTTTTTTCATTTTAGCCCCTGCCCCCCAAAATATCTGTGCACGTCCCTGTTAAGGGACGGTTGTGGTGTTCTTGGTCATGAAGTCTGAGTGAATTGTCTCTGCTCCCCCACTTGTCCTCCCTACAACATAGCCATTATACCAACTCTACATGCTAATGATTAAAACCTTTCCCCTGCCCTTGCATAGCTAATTATTAGCACATGGCAAAGTGTGTCATATTCTCTTTGTGAATGTGATCTCCACACATCACCAGATAAACTTCATCATAGCATCTCCCCAAACCAATTGCATCATCAGGAATAAAGAAAAGTTCTCAATAATGTCCTTTCATTTAAAGTGGAACTTTCACCTACTTTAAACCCCATGCCCCCCAATCAATACTTTTAAATGGCGAAGATAAATGGCGAGGTTAAAGATTTCCCAATCTTTTACAAGAAATTTACTACTGGAGTGCATTTGTGAGGGAGAGCGCTGCCATCTTAACTACTTAGGGGATGACTGGCAGTGCTCCACCTTCCTAATCCCTGTCTGCATCTCTCAGGAGCCAGCGCGTACCAAGCACCAACAACAACAATGTGCATGCAATCTGTATTATAGATGGTGGGCAGGCATGGCTGACAGGGGAGAGTCAGCATTGTATTTAGATGCCTGTAGTACAGCTTGTGCTACAGGCAACATCCTGACTGACATCACACTGTCAACTTGTAAGTAAATTTCCTATAAAATACAGTGATTTAAAAATGACAACTTATGCTTGGTTTTACTTTTAACTCATTAATGACCGCCCGATCTGACACCCGTGCAGCCGTTAAAGACCACAGAGGGTTTTTTTTTGTGCATACTATTTTGGGATGGCAGAGCGGGGTGCAGTCTCACTGCCATCCCAGAATTCCATGACGTGTCAGGACCGCATGGGTCCTTATCGGGTTAATTCACATGGGAGCATGACCAATAGATGTGAAAGTTCTACTTTAAATAAAGCTTTTAATCCCTTTCAGTGATAGAGGGGTATGCAACACATTGTACTGAAAGGGTTAATTCCCTGAATATCTGTACCTTCTTAAATTCTAGAAAGGTTTCCAACAGCTTGCAAAGAAATCCATGGGAGACCACTCTAGTATTCAAGGGGTTACAAGGATAATTGGCTGTAGAATACTTCTGAAACATTTCTTTGGATATATACTTTGATATGCTCAATATTCTCCTGTAATAATGCATAAAATCCTCCAAATGTTAATGAAAACAAAGAAACCACACACATGTACCAACAAATGCAATATTCAGTGAGGTTAGTCACAAACCTATGTACACATTTATATATGTGAAAATACACTTATCAGTCATGGCATAAACAGTCTTCCATGACTTAAAGAAGCAGCAAACTTTTTTTAATAACCATTTGAGTGCCAGTGTTGCAATGCATTGGATACCTCTCTAGCACTCAACTTGTTAATGTAAAAAATATATACTGTGATTGTTTTATTGCTGAGTAAACAATGGTACACCTACTGATGGCAGATGTTTCAATCAAAAGCTATTATACTTCAATGTTTTTGGTAAACTGAAATTTTATACCACAGTCACTGGGTGGTGCTGTTCCTATAATCTACTATGGAGAACTGTATTCTGAGTGTGTTATGTTATTTTTTATAATTTATTAAATTGCTAACAGATTAAAAAAAAAATACACTTGAGCTGTAATAAGTGGATGAAAAAACTCCCAGCTATGGGAGTACCCTTGTTATACTCAGTAAGAAAAGCCCTAGAAAATATTTTTTCATAAAAAGTTTACAACTCCTTTACCCTATTAGTCTCTTATAATTATCCAGATGTCCTAAAAGAAAAACTTTTGTCAGTTTGGTTCCTTTGCCTTTAATTTGGACCCTGACTTATGCAATAGTCATTTATACCCTTGGATACTAGAAACATCCCAAAATATTGCAAATCAATATACTGAAGATATCTCTAGTGATAAGGGGTTAAACAAGCCATGTTCATACTGCCCTTTTCAAAAATGTAATAAAAAAACAAATACCTTTAGCCTCCAATTTTCCACCCCAAAGAAATTAATAGAAACCCATAACCGCTGAGTAATGTAAAGACCTGTGTTATCACTAAGCACTTGCTAAATGGATATATTTTCTGCCATACATGTCAGACCATCGACTCACTATATTTAGAATCCATTAGACTCACTAAACCTATTTCTACACACCGTACAAGCCTAAACCAACACCTGGCACGTGTGCATGGGGGTTTGATACGATTAGGGCAGACAAAACAATTATAAGAACAATAACATACACAAGTAATGTATTTGAAATTCCTTAAAACCCAGCATTCACCAAAATAAATCCCATTACCCCACCCACACAAAACAAATCCAACACTGTCAATACTAGAGCTCTCTCCACCCCCACTCTTGCCAAAGAAAACCAAAATTGTCAATAATAAAGCTCTTGTCCCCCCCCCCCCCCGCCAACCACAAGTAAATCCAGCATGTCCAACAATGACCACCCCATTCTCCCTCCCCACATGTTTTCCATGTGAAGCATTTAGCTTGATGGCAGAGGTCCACAGGTGTCCGCAACACCCTGGTGCTCTGCTGCAGTCTAGTAAGATAGTTACATAGTAACATAGTTGATGAAACTGAAAAAAGACATGTGTCCATCAAGTCCAGCCCATGCTAAGAACACCCCTGTTGATCCAGAGGAAAGCCAAAAAAAAAGCCCTCTGGAGTAATTTCTAATTTAGCCCCAGGTGGGTTAAAACAATTCCTTCCTGACTCCAAATGGCAGTCAGACATTTCCCTGGATCAACATCCTATCTGCTTTGAAGCCGCCTGTCATAATTTGTAATATTATTCTGTGCTAGATAGGCATCCATTGCTTTTTTGAAAACAGTTGCATTATCTGCAAGTACAACATGCCGAGGCAAAGAATTCCATAGCTTTACCACCCTTACTGTAAAGAATCCCTGCCTTTGTTTTAGTCGAAAGCACCTTTCCTCTAGTCTTAATGGATGACCTCTTGTTCTTAGATCAGCTCTTTGCGCAAATAATTAATTGGCTAGTTCTTTGTATTGACCTTGAATGTTTTTGTAAATGGTAATCATATCACCCCTTAGACGTCTATTCTCTAATGTAAACAAACCTGGTTTGGCTAGTCTCTCTTTTTAACTCCCATCCTCTAATCCCTTTATCAGTCTCTTCTAGAGTTGAATTAAGAAGCAACAAAAACCCACCTCAACCACCACAGCTGCTAAAAAATGTATAAATAAATAAAGACAGAACACCACACCCTGTCCTGTTTAGGTGTCGCCTGAGCCAATGTGAGAAAAAAATGAACAGGGATTGACCATATAAAAGTAAATCCCTGTTTATTTTTTTCTCACATTGGCTTGGGCAATGACTCAAGCAAAACTAGGGGTTTGGAGCATTTCTTTGTTTTGTTTTCTTTCTAACTTTTAGAGGCATGGTGGTAGTTGTTGGAGTTCATGTTTGCTTCAACTGTGGAGTAAACTGCAGAGAAAGACTAGGATGTCAAGGACACCGCTGGAGCTCGGACATCAAGGTAAGTGTTTCACATGTTAAATAAGTGGGGTGGGGGAATTAAACTTCATTGTTGGACATGTTGGTTTTCCTTGGGGTGGGTGTTGAGAATGGTGGATCTGTTATTGTCAGTGTTGGATTTGTTTTGGGTGGGTGGAAGAAAAGGTGGCTATAATACGTTGACTGTTGCTTCTTTTGGGAAAGGTAGGGGACCAGCGACTTCATTTTGGTGAATGATGAATTTTTTAGGGGAGTGCGGGTTAGTGCTAACAATTTTAACAAAAAGCCTGAAATTAGCGCAGGTCATTGAATTGACCCTCCTGGCTTCTGTTTCAACAGATCTAGTAAAAAATCATATGTGTAAAGTAATGAAACCAGTAACATTCCACCAGGAAATCCAGCTTTTGATAAATACACACATGATAATCAAGGTGGCTTTGACTCGGACAATTACCTTAGTGCTCCAGAACTAATCTCTCTTAGCCACAGTTGTTATTACTATTATTTGCAAGCAAATTTTACTTTGCAGAAACATGTAACAGTTGTCAGCTATTCCAAATACTGTTCCTCCAATCTCACTTGATCTTGAATACAATCTCAGACTGTGAGCTGCTGAGAACATATTTGATTTCCGATTGAAAAACTTTCAGGAAGAGACAATGAAATTTATTGAATCGTTTGTTTGCTCACAGATAAACCAAATATGATTTGATTTTACTTATAGCAGATATAGAAAACAATTTATAAAGGAAAATATTGCAAAAAAAAGTGTTTGTGGTGCTAAAACATTAACCCTTTGAGTGGCATTGTGATGCACTGCATTGGATAACTCTTTGACACCCAGAGGGTTAATGACATGGAGGAAAATAGTACAGTGTTGTATGAAGGAGAATTTCATTTGTTGGACCTCCAGCTGCTGCCAGATTACTACTCTGTATAATCCCATGCCAAAGGAAGATGGGGGATGATGGAAGTTCTAGTCTGGCAGCAATTTTAGGGTATCACTTTTCTCAGTCCTGAACTACTCTAAACAGGGCTTGATTTATATCTCAGGACCCTAGCTCCTCCCACAGACACACCCCATTCACATGACTCCACCTTCAGTCCCATCCACTGTCCCCTAGCACAGTAAAAAAAAAACCTTAGCCTATGAAAAGCAAACATAAAGAAAATACTTGTTTGCTAGAGACATATTCAATGCATTGCTTTGCAAGGGGTTAAATAATAGCAGTAAGATTCCATTGGCCACACACACTGCTCTGAATGTGTTCAGCATAATCGCAGTGCCCCTCAAACATTGCACTCTAGGTAGTTCCCTAATGGGAAATCCGGCCCTGACAGGAACTCCGTGAGAAAGATGCAGGTATTCCCTTGTTTACAATGTAAAGTTTAACCCCTTAAGGACCCTTGACATGCCAGGACTGTCACGCCTGTCCCTGAACTTTAGGACCGGTGACAATCCTGGCACCTCATGGAATTCTGGGATGGCAGCACGGCTGCACACTGCTCAGCCATCCCAGAATTCAAATCACAAAAAAAAAAAAAAAAAAAATCAGTGGTCCTTAATGGTCTGATAGTTAAGGGGTTAAAAACACAGAACAAATAATTATTCAAAATGATAGTTATGAAACAAAAAAACCAAACTGCAGTATTTAATGTTGTGCTTAAAAATGAACCCCTTGGATGTTACAGAGCTAGCATTGAGTGGGTTAACTAGGATTATAGAAAACTATAATGATCATCTTAACGATTACTTGCTCAAAGCCCTGTTGAGTAGTGTTTCTGGAAAAAATATTGATTGGTCTAGAACTTGATTGTACAAAAAATCAAGAGACTTCTTTTTTCTCCCTGATTAAGAGGGATTCCACTGCTACCCTGGAATAATGGAAAATTTTAGACATCAAGAGAAAATGTGTATAATGGTTATGTGCAGCGCTGTGATGTAAAAGCCCATGATTACAGAAAGTTTTAACAAGTTATCTGATTAAAACAACTTCTATCCACCACATTACCATCATAATGTGCTGTAGAGCAATTTGATTGAAAGTAAAGAGTGCTTGGTAAATTCTCCAACTGCTGCTTTATGGAATACTATTGAAATGTAACTAATAGAATTACTTTTTTGTAAATCACATCTCGATCACTCCTCATCATACACATGTGGCCTTATGTATCTGACTGTTGATATGTAAAATTGCTACAGCTGTCAGATTCCATTGACATGCACTTATATATACACCACCTGACCAATCTTATTGCACACAGTTAGCTTACTCTAGATCTGTCTATGGATATATTTTTAAGTGTCCTATGATCAAATGAATTCTGAAGTAGCCAAACTGCAACATAGAGGGCAAACATTGTCAAAATGCCTATTGACTTAAATTGGGTTTTTAATCCCTTGAAAGGTCTCCAAAGCACTGTAAGGAAATGCCTTGGAGACCTCTCTAGCTTTCAAGGGGTTAAAGCCCCATTTAAAATCAATGTGATGTGTTTTTATCCCCTGTGCTCATACCTGTAATCTCTATGGATCTGCCTGGGAAACTTTGGTTTTCAGACTGCATTACCGGGTTTCCAGGGAGAGAGGCTGATTCTCCAGCATAGGTGTGTTTCTTCACCTTCCCTCCCACTCCCCCTTCCCACCCTGTTCCTCCTACTTCCCTCCCATTTCCCTCTCTCTCCTCCTTCCCACCCTGGCCCTCCCTCTTCCCTCCCACTTCTCCTCCTTCCCACTCTGTTCCTCTCACCCCCCTCCCACTTCTCCTCCTTCCCACCCTGTTCCTCCCACCTCCCTCCCATTTGTCTTCCTTCCCACCCTGTTCTGCCCACATGAGCCCTCTCCAGGGGCTCAAGATCAGGAGGTTCTCAGGTATGCCTGTGCTTCAGTTGGTTTCTCTAGAATTACTTCAATTTCTTTGGAACCTCCCCCTTAAGATGGTGGACAGAGGGATCAAGCCACAGGCTGATCAGTTTGTTCACCATTAACCTCCATTCACCCCTGACAAGACAGGCCAACTGCATTCCCATGTAATCTGTCTTTCTCCCTCCCTGAGCCCCAGCATGTCAATGGCAAGGGACTTCCAGTATAAAATATGGTTATCCCAATTTAACCAGTGCCTATCCATGTCAGCACCTGGCTTCTCAGTGCGGTGTTTCAGCCCTTCAAGGGAGGGGTCACCACACAGAGCGTCCAGGAAATTCGTATTGCCCTTCCCCCACCTGGCTGCACCAGAGAGTACAGCTCCCTCTGGCAGAGCATTGGAGGGTGGGATGAGGTCTACCCCATTCTCTGCCTGCTGGTCAGACAACCTACCCCTGTCATTACCATATTCTTCATGTTCTACAGCTTCAGCCCTGGCATACTGCTGACATTTTACCCCTGCTACCATTGGTATACCTCCCTGTCTCCCATTTCACAGAAGCAAAATCCCATTCCTCCTCCCACTTACTCCCAGACATCACAGTCTCACAGGATTTAGACTCAGGCAAATCAACCCTCACTCCTGGTCCCTCATCCTTAATTGTTACCTGGGTCCCGCCAAACCCTCTCCCTAGCCCTTCTGCACTAGGTTTTGGCATTTGGAACTCGTAATCACATTTTACAATACACCTCACCTCACCTATGGAAGACATCGCTGGTTCTGTTACAGGTAGGCATTTATCCATCCCCTGCTCTCCCTCCCATCGATCACATTTTACAACATTCCCCAAAGTTTCACACAGTACCTTAGACTGAGCAGGACTTTCAGTTAGCCCTTCCAGTTTGCAATCAGTGTTCTCTGGAGCATAGTGATAGAGCATCCGGCCCAAATCATTCCCCAGCAGAACATTAACAGGGATATCGTCAGAAACCCCACTTCCCGCAAACCTTTTCCTGCCCCCCAATCAAGGTACACATGTGCCATGGGCACAGCAGGGCTCACACCCCACAGTTATACTCTGCAGGTTATCTTCTCTTTTCCCCACAGGCCCACCCACAAGCAAAACTGATGGTGGCCCCCCAGTGGCACTCCCACCTCCATGAACAGGTGGAGGTGGATTCCTAGTGAGGCAAGTAATCCTCAGATACCCAATCTGGTTGCACTGAAAACAACAGCGGATATGGGGCCCACCAGACATAGCCCCTGCGCTATTGGCAGCTGGTGGTGAGGATCTCACTGCAGATCTTGTAGATGGTGACTGAACTGTATTTCCTCTCCAGGTTGGAGTACCAGCTGACATAACTCCACGCCTAGATGCTGGTGCATGGATGTCTGAGTAGTCATCTGCCAGTTCTGTGGCATCTCTAGTGGTTTTTGGCTTTCTTTCTAGACTCCACCCTCTTATATCAGGGCTCCGTGAATGTAAGAACTGTTCCAGGACCATTAAGTCATTAACTGCTTCATAGGTGGTAGCTTATAACCCTGTAATCCATTGCTTGTATGCCGTTTCCAGTTGTCCAACATATTGAATGCAGCTGGATGAGACACTCTGCTGCATGCTCCTAAACATTTTCCTATAGGCCACAGGAGTAAGGTTAAAAGTTTTTAGCAAGGCAAATTTAATTGCCTCATAATCGTTATCAGTCTCTGGGGGAAGGGACACAAACAGATCCAAAGCTTTTCCTTTCAACTGTGGAGTTAAATACCTCCCCCACTGGTCTGAGGGTAGATGATGCTGCCTGCACACCTTTTCAAAACTTTTCAGGAATACATCCAAATCAGTCCCCTTTGATGAGGACAGAACTGTGAACTGCAGCTTGGCCATTTCCAGCTCATCTCCTTTCGGACTCTCTTTCTTGTCTCTGTGCAGCCTGCTGTTGAATCACCACTTGCCTGGCCTCCTGAGGATTTGAAGCCATCAGTTGTCGGAATAAATCTGTAGAGTAAATGTCCATGACACTTAGAGGGGTACAAACACTAGGCATTCCAGTATCTAGTGGTCCTGCAGTAGTAGGGTGCTCAGTAACCCTTTCTGTGTCAGTCTCTGACTCAACAGTGTGTCTGTCAGCTTCCACAAGGTCTACCATAAGTTGTTCCTTGCTTTTGCCAAAAGTTGGTAAATCCCTTGCTTGGCACAGCAATTCCAGGGTCTCTTTGGGCTGTTTACGATAAGCTCCCATATTCAGAAATGAGATAGAGAAAGAAAACAAGAATGGGGAGGGGAGAGCTGTTTTGCACGCAGTATGTCTTTTAAATCAGCACTGAGCTCTGTCTTTGGAAATTACACAAAAATGTATGCAATTTCTTTTAGTGCTAAGATCCCCTTACAGGTAAAATCCAGCAAGCACTAAAATCTCTAAATATATCCCAACGCTGCCAACCAGTTTGTTACAAGTGAAGGCTATAGGCCTTGCTGAGACAGTGGGGAGAGTTTGGGAGAGAATGGGTTAACAATAACAGACCCCTGGTTCCCTGTTACTGTTCCTAGCAACCACCAAATTAACCCCTGAAATCCCTCCTGCACTATCACCCCAGTGCTACAATTTGCTGCTACCACCAAGACTTTATATCTGGGCATCTTAGGTTACCCCAAAACAACAGAATTACAGTATAAAATCACCTTAATAATCAGACATATATAATTAACCCTTTAGTAATGTGTGCTACCTGAGCTTCCTTCAGTGTAGTGAATTCATATTAGAGAACAGAGACAAGAGCTGATTAATTGAACATTTAAATTGAAAAAAGGCTTCACGGTGCTGGTTACAAAAATACAGAAATAAAGATTACACATAAGCAAAACAGTTCATAAAATAAAATGGGAGAAACACAAGAAATCCTTAAATACAATTACCAATATTTTAAGACTCCTTGCTGGAACTTCAAATGGTATTTCCCCCTTCAGTTGTTACAAAGAAATTCCCTGTTTTATCCAAAAAAAACCCATATTAAATACTTTCCACAGTTCAGTCTAAGAGGCCAAACCCCCCTGGGTGTTACCCGGGAGAGGTTTGGCCTGACAATTTACGGCCCACTCAATCAGACCCACTCATAAGGCTTCCCAGGACATGCAACCCACAGCACACCTCTATAATGTTATAATATTCATATTCCTCATATCTGTGTGAATATCTGGACACCAAACATGCGGGGTCTAACTGGTTGCAAAGTGGCTATTCTTGTATCTCATAGCAGGAACACCTCCCTCTGGCATGTTTGGTACTCACCAAAAGGAAAAAACCTGGGCATTTTAAATATATAGTTTTATTGAACCATTTTACATGATATATACCTGTTCTCCCTATTTCATAATATGTGACTATCCCCTGGATGAACTCCATCAAAGCAGAGGGCCCAATACTTTTTGTATGGCACTCTATATGTCCTGCTCTGGTGATTTACTCATTTAGTTTCTGGTGATGTTATCTACTCAGCTAATTTAGCTAACACTTTAAAAGGTACAATAAAATACACAAAATCAACAAATTATACATACCAGGGCCCTGCAAAGGCCAACTCATGCCTTGGCATGACAAGCTCTGAAAAATCAATCAGCATCCTTGGATCATTAACATTAGTGTTAGTAACTGTGGGATATGGATACTCTGAATTTCTTTTGACTTGAAGTCTACTAAGATTTTAACCCCAGAATGTTAGAGACTTATCCAGTTTCTTGTCACTTTAAAACAACTTAGGGGACTTTTTGATCAATTTTTTTTTTTTTGTTTATCATTGATGTTCATCTTATGCTAATTGTGTGCTGAAACCACCTCTATCTCCTTTATAATTCCCCTTCTCTATTCCTCTCCCTCCGCTATGTAAATTACTTTTTAGTAACTGGAGAGAAGGTTAACAAGATCCCATGCTCTACAGTTTATCACAATATATTTAAATTGGAATGAATTGTAATCACCCATTATCATAGCAGCTTCACATGCAGAGAGAGAGATTGCCTTGGATATATTCTATTTGTTAACTATCATTGTGCTACAGTTAACAAAGAGTAAAAGAAGGCCCCCAAGACCTCCTCTCTCATGTTCATATGTGGTTTCAACATTACTTCACTGGATGGCATGTGGATTATAGATCCTCATCTCAAATTCTGTTGAAGCCATAGTTACATGCTGTGAATTTCAAATTTTTGGGATATGCTTGCCCCATAGGAATATCCTATGATGCTAAATATGGGGTGAGTGAGGCTAAACAGTACAATTTAGACATGAAATAGTGGAACGTAATTGAGGTGTGTCAAGAATGGGTTTGGCTGAGGCAGTAATTGTACAGGGCTTGGCAGGAAGTGGACATAACTGGTGAGAGAGACTGGGCACGGAAAAAAAAGAATATTCGGAACTCCACATTTCACAGAGAGGTGAGACAAGGTTATTAAACTAATTACAGGAATCTCTATTGAGCGTTACCCCAAGCTATTAAATGGCATGCATCACACTGAGGCAAGTGTTTTCAAAATCACTTGTTATAGCCCCAGGTGCCCTGAAATGAAAGTACACTATGAAACAATAAATTCTCAGATGACTATTACTCACCATAAGAAGAAATGTCAGTGGGGGAATGGACAAATATGATCCTGCTAAAAAACAGCAGCTGGATTCTATTTCTAACCCTATACCTTCATAACACCAATGTATAAAGCTACTTAAATGGAAAGCCCTTCCTTTGCACAGAGGGGAGAGCAGCAAGATGGACTATGGGAGTTTAATGGCACACCTTTTTTCTAAACCTTGTTTAATGGCATATAGTAAACAAGCAGCAGAAGAAATGGTGTAACTTTATACCATTTGCTTGTGCATGTTATGGGGAAAGTGTAAGGGGCTTACAAGCATTAGAGTTTTGATTATGGTAGTGTGTGACTGCTAGTATGCACTGAGGTGATATTACACTGCATAGCCTGAAGTGTAACCATGGGCATTGGAGGCCAACTGCAGTGGAGCTGCTCTAGAGGATTTGTACATTCACCCTAATGTTTCTCATCCATTTTAATCATTGATAAATTGTGAGAATAAAAGGGTGGTGCTGGAAGTATGACTTTTCCTATCAATTTCTGCTAGTGCTGAACTGTCAGGGGAAATAATGCTCACTAAAGCAGGTTATAATCATTTTTTTCTTCTAGATTCTTCTAGGCTCATCGTTTTTGAGGACTGGAAATGACATCACAGCTTAATGTCGCATTGACTCTGAGGGTGAGAAACATCAAGATGGAGCATTTTCAGTTAGAGTGACATTACACACTTCAGTGAACAGATTCCCTAGATTAAAGGGGAACCAATAATGACACCAATTTACTAAGTCCTGAAAATCCTAATGGTCGCTATGAATTTTACATTTGTGCTTTTTTTCAAGAGATAACATCTTCAATACTGTTGGATGTCAGATCCGTGGAAAGGGACATGACAGTTGCTACCATTTTTTTTTTTCAAACTGAAGCAGCCAGAGTGCATCACCCTACTTAAAGGGATAGTAATACTTCGTTTTAATGTAGGCATTAAAAAAACATGAAGAATGATATAAGTCTTATCTCTCAAACCTTTATGGTTTGAGAGATATTCACAAACAAAGTATCCCCCCCCTGTTCAACCAGATCAGAAGGGAGGTGCCCAGGCAGACTGCAGAGAGGGACAATCTTCAATTAAGATAAGGGAAAAAGCTGAAAAACTTGTCAAGGGGGGAAGGGCTTTCATTGTTTTCATACAAAGAAAATTGTCCCCTTCTGTTATCTGTCTGGTCATACAACCAGATTCACATCTGAGAAGAGATGGCTTACACTAGGTAAAAGGGGCGGGGAGGGGAACTTTGCTTGTGAATATCTCATAAACCATAAAGCAGTGCTTTCCAAACTGTGTGTCGCGACACATTAGTGTGTCAGCTGCAGTGTGTAGGTGTGCCACAGGCAAAGGCACCATTTACATAGTGCGAGATTGCCTCCGTGTGCTGCATATAGCTGGAGCACCACAAAAGATCTGTAACAGCTGGAGTGCCTCCGTGTGCTGCATATATATTATGTATGCAGCACACGGAGGCACTCCAGCTGTTGCAAATCTTTTGGTGTTTCAGCTGTTAAAATCTTTTGTGATGCCACCTCCTCTATACCTCTGCCCTCTCTCTAGGCTGACAGGCTGGAGTGTCCCAGTGCTCCGAGGCTGCCTGTCACATGGCTGCTGCTTTTGCTTGTGGTGCCAATGAGACAGGAAAGACGGACAGTACTTCTAAAATCAGTTATGCGCTATCTATTTAATAATGCGACACAAGAATCTTGCGCTTATATGTAGCGCAACATTCTCATGTCGCCATTTTAAAACCACACGACATGTTTAATGCCTTCCTCAGTATGAATGAAAGAAATTCATGAGATATCTTGTGTCCCCACACATCTTGTTATTACAGTTTATGTATGTGTCTGTATCTCTTATAAGGGATTATTAGTTTAACTTCCGGTTTGCTAGCAAAACTGAATTACTGTGTCATGAAATGATGCATGTCTAAAAAGTGTGTCACCAACATGAAAAGTTTGGAAAGCTCTGCCATAAAGGATTGAGAGATAAGACTTATATCATTCTTCATGTTTTTTTAATGCCTACAAAATAAAATAAAGTTAAAACGAAGTATTACTATCCCTTTAACTTTTTGTAAAGCAGTGTATTGCATATCCCTCTGGTCCTTAAAGTGTAAAAATTACCATATGCTTTTAGCAAAATTTGCCATGCTACCTGATCCTGCGGTCGTTGCTGGGGTCCTCTCTAAATAGCATTATTACCAGTGTTTTGAGAAATTCCCAAAAATAATGATAATAATATGCCTGATGTCACTCTATAATGAGATGGTCCTTTAACCAATCAGAGCAGATTTTGATAAGAGGAGTTTCATATTATATATTATATAAGCATAGAGTATACAGTTTCTGGGGCCAAGATATTCATATACACTGCTGTCAACTGTATTTTATTAATTGTAAGGACCTATTATCCTTTTCTATGCTGTTGAGTGCAATTATTGTTATCTAATACCTCTGAATATACCTATGTGTGGTTAACCCTTTATTTGCTGGTATCCCTAATAGTGATAATTGTGGTTTGAGTTACTGTATATCTATTGTAATTGCTGGTCACTAATTTATTTAATTGTTGCTTACATTTTTTATATATATATATATATATATATATATATAGTATATTGTACTTTAATAAATTATATATATTTTTGCATAAATATGCGGGATTGATTATTTTATAAATTCTTTACTGTGAAGAAGCATGTCAGTACCTAATCTAGTGTAAAGTTCTCAAAATTATTTTATATTGTCAATTATCTATTTATGTGAAGATATCCAATCTGATTGCTTCTCTTGTTTTAACCCTTTGGATACCTTCATCATAATTAGTTCGACATTGGTCGCCAAACTGTTTAAGCGTTCAAGTGTGTTGGTTCTCTTTGCATCTTGAAATTCATTCAGTCAAGGTTTTTCTGGTTTGACCTTTAGCTATTTCTTAGATTCTGCTTGTCTGTCTGTACAATTTCTGAATTTCAGGTTCATTTACTGGACTCTCTTGCTAGTGGCCCTTACCCCAGACTGTCTTGCACCTGCCCTGACCTAGCTCCCTCTCTACTGTGCCTGCTTCTTTAAGGCTCATCTACCACAGTCGCTGGACTCACTCAGTGTTTCTGCACCACAGCTGCACAAAAGCTTGAGGAATACCTGGTGGTGAGCAATCTTCCTTCTCAGGCCGCTTTTACTAGCCAGTTCTACATAGTCTTTGCTATCCTGTGTCCATGACAGAATTTTAGTTCTTGTGGTCCTGTTAGCAACTGCCATGTCTGCCTCCATGGACATGGCAGACAGAAAAATTCATATGACAGATTATGATTTTCTGGCCGTAGTAATGTCCTTGGGGGTTGTTATTTTTAGGAGTTGTTAGTAGGGATGGGGGAAAAGTGTGAAAAATTTCCTGTGAAAAAATTTGCGAAAACATGCATATTTTTTGCTTTTCTCGTGAAAAATTTCACCTTTCCGCCTATGCAAAAATGTCCTCCTTTTCGCCTATTTTAACAAATTTTCCACATATGTTAACACATTTTTTGCCTATTTTAACACATTTTTCTCCTATATTTCCTATAGGTACTACATTTCCCACTGTAATATTCCTTCTTCTGAGGGCTGAAGTTTAGAAATAAGTGGCTGAAAGTCAAAGTTGTGAGTCTTACAGCAAAATATGGCTTGAAAAATGTGTTAGCATGCAGAATACATTTGTCCTTTGCCCACAACACTTTCTTGCTTAAGTGACACTGGCACATATTCATGATGATATCAAGTAATAAAAAAATAAAGTACAACCTACAATGTGACAGATATGTATTTTAGTGGTGGTGGTGGGGGACTGGCATGGTGTGATTTGTGTATGTATTTTTACCATTGTCAGATTACCATTTACCATTGTCAGATTTCAGATTATTGACACACATTACTTATCAGTTATAGCAGTGGTCCCATCTGTCCTCCACCTCCTCATCTGTGCTGCTAATATATTTGTCCTCGTTTTGTCTGTCATGTGTGGTTTCTGCTACTACTACTACTGGAGCTGGATGTTGATGCAATTCTACTGCCACTACTACTAGGTGTCAAAGGTGCAGCACTTACAGCAGCAGCACCAGAGGTACTCTTCATATCTAACACTGTGGATGATAACCTGTGTTGCTGTTGTTGGGTACTCAAAACAACTGTGTGTGGCTGAGTGGGACTTGGACTTAGAAGAAGCGATGGTTGAGTGTTTTAGATGTTAGTGTTTTTACTATTTGTTTATTTATTTATTTATAAAATGTTTTACCAGGAAGAATACATTGAGATTCCTCTCGTTTTCAAGTATGTCCTGTATGTACTATTATTGCCAGTAAAACCCCAAATGAGCTGAATGGTTCTTACCTGTCGTCAAATTCTATGTTTTCTATAGTTCTTTGTCTGACAATTGACTACCCTGGCTTGGGTGCCTTTAACTATTACACTTGGCAGCTTTAGTCCAGATGCCCTTTGACCCTCACCTACTTTCAGGAGTGGGCAATTCTGAGCAGCTTCTGTTGATTCGTGCACCAGTGAACAGCTTCTTTGAACCTTAGTAGGTATCAAGTGGTATATTTCAATAGCACAATGTTATCATAGGCAGACGCCTGAAGAATGAGAATCAGTGGATTAACATCTGCAACTGCTGACAGCTCTCATCCATCATCACTAGCAAAGGTGCATGAGGATGCCTAAGGTCAATAATATCGCTCCAAAGAAAAAAGTCAGGTCCTGTCAACCAATACAGCAGCCAGACCTTTGATGATATACCCTCTTTCATGGGACTAGTGATATTATGGATTTAACTCCTTCATCATAGAGACGTCTCCACAGTATTGAACTGAAGCTGTCTCTAGTGTACAGGAGATTAAAACATCAGACTTTTTTTACAGGCACTGCAGAACAAACACACCACTAATGTCATGAAAACATGAATTTCCCTGTAGAGATTTCATTTAGATTATGATTGAACAAGTAAATTAAAAATAACAGGTAATCTCTGTTTTGAAGTTAATATGAAAATGCTGTTTAACCTCTTGGAAGCAAGATGTCTCCCATTTGTCTCTAGTTGCCAAATGTTTAAAGGAGCAGTAAACTTTTTTTATGAAAAAATATATATTGTAGGGATTTTTCTACCGAGTAAAATAAGGGTACTCCCACTGGCGAGAGATTTATACTTCCAGAGTTTTTATAGTTTAAACCCATGTTTTTTTACATTAACAGTGCCCTCTAGTGGTCAAATTCTAATTATATTTCCTGTTACATTCTAATGGAGAGGAAAGTCAGGAAAATCAGAGACATACAGCTCTCCATAGAATGTCATAGAAACTGCCTGTCACTTCCTGTCAGTTAGAACTATCAGGAAGTAACACAGTAAATTCACTTCCTGGTTATTTAAACTGCTATAATATTTGAATAAAACATCTGACAGTGACGGGAGTGACATTGTTTTATTCAGCAGGAAATGCTCTGTAAAATATGTGTTTTCATAAAAACAAGTTTACTACTCCTTTAAAACATCAGTTAAAAATAAAGTGAGTTACATGTATTTTTACAACCTGTACTCCAAGGTTGAATCTGTTTTTTTCTTTGGAGGGGGTGGGGCGCTTTATTTTTAATCTCTGTTTAGTACAACAGGTGTAAAATGCAATCTTAAAAGAGCAGTATTTTTTTCAATGAATAAAAAATATTTTATAGGGCTATTTTGTTGGGTCTCTCATCAAAGCCCAAACATTATATTTAATCAAACTGTTATCCTCATAGCCAACTAGTATTCAAATCTGAAATACAAAAATATCTTCTACCAGTGCCAAAACAATTAACTGAATTATCTGCCAACTGTATATAAATAACAATTTATTAAAGAATGCATATGGACAACCAGCAATATTCAGAACAATTGCATATATCTAAATAGCCTTTTACACTTGTTGAAAAGCAGTGCCAACCCGGGAAGAGTGTACTGCCAAACGTGGTAGATAACAAATATTATCATATTTGATATCCCATATTTTGTATGTCTATTTAGATATATGCAATTATTCTGTACATTGCTGGTAGCTCATCTGTATTCGTTAATTAATAGTTTTTATATATAATTGGCAGATATTGCAGTTAATTGTTTTGGCACTGGTAAAAGATATTTTTGTATTTCTAGTTTTGTGTGTTCCAAGTGGAGGAACATTTGATATCTAGCTGCCTTATGTCCCAAATATCTATTTATTTTATATCAGTTACATTTTGATATGTTTTTCTATTATATATTAGTATTATATATTATATATTAGTATTCAAATGTGTTGTTAATAATGCAGTCTGTGGTAAAGCTCGAGTCACTGACTATGGCTCTCTATAGGAAGTAACAGGAACAGCACCATATGTTGTACAGAACAATAAACTGCAATTTAATTAAAAATCAGAGCTGTGGTAACTTTTAAATGAAAAATCTTCTGACATTGAAAGTAACCTTGTTTAGTCAACAGGGAAAAAAAATACAGTATACATTTTGTTTTATTTAAAATGTTACTTTCCTTTGAAATTCACGTGCAATCGCTGTTTACTAGTAGATATTGAAATACAATATAACCTATTTGGATGCTAGAAACAGCTCTAACACATTGCCAAACAATGTGTTGGAGACATCTTTAGTTAGATTTATTTTTATATGTTGAATTAGAATATTGGATTACAATATTTAAAAATTTGAGTGCCAGAGAGGCTGTATATCAATCTGGCACTCAAAAGGTTAAAAATCTTGCTTGGTCTAAAATATAATCTTGAATATTTGTTCAGCAGTAACATACTTTCTGGCCTCAGCAAAGAACTATAGGCAAAGCATGCTGCGGCCTAGCAGGCCACACTCCCAGGTCTTCCACATAAGGTAGCTGCAAAAATGAATACTAATAGCACTGCAACTTCCACAATTATGCAATGAGATCAAGCAAGAGGAGATATTTCTTATTGAGAAATGCACATGCTTTCAGAGGCTATATAATATTTTTCATTCACCTTTTTAGTGCTGGAAGGGTGTGCAATGCAGTTTGAAGCAATTTATTGGACACCTCTCTGGACATCAGAATATTCATTCCTTAGATCAGGTATGTCAAACTCAGATACAGGCAAGGGCTGAATACTCAACATTTCCCTCCAAGGAGGGCCACAACATTGAATATTATGTATCTATATAGCTATGTATTAAATAAAATAGAGTAGAATTAGCACTTGGGCATTTTGCAATTTTTAATCAAATGCAATTTATTTAGAAAATGCCAAAGTTTGTGTCCTCATTGGGATCTTTAAAATGATAATCTCATAGTGCACAGTACCCCTGTTAACTTGTTGGGTGCCAGAGAGGCATCCAGTATATATTACAAAGCATTGGATAAATTTCTGGACCTCAAATTGCTAAATACCAAGTGTAACCCCGTAAAGAATAAAAAATCCACCAAAAAATGTTATTAAAAAAAATCGAAATAAAGTCCTTATCATGCTAGAAAAATAAATGCAAAGTGAAGTAGTGCAGAAACATCTAAAAGTTTTGAAGCAATCACTGTATACAAAGTACACAGTACTAGTTGAACAGCCCGTTACATGGGCCACGGTGCCACTGCCACCTGGTCGTGGGCCAGTCACGCGCAGTAGAGACTGCCCGCGCCACGACTGATACAGAGCTGGATACTCCTTCGGAGCGCCCAGCTCTGTATCAGCCGTGGCGCGGGCAGTCTCTACTGCGCGTGACTGCAGCATGCGCAGCAGTGTCTACTGCGCATGTCGCGGCGTTACACACTATTTAGCGAATTATTATATAGGATATGGCCAACAGGATGGCCATGTAATGCCCTATAAGTCCATAGATATGCAAATGGGAATTGTTCATTGCATTCTCACAGATGTGTTGTGCACATTATATTATAATAGTTTTTTCGGTTTATTACCGGGTCTCCAGGGCAGAGGCTGATTCTCCAGATGTTTTTAACAAAACTCTGCTCACTTCTGCTGTTGTCAGTCTGTTCCTCCCTCTCCCCACCCATTTCTCCTCCTTCCCAAGCTTATTTCTAGTATTTTCTAGAAGGTCTATGAAGCCCCACCCAATTTGTGATTAAGCCCCACCCATTTTTGTGCCAACAATGGCCTCATTTATCTCATCCAGCCTGCACCACAGGACTCCCCACCTGACAGTTCAAAAGTCAAAGTTCCCAGGTATATATATAAAATTAGCAGTGGAGGGAAGCACTCACACTTGCAGTGTCAGAGATTGCCTGGGCATTGGAGTTTGGCTGGATATCTTGTTTTATGGAAGGACTGCAGCACACACAGGTCTTATTCAGTAAAATATGAGTTTATTAGTAAAGATCAACGTTTCACCCAGGTACAGCTGGCCTTCCTCAAGAAGTGAAAGCCAAATAAGTTGGGCACTCAGTCATCCATTAAAGTCACTTGCCTGGGAGCCAGTCACATGTAATGAGACACAGATGGTTATGAAGAAAGACAGCACTATAGGACTTGACAGAAGATCAAAATTTGTGCTAGTTTATTATGTCAGTGTTTCAGCCCTCTCTGGGGTCTTGGTTGATATAATAAAATAGCACAAGTTTTAATCTTCTATCAAGTTCCATGAGTGCTGTCTTTCTTCATAGCCAAATGAGGCCCTGAGGCCACATGTTTGACATGTCTGCCTTAGATGCTAGACACATCTTCAGTGTATTGGAGACCTCTGTTGCACTGAAGGGGTTAAATGCTCCTTTTAAATTGACATAAATGGGAATTTTTATTTGTTCCCATAGGTGCAGCTAGTTTTCCCTTTAATTGCTCCATGTTTGCATATACCCCAGTATGTATGTATTGCTATAGTCAACATGGAGTCTGAATGGATATGATGAGTTGGGCTGTTTGCCAGTTATTTGTCATTATACAAAGCCCATCATCCAAAGATAACATCCAAAGATGCCCTGTAGGAGACATTTAAAAACATGCTTTCCGTAGTGTAGGCTAGGCTTGGGCAAGTTGCATATTTCCATCTGTGTTTGGACTACGAATGTCATCAGCGGCAGGTGGCTAATGGCACAGGAACAGTAGTAGAGCAACAGCTGGAGATACGTAGGTTTGCCACAATTCAAAACAACAATCATCATTATTCAGCATTAGAGTATAAACAATGGAAAAATATATACTAAGCATATTTTACATCTTTTTTCCTTCAAAATTACGTATTGGGGGTCAAACAGGACGGGTCTTTCAAGAGTAAATTAATCCTTTCAGTCATTCACTTTTATTGCTAGAAGTTAACATTTCATTTGTTTTCTAAAGCTGTAAATTGCATTTAGGGAATATTCTTGTTCCTCATCCATATGATTTGCTGAATTGAAAGGTAAGTAAAGTTGATAGTGCTAGCAGTTATTCCAGTTCTATTCAAATAAATTATGAGATAAATCAGGTAAATGCCAGGAATACTTAAAAATGAGGTGCATAATTTACAGAATGAAATGCAAAACAAAACTTTCATCTTCTAGTATGGTACACAATAAGAATATGCTGCCACCTACAGGTAACAAGTATTATGCATATTATTATTACTATTGATCTGGAATAAATGCATTCCACAGACTATTTTGATCTAACACTATGTAAAAATCATCAATTGCGTAAAATAATTAATTAAAAAAGTGGAAATGGAAATCTTGTTATAGAAATATATATATGTGTAATATATAAGAGAAAACTTAGCAATTTAAATCCAATTTAACATATCATTCTGATGTTTATTCTGATCATACATGCTAGTCCAACAACAGCTGAGAGTACACAGGTTGCCAATCACGTATACAGAAATGTACATAACATGTTGGAGTCATGGAAAACCTTGGATATGGAACCTGCAACCCAATGTTAAATGCTGAATGATAGGGAGACAGACTCTCCAAACACAGGACTAGATTAAAGGGATAGTAATACCTAAAATGTAAAAAACAATATGTTGTAGGGTTTATCCCCCTGAGTAAAACAAGAGTACTCCCACTGCTGAAAGGTGTTTCATTCAAAAGTTATTAATTTTCAAAGTTGAATTTTTTAGGTGCAATATCACAGTGGCCTGAAATTGTAGAATGGCGCTGTTGCTACACGATCCTATGGACAGCTCTGGTCTCAGGACCATAAATCTCCATAGGATGGTGTAGCAACAGCGCCACTCTACAATTTCAGGCCACTGTGATATTGCACCTAAAAAATTCAACTTTGAAAATTAATAACTTTTGAATGAAACATCTTTCAGCAGTGGGAGTACTCTTGTTTTACTCAGGGGGATAAACCCTACAACATATTTTTTTTTACATTTTAGGTATTACTATCCCTTTAAATTACAACTCATAAATGTTATCACAATGGGTCCCATGTAAGTCTATGGAGAAATTTGTATATAAAACCACTGATAAATATATCAACTGTAATGGAATCCAGGCCACAATCTGTCCAAGGGTTCACTGATTTCAAGGTTATATTTCTTAGTGTTCATCTTAACCTTCTCATCTGTTCTCTTATGTGGCCCTTGACATTTTTTTAAATAAGTTTACATGGCATTTATAATATAGGATTACCATATATCTCAATTTTTGAGTACTTGTCCTCATTTTGGGCAGCTTTGAAAATGTAAATGTCTTTTTTTACTTGTTCTTTCCTACAGTGAGAGTAGGTGACCTTTATTTATCTCTCTCTCTTTATTACATTATCACAGTGCCTGTTATTCCAGTTGCTGAGCAACATTGTTACTTTCGGGTTTACCATTCTTATTGGCTCTGGGACTGTGGCGTCTCCCAGGGTTTGCCTTTATATACTCCCTCCTGTCATCCTTACCAGTGCCCTTTTGTGGTGTACCCGTACCTAGCGTTTAAGACTGCATGTTCCTGTTTCCGTGTATGACCTGGCTCGCCTGACTACGCTTCTGATTCCTGACGCTCCTGTGATCCGATTCCGTTGCTGACTTATGACCGGCTGACTAACTCTGTGTGTACCGACCTGGTTTGGCTGAGTATCCGATTCTGTTACCGACTAGAACTGGCTGACTAACCCCATGTGTACCGACCTGGCTTGGCTGAGTATCCGATTCCGTTACCGACTAGGACTGGCTGACTAACCCCGTGTGTACCGACCTGGCTTGGCTGAGTATCCGATTCCGTTACCGACTAGGACTGGCTGACTACTCAGTGTGTGCCGACCTGGCTGAGTATCTGGTTCCGTTTCTGACGGGACTGGCTGAATACCTCCGTGTGTACAGATTAGGGCAACGCTGGCTTCTGATCAGTCAGGGTACGCACCCTGTATCTCATTCCACCTACTCCCACTCGCTATACTGCACAGTGCCTGTCAGGCCTATCTACCCCAGTAGTCTCCAGGGGTCTGTGGGAGTCCTGTCACTTGCCAGTGTCTGTGTTGCCTCCGGTAATCCTAGTGTACTAGGGTCAAGTCACTGCCAGAGTCCTGTCGGTGTTGCCACCGTTAACCCTAGTGTACTAGGGTCAGATTACTGCCAGTGTCCAGTCTATGTTGCCTACGTTAACCCTAGATTTATAGGGTCAGACCACTGCCAGAGTCCTGTCTGTGTTGCCTCCGTTAACCCTAGCGTTCTAGGGTCAGACCACTGCCAGAGTCCTGTCTGTGTTGCCTCCATTAACCCTAGAGTACTAGGGTCAAGTCACTGCCAGAGTCCTGTCTGTGTTGCCTCCGTTAACCCTAGCATTCTAGGGTCAGACCACTGCCAGAGTCCTGTCTGTGTTGCCTCCGTTAAACCTAGAGTTCTAGGGTCAGGTCACTGTCTGAGTACTGCCTGTGTTGCCTCCGCTATCCCTAGCCTCCTAGGGAATTGCCCTGCAGTCATCCATCGCCTTATTTCACCTAGTGGCGGTGTGGGGCTGTTGTGGTTCTACTTGTTCCTGAACCTGTCCACGGATCAAGCCTACAAAGTCCTATTATATATTGCTACTGTGATATTCATACATCCTGACCCGAGTCAGATCTGGGAAGTACTTGGTACGGACCTCATCTGGACCTGAGTGGGGTGATTATTTTATTTATCTTCAATAAAGCTTTTAAACCTTACCTAACTGTCTGAGTGTTCTTACGAAACCATGACATACATGCTCTGTGGTGAGTTTGTGAAGCGTGCCCATGCTCACCACAGCTAGCAACTATTTATACCACTGCAGAAGCATGTGAGTCCTGTGACTGTGTGTGTGACAGTGACTTGTCAGATACCCTCACACAACGAGCACTTTATATCCATCCTGCAGTTAGTGTTATTGCTGTACCCTGCTCTACTGCTTTGCTGTATCCATTGCCTCTATTGGACCAAAGCTGGTAAGTATGCCAAGACTCTTCTTTCTGCTGCTGATAAAGGTTTTGAAATATCCACACAGAAATAAAAATGCATAAAAACTGAGTGTCATATTCTAGATAATTCTTTTGCAATGCCTTGCTCTTCCGTGCAGCATGCAAATAATTAAATCCAGTTGATAAGCTGCTGTCCTTTTATTTTGAAAGTTCAAACATGGTAGGTAACCCTATAAACTATTATTAAAGCTAGAGAAAGGTATCTAGATGCTGGCTGTGGGCATTTCTAAACTATTAGGAATATGATAGAATGCCTAGCCACATCATTCATGACTCTGAAGCTTGCAAAAAGCACTATAAACATTCTCCCATATACAGACATGTTAGGAATGAAATAGTATATGGGATTAGTCATTATTTTTACTTTTATTTTGTGGGGTCTGCCTGCTGCTATTGCTTACCACAATTTCTTTGTGTATGCACCTATGACGAGATGTTCAAGGACACACTAAGCGTGTATAAGTGCATGACCTTGTCATATCAGGCTTCCTGAATCTTTCTTTACCTTTAGTAAAGGCACTTAGTAAAGTGTTGCCCCCACGTCTAGGCAGCAATACTTACAAAAGAAAAAGGTGTCTCATGGTATATTAGAAAGACCTACCTAGGGAACAGTCCTACATACAATAGTCAGGTTTGTTTATTTAAACTTCTATACTGGGTTTGTTTCTGGAAAAAAGGAGCACAAAGAGACAAAAAAGCACTATATTTATTAAAAAATTCCACTGCACAATATACGATTGCACTCACCGGTTACATTTAATAAATGTGCTCAAATACCTCCCGGCATTCAGACAATAGCCTTTCTTGTCCTGATATTTTATATCAATGAGGGATTCCATTTAGCCTTTAATTACCAGTTCTTCCTCAATCAATAGACCTTGGACTCTACCTCTGTTTGTATCTGCTTCAGATAACTCGGCTATAAGGCTTCCCGGGAGGCACCATTATTTAATTCATACACTTAATATCCAGTGTAATCCACCCAACGCATATTGCAGCTCTCTATCCGTTCCTCAGGGGTTACAGATAGGGTGACCACATGTCCCGAAATGCCCAGGACTGTCCCTTATTGGGGGTCTGTGTCCCACGTCCTGGGTCACCCCCCACTGGGACAACAAAGAGCCCTGCAATGGAGCAAAATGCACCAGTCCACTCAGCCAATGAAATGTATTTGCTATATGGTCCTCATTGGCTGGCTCAGTGTGCGAGACAGCTGGGATGGAGCAGGTATGCTGGAGCTGCAAGTGAGACCCGCGGCTGAGTCTTCCGCTGGCGCTGACCATCTTTACGAGGCTGACACAGAGTAAGAGTTCCCACTGGGAACTCTTACTCTGTGTCAGGCTCAGAAAGATGGTCAGTGCCAGCGGGAGCCTCAGCCGCGGGACTAGGGTGACCACATGTCCCGGAATGGCAGAATGGAAATGTAGTCACCCTAGTTACAGACCATAATGCATGCTTCCTTTATAAAGGGTTCCCCACCCATGTCATCATTTACATCATCCTTACCACCCTTTGCACTATGAGTTAACCCTTACTAGTATTTTAAACCCCTTCATCTTACTATTCTACCTACCTATTGGGAGGATCTGTTAAACCATCCTAAATAACATCCTAAACCTCATTATAAAAAATAATAATGCGATTAATAAAAATACTAATAATAAAAAAAAAAAATAAATACTAGATAAAATACTACACACACTTCTTAACTGTAAAAAGTAATTAAATAATTAGTATCATAATCACAATATTTAGATATTATTATTTTTATTATTTCTCTAGAAAGGCTGCCAGATCTATATCTAAATTTAACCCTTCTGGCACTAACGTTCCCAGCTCCTTTATCCATCTTGTTTCCGTTCTTCGTAATGTTAATAATTTACTCCCCCCCCTTCATCTAGTTTTAACCTGGTCGATAGTCTGTACTTTCAATCCTTTAACCCCTTAGTGACCAGCTGCGAGCACACGCAGCCAGCACTTAATGCCCGCCGAACATGTTTTTCATTTTTTATAAACGATTTCCGAGACGTACATGTACGTCCTCTGTCCACCTGGGACATCCGCTCAGGTCGTACATGTACATCCTCGGGTGGTAAGGGGTTAATTAACCCTCAATGTGCTTCACATACATGTCTAGAAAGACTATTTTTTTCAAATCTATTAGCAATATTCTCATATATTCGCTCACTCTAATTTTCAATTTTCTACACGTTCTACCTACATAGAGTAATCCACATATACATGTGATCAAATAGACCACGTGTGGAATTACAATTAAATTGGCCCTTCAGCAGATATTGCTTCATCGTGCACTTCGATGTAACCTTTCTAGTGCTTATACTTCTTGGAATGAGTGGGCATGTACTGCACTGCTTCCTTCCACATTTAAAGGTTCCACATGATCTCCCTAATGTACCGGTTATTGTCCCCTCTTGTTTTTTTTCTTTTTACGTCACTGGGAGCTATCATCTGTTTCACACTTTTGTTTTTCTTAAACAATATCTGTGGTCTCTCTCCCATGACTGGACCCAAGACTGGATCATTTTGGCCAATGTACCGATATTTATTTAGGCTAGGACTGTTGTTTCCCACACATGTATTATAAGATGTTGTAAAATATGTGAGCCAATTTTGTTGTGTTTTTTTTACATTCTTTTCTTTATATTTAAGAAGTTCTTTTCTATCGATATTCTTAGTTCTTGTATACACTTCATCTAAGATTTTTTTCAAAATCATTATCTTGTGTACAATTCCTCTTGACCCCCTGTAATTGTCCATAGGGTATGTTTGCAATCCATCTCCTATGGTGACCACTAGAGGCATGTAAATAGCCATTGCTATCTACCAGATTCCTATAGTTCTTAACTTCCACACGTTTCGCTTTCTGATATAAAACTACATCTAGGAATTCTATTTGTTGTCTATTACTATTTAGGTGAATTTCAATCCCAAATCATTATCATTTAGATGGCTGATGAATTCTGACAACAGTGCTTCAAAACCCCTACACACCATAATCACATTAACGATGTACCTTCTGTACATGAGGAGCCGGTCTTTGTTCTGGTTATTATTCCATATATACCTATCTTCCCAGCCCCCCACGTACAGATTAGCATAGCTGGGTGCGAAGCTACACCCCATAGCCATCCTCTGCTTTTGGAAAAAAAAAATCTCTCTCCAAATAGGAAGTAGGTATGGATACACACAATCCTGATCCCCTCTGTCAAGAAACTTTTCTGATTCTCAGGCATAATATTCTCCCTATCCAAATAGTACTGTATCATCGCTATCCCATTCTCATGAGGGATATTAGTATACAACGGCATCACATCACCTGTGACTCAGATGTACTCCTCCTTCCACTCCATATTCTCAAAGATGCTAATAACATGCATAGTATCCTTAAGAAATGGGTTAAGGAGACTCACCAGAGGCTGAAGGAACACATCAATGTATTCAGACAGGTTAGCTACCAATGAGTCAATGACTGTTACGATGGGCCTACCAATAGATTTATCTAGACCCTTATGTAGCTTAGGGAGGTGGTAGAATACAGGGATTTTTGGAAATTCATTGAATAAGAAATGTAATTCTTCTGTTGTTATTATCTGTAACCTCCAATATTTCTCCAATAGGTCCCTTAGGTCCCTTACATATAATTCCGTCGGATTAGCTTTCAATTTCTCATATACATTTTGATCTTGTAACAATCTCTCCTCCTCTTTTATATACTCCTCTCTATCTTGTATACAAATCCCTCCTCCCTTATCTGTCTGTCGTATTACAATTCCTTCCTCTTTTTTCAATGCTTGAGTGCTTCCCTCTCCCCTTTCGACAAATTTGAGCAATACCCTTGTTTATTATCACACATCCTGTCCAATTCTTTTGTTACCACATCATGGAAAACCTTTAGGTATTCACCCTGTGATTTAATCAAACAATTAAAAGATGTGACTCATTCACTCCTTATAACAGACCAGATGCAAGGTAATATGTGGACACAACACGGTTCCCGTGATTCCGCTGTCACTCTTTGCTGTGGTGCTCTCTCATTGGCGGAGCTTGACTGGCCCGCCCAGGGTGTCCCTTCATATACCGGGCCTCTGGCACCTGTCAGGTGCCCTTTCGTGGTGTTCCCGTACCTGGGCATCAGTTGCTGTGTTCCTGTGTTCCTGTGTACTGATTCGGCCCATCTGACTACTCTTGTTGTTCCTGCTCCGTGACTGACCCGGCTTGGCTGACGACCCTGCTTCCTGTGTTCCTGCGAGATTCTGATATACGTCGCCTGGCGACATTCTGAACTGTGCATGCAGCGCTGTGCAGACTGATCACCCACTTTACACTTGCTGAGCTTGTTGCCTCTGTTACCGAGCCTGTCCGTGAACACTTGCTGAGCTTGTTGCCTCCGTTACCGAGCCTGTCCGTGAACACTTGCTGAGCTTGTTGCCTCCCTTATCAAGCCTGTCTGTGAACACTTGCTGAGCTTGTTGCCTCCGTTATCGAGCCTGTCTGTGAACACTTGCTGAGCTTGTTGCCTCCATTACCGAGCCTGTCCGTTAACACTTGCTGAGCTTGTTGCCTCCGATACTGAGCCTGTCATTAACACTTGCTGAGCTTGTTGCCTCCACTACCGAGCCTGTCAGTTAACACTAGCAGAGCAATCTTGGTCTCCATTTACGGTGCCTCCACCTTACACCTTAGCAGTTGTTGCACCGCGTGGTACTATTGAGCATTCCTTTAGCTCTTGCAGTGTGTGTCTCCGTTACCGCACCGGAAGGGTGTCTTGGCTCTGGTCTCATTCACCTCGCAGTGTTGTGCCTTCATTACCGCACTAGTGAGTGCGACTTGCTCAAGTTACATTTAGCTTGTGCAGTGTCTATGACTCCATTACCGCACCTAAGGGGTGCTATTGGCTCCGGTCCCATTTTGGTCTTGCAGTATCTCTGACTCTGTTACTGCATCTAAGGGGTGCTATTGGCTGTGGTTCCAGTCAGCTCTTGCAATACTGTTGGGTATATCACGGAACGCCTGTTCCTGGAGTGTTTCAGTTCTGTCTCACTGCTAAGTGCTTTCCATCTAGCACCACTACTTGGACTGTTTTTACTATCTACTGGGTGTTGGCTAATCACACCCCAACAGAGACTGATTACTTGTATTGGGCATTAACCCTTATACCAATATTGATTCCTGTTATACATCTATATTGTCCTAGCCATCTGGTGCCTGTAAGACATCCATTATACTTATCTATATACGTGCTAGTACCTATTCTAGCCCCTAGGGGGCAGTGTTCCTTGTTTTCTCTCAATAAAACTGTGTTTTATTTTAACCTCTGGTCTGAGTGTCGTTAAAACCGTTACAACACTATAGACACTATTAGATGTCATAGAAGCAAAGGTAATTACTGTTTTGTATTTGCACAATTTGATGATTTATTTGTATGTCATTGTTTTGAGGTTAGTATGCCCCTCTGTCAGTACACTACTGTTGCACTGATGAAGTGGTCATACGAAACTTTCCTGAAATAAACCACAAATTGTTCATATTCAAAGTTACAGAAATCTTTGCATCTACAATAGCGATAAGAAAAATTGTTTCAGAATACCTGTTCCAGAGGTTCTGCCAGTGTATACGGAAGATGATGGTAGGATGGAGCGAACTAGAGACTTTAATTCACGGCTAGGGAAACGGGACCAGGAACATGGATTTGGCTTGTTTCTCACACCAGCCCTATTTGGGGTAACAAGGAATGGTACAAAAAGGATAGTTTTCATCTTTCTCAAAAGGGAACAGAGGTTCTCAGCAAGCAATTCTGAAGTTTTTTTAAAGGGATAGTAATGTTTCATAATAAAAGCAGCTCTAATTAATCATCATAGTATTTGGACTTTGGAGAGTGTTATTTCAATTCTGTCAGAGTTGTAGTTCCAGAGTAATTCAATGACAAAGTGTCCCCCTCCCGTCCCTTTTACTGATGTAACACTGTTCAGCCAGATCAGAAGGGAGGTGTCCAGGTAGACTGCAGAGAGGGACAATCTTCAGTTAAGATAAGGGGAAAACCTGAAAAGCTTGTCAAGGGGGGCAGGGATTTAATTGTTTTCATAGGAATAAGTGTCCCCTTCTGTTATCTGTCAGGTCTATGGACTGCATTCCACATCTAAGAAGAGATGGCTTACACTAGGCAAAAGGGGCGGGAGGGGGAAACTTTGCTTGTGAATATCTCATAAACCATAAAGGTTTGAGAGATAAGACTTATATCATTCTTCATGTTTTTTTAATGCCTACAAAATAAAATAAAGTTAAAATGAAGTATTACTATCCCTTTAACAGGTATTTAAACTAGTAGAGGGGGTAATGGAATGATACAGGATAAATCCAGTTGCCCCCCACAGCATTGCACAGATTAATTTGAACAAGATATGTCTGTGACACATAGGTCAAAAACCAGTAGACTTTGAGCCATGTGTACAAATGCCCACAGTTTAGAGAATAAGATCCCTGAACTTACTGCAATAATAACTAGTGAATATGTGGACTTAGTGGGGATTACCAAGACCTGGTACAATGAAAAAAATGACTTTGATGTAGTAATACCAGGGTACTCTTTCTTTAGAAAAGACAGGAAGGGAGAAAAGGAGGAGGAGTTGCCATTTATGTCAAAAACAGTATAAAGGTTCATCTTATAGAGAGTATGGAGGAGAACACAGATACTGTTTGGATAACTTTCGAATATGGGACAAGCAGAGGATCAACTGTTGGTCAAGGAAGTAATGAAGATGGCAGTGAAAGGTGAGCTTATTATGGGAGACTTTAATCTTTCCGATGTGGACTGGAAAAGCCAAGCAGCAGGTTCAGCCAGGAGTAGAGATATCCTAAATCCTTTACAAGGATTTGCTCTTAGTCAATTAGTATATGAGCCGACTAGGAAGGAAATCACACGAGATTTATTATTTAATTTGGGTTCTGTTGATCATCAATCTGTGTGGTTTAATATAAAGATAGGGGCTGAGTTGCGCCACACTAAAACAAGGGTTTTAAATTTTAGAAAGTCTGATTTTTCTAAAATGGAAACATATTTATGTCAGTCTTTAACAGCTTGGATATCTTTAGATGGAGTCCAGGAGAAATGGGATTATCTGAATGTGTTTTACTAATGGCAACAGAGCATTGCATTAGACTTGTCAGCAAGGGTAAAAGAAAATGGAAACCGTTGTGGTACTCCATAGAAGTGGCAAATACAGTAAAGTAGAAAAAAGAAGCATTTAAGGAATATAAGCAGACGCAGAAGGAGGACAAGAGGCATCAGTGCAAGACTAGGCTGAAGGAGTCCAAATGCATTATTAGATGTGCCGAAGTACACACAGAGGAAAAAATTGCCAAGTCAATACAAAAAATGGGGTAAACATTGTTTAAATATATAAGTGAAAGGAGGAAAATGAAACATGGAATAGTTAGACTGAAAACAAAAAAATGGAAACCTTGTAAATGACAATAAAGGGCTAGCTGCTTGTCTCAATTAATATTTCTGTTCAGTTTTTACAGAGGAGGGTGATGGGAAGAGATCTCTCTTAGAAAAAAACAGCAAGACATGGGAAACATGCATGTTTACAGAAAGAAGAAATTCTACTTCCACTCTTCTAAGGTAAAAACAGAAAAATCGATGGGACCAGATGGGATACACACAAAGCTATTAAAATAACTTAAGGGTGTTCTGGAAAAATCTTTAACAGAATTATTCAGTTACTATCGACAAGAGTAGTTTCAGATGATTGGAAATCAGCAAATGTAGTACCTCTTCACAAAAAAGGTAGCAGGGAAAAGTCTTGAACTACAGACCAGTAAGTCTTACGTCAGTAGTGGGAAAATTTATGGAACCTATGTTAAAGGAAATAATTGTTAAATATCTGAATGTAAATGGCTTGCAAGATCCCATACAGCATGGGTTTACAACAGGGAGATCTTGTCAAACTAACATCATACATTTTTTGTCAGGGTAACTAAAATAATAGACCAAGAGGGAGAAGTAGATATAGCTTATCTAGATTTCAGTAAAGTATTTGACACTGTCCCTCACAGAAGACTCATTAATAAATGGCAGTGTTTGGGTCTGGATGTAAAAATAGTTAAATTGATAAAGAAATGGCTGAGTGACTGGAAACAGAGGGTGGTAGTCAATGGAGAATATTCTGATGAATGAGTGTTACTAGTGGGGTACATAAAGGATCTGTACTGTGGCCCATTCTTTTTAATATTTTTATTAGTGATGTTGCAAAAATTCTTCAAGGTAAGGTATGCCTTTTTGCAGATGATACAAAAATCTGCAAAAGGGTAGACATTAAGCCACATGATAAATGATTTAGGTAAAATAGAAGAATGGACAAGAGTGTGGCAGCTGCAATTTAATGTTGATAAATGTAAAATAATGCACTAGGGATGTAAAAATCCAAAGGCAGAATATATTATTAAGGGTACTATGCTGTCAGAAACAACAGAGGAAAGGGATTTGGGAGTAATTATTTCTGATTACTTAAAGGTAGGCAGGCAATGTAACAAAGCATCAGGGAATGTAAGCAGGGTGCTGGGTTGTATAGCTAAGGGCAATAGTAGCATAAAAAGGAACATGGCCATGCCACTTTAGAGCTCTCTGGTTAGAACTCCCCTAGAGGATTGTGTACAATACTGGAGACCCCATCTCCAGAAGGAGATAGATACTCTAGAGAAAATTCAGTGAAGGGCTACTAAAATAGTGACTGGTTTACAGGAAAAGAAATATCAGGATACACTAAAAGGATCTGAGCATGTATAGCTTGGAGGAGAGAAGTGAGAGAGGGGAGGGAGGGGTTATGATAGAAACATTCAAATAAATGAAGGGATTAAAAAATGTGCAGGAGGGAAGTAAATTTCAAAGGAGTAAAAATAGTAGGACAAGAGGCCATAGTCTAAAACTAGATGGACACAGGTTTAGACGCAATGTAAAAAAGTTTTACTTCACTGAGAAGATAGTATATAAGTAGAATAACCTACCAGCAGAAGTGGCAGAAGTTAATACGATGACAGAATTTAAGCATGCATGGGATAGGCATAAGGCTGTCCTGAATATAAGACAAGACCAAGGACCAAATAAGGTTTTCACAGTAGGAAAACGGACAGACTAGATTTGCTGAATGGTTCTTATCTGCCGTCAAATTTTATGTTTCTACCTGTCTGGTACGGACTGAATTGGCTTAGAGGTTTATACCAATTAGACTTGTGCATGACAAAATGTTCGGTAAAATTCGATGTCGGACGCTTTTTTCTTTTTCATTCGTCGACTCCGCAATTCAGATCTGACCTGTTCAACGAAAGTCGGTGACAGTCCGAATTATTCGGCGACTTTAAAATACCTTTAAAAATACAATAAAAAAATTAAAATTAAATTAATGGAACCGTTTCCAGGGTCTAAATGAAGATGGTGGAACAGGGTAAGGTGGGCATTTAGCCTTATGACACTATGGATGAAGTAGATGAAGTATGGATGTAGCTAAATTTGAAGGAAGAAGGAAGACTGAGGATGACTGGTGCAGGTCAGACTCAGGATGACTGGAACACTGGAGATGTATCCAGCAGCAAACTGTAGAACACTGGATCAGGCATGACTAAGGAGAGATACCACAGACTTTTTTTTACAAGAGACTACAAAACTGAGGATGGCTGGTGCGAGACGGACTCAGGATGACAGCAACACTGGAGATGTAGCCAGCAGCAAACTGCACAACACAGAAGAAGCCAGGACTCAGTAGAGATACAGCAGCAAAGGATGACTGGTGTGAGGTGGACTCAGGTTGACAGCAACACTGGAGGTGTAGCCAGCAGCAAACTGCAGAACACTGGAGCAGCCAGGACTCAGTAGATAAATACTGCAGACTTTTACAAGAGATGAAAAACAATAGAGCCAGACTGAACAACCTGTATAGTGGGACAACATTGTAGACTTTAAATTCCCCCCTGTGTCCCTCCAAGTCAGGGGGGTGTCCTCTGCCCAACCTACCATGGTTCTAGAGCTGGGTAAGCTGGAGCACTCAGCATATTATGGTACTATGGTACTTTTTTCTTCTAATCTGAATCGAAACTGAGAGCAGGGTAACTCAGCATTGGCAGGTTGACTTTTAAAAAAGTAATTTGCTCCATGAACTGGGGGTCCAATTGAGAGCACTGGGGGCTAAGTATATTTCCAGTTACGAAAAACACCCTCTCACACAGGACAGTGGTTGGGGGGTAAGAAAGCAACTCCTATGCTACCAGGGATAAAGTAGGCCACACAGCCCTCTTGTTATCCCAGAAAGTCAAGGGATCTGTACTTGGGGGCAAAGATGGTTCCACAAGGTAAGCCTTAACCTCAAACTCAGCACTTTTTCTATTGATGGGGAGCTGTTTGTTTTGTCCGAAGCATAATCTGTCCATTGCCTCAGCATAAAAATTAGCAGTTGCTCTACCGGAAGAAGATGACATAATAATAATAATAATAACTAGTATTTATATAGCGCCTTTCTCCCAGTGGGACTCAAAGCGCTATCAGCGCACGCTCTCGGAATTAACCAAATCGGCAGCTGAAATAATAGGTGTTATTATTACCCAATCAATGGTACTCATTTATCGACCTCGGAAGGATGAAGGGCTGAGTTGGCCCTGCCGGGATTCGAACCTGCAACCCTGAGGTTGAATAGGCTCCATAGTCAGGGAATTTACCACTGAGCCATCTCACCGACATGCTACTGGCGCTGCTACTGATAGGTCCCGGAAGACCACCACACTCCTCCAGCTCATCTGCGGAATCTTCTGCACCCTCCTGTGACTGCATCCTGTATTTTCTTTGCCTCTCACGCACCCTCGCTATCAATTGCCCCCTCCAGGCAGTGGGTGAATTGGAATTAAGTGCCATCTTGACTCTGATTCGAGGATTGCAAATTGTGGAAAGCATTAACTCGGGACAATCATCCATGCGCTTTTCCATGCTCCAAGTCAGTTCCTTCTTCAGCCTCATTAGAAGGGTAGCAACATCGGGGTATATGACCCTCAGCACCAGACAAGCGTTCCCTATGGGAAAGGAAATCGTCAATTTTTAAGGAGAGGTGTGTGAAGAGGGGAATGACTTCTGCCAGGCTAGCGTTCTCTTTGCTTAAAATTTCCATCAAAGCACGGAATGGCGTGAGGACTGTCACTCCCTGTTCCATCAGGGCCCACTTAGCCCTGCCCAGTGTTCTGTCACTACCAATGAAATGGTGACATGACATTGAGTGAATTGCATTTTTCTGTTCCAGGATACACTCTAGCATATCTAAGGTGGAGTTCCACCTGGTCCCAACATCTTGTTTCAGGTGGTGTTCTGGGAGGTCTGCCTTTTTCTGTTCCTCCTTGAGGAGCTGGCTATCTTTGAGGCTCCGATGGAAGTGGTCAGCAATTTGTCGGCATGACTCCAGAAGTGCTGGCAACCTTCCAGTGTTACTGCCATTCTCGAGAGCAGTCTTCACTACCAGATGCAGAACATGTGCTGAGCAGTGCACACCCACAAATCTGCCATCCCGGAGAGCCTTTATCATGTTAGCTGCACCATCAGTGACCACAAACCCCATTTGTGCCTGTGTGCCTGCATACTCCCCTAACCACTGCACTACCATATTCTGCAGTGCTTTGCGAATGTTATCTGAGGTGTGCTGCTGATCCATTACCTCAGCATGGAGGAGGAAAGAGCGGTGCCCTGCCTGTTTAGCTTCTACACCTAAACTTGTTGTTGGTAATGATGTGTCTTGCAACACACTGGGCTGCCACCAATGCGCCATCAAGGACAGGAATCCATGCTGGCCACTCAGAGCACTCCATAAGTCAGTGGTAAAGTGCACTGACTGGCCACCAGCATTTCCTAGCAGGTCCTTCAAAAGCCCAACGCATGACTGGTACAGTGAGGGCACTATAGTTCTACAAAATGTGGTGCAGGATGGAACTTTATATTATGGTGCAACAGCCTCCATAAGTTGCTGGAAGGGCTCCCCGTCCACCAAATTAAAAGTAGCACCCCCAATGGCTATGAGCTGTGCAACGAGGCGTGTGATTTTTCGGGACTGCTGTCTGCAATCCCCTTGGAATAAAACCCACCAAAATCTTCCAGTGTGGCCTATATTGATTTTGGGATGGGCTATGACTGTCTGCTCTTAGGACCAGATGTGGCATGATCCCCCTGCCCTTTCTCCTGCCTACTAGTGATGAGTGTGACACTGGTATATGCAGTAGTGCCACTTTCTGCACTAATCAACACTGACTTGTGGTAGTTGTTCAGGTGTTGGTTCATCCCAGTGGTGGTTAGGTGACCCAACACCTTCCCACAGCTGACTTCCCTGCCACACAATTTGCATTTCGCTAGCCAGCCATCGCCAAGTGCCACAAAATGGTCCCACGCTTTGAAGTGATGGATAACTCTGGAAGGTGGTGAAGAAGTAGAAACGGAGGTGACACTTTCTTGATCTTCACATGTTGGAGCAACCTCACTTTGCTTTTTCTTTCTACGTACCGTTACAGGGGTACCAGTAGAACTAAAGATGGCAGCAGGGATGTTGGGACTGGGATTGGAGATGGATAGTGGAGTAACAGTGGAACTGGTGGCAGACACACTAGCAGCTACTACCTGGCTGGGACACTCAAATGGAACTGGAGAGACAGGTGTTGAGTCGTCAATAGAAGACACAAGTGTAACTGGAGAAACAGGAGGAATACTATGGGAAGCATGGGAAAAATTAAGCTCGGGGGAACAATGAAGGTCACTGGAAAAATCAAGTTCAGGGGACAAATCAAGCTTAGGAGGCCTTGATCCCTCAGATTCTTCTTCTACCTCTTGTAGGTTTTGACAGGAAGAAAAATCATCAGCAGCAGATTTTGGGGAGCCCTGCTCAATTCCCTCTTCTGCCTGGTGGCTACCAGGAAATGGTGAACTATCTCCCTCAATAACCTTTTCTAGAGAAGATATGCTTTCAGTGGCAGTGACAGTGGTGGCAGGAGAAATCTTCTCCAAATACTGCAATAATTTCCGTTTGGGCTGCTTACACGGACGTTTGCTATAAAAATCCTGTCTTGATACTGCCCACAGTGTCTGACCAGTAGTGTTACACACACTAGGTGTCCCCAGGTTTACAGAACTGGCTGTAGCAGAGGTGGTGACTATACTGGCAGTGGCACTAGTCATTGTGCAGGTGGTTCTGGGGGGATCATCACCAAACAGCTGATGAGACACAGGTGACGGCTGCTTTGTGGTCTCAGAGGAGGACTTGGACCTCTCTACCCTGCTAGTAGAGGTAGAACGACCTGCAGTTCCCTTCTTCTTTCTAGTTTTTGGTTTGGAGTGTTGCTGCTGAGTCTGACTAGTACTACTCAAAGTACTCTTCTTTGCCCGACTGCTTCTGCTAGCTCTGCTTGAAAGCAACATCACTGTGGTGGTGGTGGTGGTGGTGGTTCCTGGGTCATTGCAGCTGGTACCAGGATGAGGAACATCAGGTCGTTCACTAGGACTCAAATCCATGACAGATAGGTAGGTAGTGAACTATAATAGTTTTAAAATTTAAAAACCTGGCCACACAACAAATGTGAGACTGGCTGTGTCACTCTGAAAATTATTTAAACAATGCCCTAATATTAATTTTAATATTTAACACAGAAACAAAGGTGACTTTCCCTTGTGGACACAATAAGGTACTAGGCCTGCCTGCAGAACTGTGAGACTGGATGAATTGTCACTTTGAAAATTATTCAAACAAATTCCTACTATTATTTTTAATGGTAAACACAGAATGAAAGGTGACTTTCCCTTGTGCTGGAAATAAGGTACCAGGCCTGCCTATAGAACTGTGAGACTGGCTGAAGTGTCACTCTGAAAATTATTCAAACAAATCCCTAATATTTTTTATTTTTTGCTCAGGAACAAAAATGACTCTCCCTTGCAGTGACAATAAGGCACTAATGCTGGCTGCCTGTCTATGCCTAATGCTAACTGCGTGCCTACACAACAACTGGACACTCTCTGTCTATTTCTTCTCTCTCTGAACTCCAACAACACAATGAGGAAATGCAGGCTGTCTGCCTGGGTGTCTGTCATTAGTCCAACCCCCATCATGAAACGAAGAAGCCAATTGGAATAGAGAAAAAGCGGGAAAGTAGCGCATGAACCAGAGAAGCTAATTGCACTAGAGACATGGAGGGAAAGTATTGAGGGAAAGTAATCGAGCGCGGGTAGTAGCCACTAAATTTCCGAAAGTTTCAACGACATTTGGACCAGGGCTTATCAGATTTGTATTATTTTTGGAGAACGACACTTGCCTGTCGGAAGGTTGAATGTTGCCGAATGACCCCATTTTTTAGTTGAATTCCAAATGTCGCTGACCCGAATCGCACAAGTCTAATACCAATATACAGTTCCATTGCTCCAGCATTTCCCATTTCTATTTTCCAGGGGTGGTGCCTATAGCTGCAAGGAAAGTTCACTTGTTACAGAGCTGGCCAGGGAGGTGAGTGCAACTTCCCCATTCTTGGCAGAGTCTGGAGCAGTGTTTTTCAAGGCACACCAACAGACAGTGTTTTCCACATACCCCTACTAGATCACAAGTTAGTAATTAGTGGTTAAGTCATTGTGGTTTATCTACATATACTTAATTATGGATATCCTTAAAACCTTACCTGTTGGAGTTTACCAATGACTACAGTTGAGAATCACTGGTTTGACGCCTTGCTGTACTACAGGTCTTAGATGGATACTATGGCTTTGCTTCTAATTCCAGTTAGCAATCAAAAAAGCCTCAAATGCATATGTGCACCCCTAAGGAATTGCTGTTGTTACTATTGGGTTGGTGTTATCTAATTGTGGAGTTCCATTAGCACGCTGGGGATTATCTACAGTAAGTGAATCCTTTTTCCCTTTACCATAAACCCCATCTGTACTATCTATAACAGAAGTAGATACCGCTAGTCTTCAAGTGCCATTAAGAGTACATGAATGTGGCTACCCCTATTCAATGGTCACACTACACTCAATACCTGTAGAGTGATTGAATAACATTTAATAAGTGTTTCTTTGTGATAGTCCCAAATCTTACATGCAACTTCTTGTGCATTATGCAGGAAACATTTCTGATTTTGTCTAGAAAGACAGTCCATCCTGAAATATCAGGGAAATTTTGTCTTCACAAGCAAACCCCAGACAAACATCTCTACATCATCAGGAAGGTACATATAGTTTACCTAGACAAAGAGTGTAAAGGGCCTATGGCTGAAGTATCTTTCACACTTTGGGAGACAACCCAATATTTTCAACAAAGTCATGGGTGAGCTTCACATTGTATCCCAAAAACAAATTGCAATTGCAGTACTGAAGTTTAATTATAAACAATACTTAGAAATAAATTAACACTGTTTATGTAGGAATATGGATGGTTATAAAATATTTTATTATTTAAGCATTTAAGGACCTGCATGTGTAAAATGTAATGGTTTTTAACACTTTGCTTAACATGCTTATCCTTAAAGGAATAATAATTATTAATATTGAAATATATATATATTGCAGGGTATTATGCTGACTAAAATAAGAGTACTCCAACTGCTGAGGCATTTTTTATCTAGTGGTTATTGCAGCTCAATCTGGCATTACTTCCATGTCCTGAAAATGTAGAGTGACATGGTTGGTGCAGCATCCTAAGAAGGGTTATGGTCATGTGACCAGACCTGTCTATAGACTCGTGTAGCAACAGCACCACCATAGAATGCATAGCTATAGAATTACTGCGCCCAAAAAATGCTAATTTGAGCTGCAATGATTTTTCAGTAAAATATCTCTCAGCAGTGGAAATACAAGTTTTATTTAGCAGGATAAACTTTCCAGTATGTATACATGTCAATATTTTTATTATCCCTTTAAAGGGTTAACCACTTTCATTGAGAACATAGCCCAGTAGCAATGGAAACAAGCTTGTTCCCTGAAATGACTGAAGAGATGCCTGATTTAGACCTGTAGTGGAAAATAAAATTACACAGAAAGTGGAAGAGCGTAAGAGGGCATTTCATTAACTTCTCTAAAAAGTCTCTTGTGACTATGTTACCTTCACTTGGAAGTTTGCTGTAGCTCTGCCAGTAAATCAGCCACAGCCTATTATTCCACCATAGGTGGTGTTAGTCGATAAGATCCTTCAAAGTTGACATCCTAATTTTTATAGTTTCCTAGTTGTTATCCAGCATTTTCAAAGTTCATCTGGTACAACGATCTAAGAAAGGCCTAGTTATGAGTTTTCAATGCATCAGTAAATCTTTAAAACCACAAGGAAGTCTCACATTGAGAAGCTGTAAATGATAAAACTAAAAATATCAAGTCATTCGGAGTGAAGCTTTTAGGACACGATGCAGACAGGAAACATGTTTATCACATTGGTTCACTAAATGTATTCCCTGCAGAATCACTAAATCTGTTTTCTTCATACAAATTCTTGCTTTGGATAATGACAAACTAGGAAAAATCCTAAATCTGGAAACTATATTTCATGCCTAAAAATTTCTTGTACACCTTGGGCAAAAAACGGCTACAAAAAATGTATCTAGCATTCAAGAGGTTAAGTACTTACAATGAGAATGTAACACTGAACAACTGCACAATTGATTCTCATATTAACAGGAGAACTCAGATTTTGTATTTTTTTTTTTTTTTTTTTAATCGTTAATCTTTTAACTTTGAATCTTGACATTCGGAGGGGAAAAAACATATTGGACATTAATGCTTTTTAATAGTAAAAAAAAAGTACATAACGTACACAAAAGGATGCTAGATATTAGTTTCTAAACCTGATATATGCATTAACCCTTTGAGTGCCAGTGAGGTATCCAACGCATTGCAATGCAATGCGTTGGATACCTCTCTGGCACTCAAAGGGTTAAGAATCTCCAAATTTTAGCATCTCTGAAAATTGCTGACCCAAGGTGACCTCTAAAGCAAAGAAGCCTAAACTGATTTGTTGACCTGTGTGATGTTAAGGAAGACCATACCATAAAAGGTGTAGTGAACTGTTGGACTGACAGCTGTTGGGGACTGCTGCTCCCATCAACCTCAAGCAGACATTGGTTGGTTCTGCAAGGTGGGGGTTGCAGTTCCCATTAGCTGGAGATGCAAACATTGGTTTTCAACCTGCACAGGAATGGACAAAAACATGATTTAATCCTCTAAATGCTACTGAGGTATCCAACACATTGTGTTGCAATGACCTGGTTATCTCCCTGGTACTCAGAGTTGAGTGGGGCAAAAAGTCAAATTTTTTCCAGCAGAATTTCTGTGGAAAAAAAGCTTGATTTTCTACTTTTTTCCATGGGGATTTTAACCCCTATGGAAACAGATAGAGAAAAGGCAGAAAACCTGACACCACAGATTTTCCCACAGGAACAATTCTATGTTTTCCAGTGGCAGCAAAACTTTCCACACCCATAATATAAAAACACAGAATTTGCTACCATGAAGCATGGTGGAAAATATGCAGGAAAGAGAGAGAAAGAAGAGAGGGTGAAAGAGAAATAAACATAAATAATAAAATTACATTGTTTGAAGTGTTGGCTAGCACTATGACCACTTCCAGTAACAAGAGAAGCTGGATGGACATTGATTCTACTGATACAGAGGTGGAGGAGGAAGTCACCAAATTATTCTCTCTAGATGCACCTGAAGTGGTGTGGGGCTTGTTGTGTTGTTGCTACTGCCGCAACAACAGCACTAGGGCTAGTGTAAAATAGAAGCATCATTGTACTACTGCCTGTCTTGTATCAATGCTGATGACCCCAGATCCATGCAGCAGCCTAATTCTCCTACTGCTCAGACAACTCAGCAGCAGCGATTATGGCAGTAGCAAATGTCAAAATGTCACATAGAGTTTGCCACCAATATCTAGCAGTGCTGGCACTATGCCAGTATGGCATACAATTTTGTTCCTGGGCTTGTTTTTTGCAAGCCTGGGGCCTGCAAACAATTATTTTCAGGACTTGAATTCTGCAAGCTTGAGGCCTGCAAACAAACTTTTTTCTGGGTTTATTTTAAACTGCAATACACTTTCTAAGGCTAGTCTTGCTGCTGTAATATTTTTAACACTTAACTCAAAGTAAGCCTGCAAAACAAATGTTTTTCAGGCTTTTATTTCTATAAGTCTACTGCTATGCTAACCATTATTGTTAAAGAGATAAATGAAAATAAACAAAATATAAATAAGGTTACAATGAAAATTATAGACTTTCGTATTCCTCCTACTAATGTCACTCCCTTTTTCCTGTCTCTCACTTTGTGGCATACCCTCTGCAGCCTACTGGTCTCTCTGGCCCTTCTTAAGGGCTTAGAGTCCCTCTAGCCTTGCTTGATTATTTTGTCTTCTTGTGTTTGACCTCAGATTGTCTTTGACTCTTCTCACACACCTATACCATTCTTGGAGTTATTCATTCCTGCTCCTCCAGTGGTTCAAGCCACTACTGGTTTGAACAGTCTAGCTGCTCCTAGCAGTCCCAGCTGCTTCTGTTTCCTGAAGCCTGCTGTACGTTGGGGTTCCTGTCTGCTCTCAGGTGTACCGCCTGCCATACCAAGCAGTCCCAGTCTGCTCTCAGGCACGCAGTCCTGAAGTACCTAGCAGTCCCATCCCACTCTCGAGCATGCAGCCTTGAAATACCCAGTGGCCCCAGTCCACTCTCAGGCAGACAACCCTGAAGTATATAACTGCCCCAATCTACTCTCTGGAAGTACCTAGCAGTCACAGCCCTGCTGTTAGGGTTCAAATCAAAGTAGATAATAATTGACCACTAGGGGAAGTTATTAATCTATATAGTGGAGGCTAGATAGTATTACCTGTTTCTTTACTAAATAGATTAATCACTTCTCCTAGTGGTCAATTATTATCTGCTTTGATTTGTGGTTGCTACAATGGTGGGCTCTAGTGATGAGCGAGCACCCCAATGCTCGGGTGTTCGGGTGCTCTGACCGAGCACCCCCTGAGGCTCGAGTGCTCGGCCGAGCACCCGAGCCCCATTGAAGTCAATGGGAGGACTCGAGCATTACACCAGGCACCCCCTGCTCTGATGAGGGGAGGGTGCCTGGTCCATAGGAAAAGGGCAGAAAAAGATGGAAACACTACAGAAATGGTTCAGGGACAGCATAGGGAGGATGTCTGGATGCATCTTGGACTCCAACATCGCTGCTGGGAACGATCTTTCGCACGTAGTATGCCATTTTTACAGACTGACCATAAAACACACAAAAAGGAAAATAAAAACGACTTTAGGCGAAAAATTGTTACCAAACAATATTTGCTGTATATTTACTTGTATATCATCTGCAAATTCTCCCAAAAATTTCCTTGATTTTCAGAACTGAGGCCATGATTAAGAGGGAAAGTGCGCAGAGGCAAATTCTCCCAAAAATTTCCTTGATTTTCAGAACTGAGGCCATGATTAAGAGGGAAACGTGCGCAGAGGCAAATTCTCCCAAAAAATTTCCTTGATTTTCAGAACTGAGGCCATGATTAAGAGGGAAACGTGCGCAGAGGCAAATTCTCCCAAAAATTTCCTTGATTTTCAGAACTGAGGCCATGATTAAGAGGGAAACGTGCACAGAGGCAAATTCTCCCAAAAATTTCCTTGATTTTCAGAACTGAGGCCATGATTAAGAGGGAAACGTGCGCTGAGCTGACCATCTAAAACATTATGGGTGAGGGTCTGCTGCAGAGCTGACCATCCTAAACATTATATGCGAAGGCCCGCTAGTGAGCTGACGCTATAAAACATTATATGAGAGGGCCCGCTAGAGAGCTGACCCAATAAAACATTATATGAGAAGGCCCGCTGGTGAGCTGACCTATATAAAAATTGGCAAACAGGGCCCGCTGGTGAGCTGACCCTATATAAAAATTATATCACAGGGCCCGCTGGTGAGCTGGCCCTATATAAAAATTATAGCACAGGGCATATGGAAGAGGAGGAGGAGGATGAGAAGATTAAGAGTCAACCATATACCTGTTTTTTGGGTGGAAGGGGTGAATGGGAATACAGAGTATTCCCATCATTGTAAATAATATATGTAAAGTGAGTTTATGTTCCCCCGGGGCTTTCCTCCAGTGGAGTGGAGAAGTCAGGGGAAATCCAGGCCTTGTTCATTTTTATAAGTGTCAACCTATCAGCATTGTCGGTGGAAAGGCGGATACGCTTACCTGTTATGATGCCACCAGCAGCACTAAATACCCGCTCAGACAGAACGCTGGCGGCAGGGCAGGCCAGCACCTCCAAGGCGTAGAGTGCCAGTTCATACCACGTGTCCAGCTTGGACACCCAGTAGTTGTAAGGCACAGAGGGATCATTGAGGACGCTGACACGGTCTGCTACGTACTCCTTCACCATCTTCCAAAACTTTTCCCTCCTTGTGACACTAGGCTGCGCATCAGGGTGAGGGTGCTGGCGGGGTGTCATGAAGGTGTCCCACGCCTTGGAGAGTGTTGCCCTGCCTTTCTCGGAACTGCTGTGTGCTCCCCTTTTCTCCCCTTCTCGGTTGGCCAAGGTAGCACGTACTCTGCCGCCAGCGTTGTCAGATGGAAAATTTTGGAGCAATTTTTCGACAAGAACCTTCTGGTATTGCACCATTTTGCTTGTCCTCTCCACCGGAGGAATGAGAGATGAGAAATTCTCTTTGTAGCGGGGGTCCAGAAGGGTGAACACCCAGTAATCCGTGTTGTTTAAAATGCGTATAACGCGTGGGTCACGGGAAAGGCAGCCTAACATAAAGTCAGCCATGTGTGCCAGAGTATCAACAGGCAAGATTTCGCTGTCCTCACCAGGAGGATGACTCTCAATCTCCTCATCCTCTTCCTCCTCTTCTGCCCACCCACGCTGAAGAGATGGAACTAAAGTTCCATGGCTACCCTCTGTAGCGGAGGCAACCGTGTCTTCATCCTCCTCCTCCTCCTCCTCCGCCTCCTCCAATTGTCGCTGAGAAGACGAAGTGAGGGTGCTCTGGCTATCACCTTGTGTAAGCTCTTCCTCCCCCATTTCCACTTCTTCCACATGCAAAGCGTCGGTTTTAATTGTGAGCAGCGAGCGTTTCAGTAGACACAGAAGTGGGATGGTTACACTGATAATAGCGTTATCGCCGCTCACCATCTGTGTCGATTCCTCAAAATTGCGTAAAACCTCGCAGAGGTCTGACATCCATTCCCACTCCTCACTTCTGATTACAGGAAGTTGAACGGAGAGGCGACGACCGTGTAACAGCTGGTACTCCACTACTGCCCTCTGCTGCTCACAAAGCCGGGCCAACATGTGGAAGGTGGAGTTCCAGCGCGTGCTCACGTCACACAGCAGCCGGTGAGCTGGCAATTGTAAGCGCTGCTGCAGCTTCAACAGGCCGGCCGAAGCTGTAGATGACTTACGGAAATGTGCACACACGCGGCGCACCTTGGTCAAGAGATCATGCACATTGGGGTAGGTTTTTAGAAATCGCTGCACCACTAAATTAAATACATGCGCTAGGCATGGTACGTGTGTGAGCTTGCCGAGCTCCAAAGCCGCCACCAAGTTACGCCCATTATCACACACAACCATGCCTGGTTGCAGGTTGAGTGGCGAGAGCCACTGCTCGGTCTGGTGACTAATCCCCTGCAACAGCTCTGAGGCCGTGTGCTGTTTGTCCCCAAGGCAGATCAGCTTCAGCACGGCCTGTTGACGCTTCCCCACTGCAGTGCTACACTGCTTCCAGCTACTGGCTGATGGGGGAGTGGCGTTGCGTGTAGAGAATTCGGAGGTGGAAACGGAGGAGGAGGAGCCAATAACGTAGGTGCTGGTGGAAACCCTGATGGAGGTAGGGCCCGCAATCCTCGGCGTGGGTAGCACCCGTGCCATCCCAGGGTCCGAGTCGCTCCCAGCCTCCACGACATTCACCCAGTGTGCCGTCAGGGAAATGTAGCGTCCCTGGCCACAAGCACTTGTCCATGTGTCAGTCGTTAAGTGGACCTTCCCAGTAACTGCGTTGGTCAGGGCACGGGTGATGTTACGGGACACATGGTGGTGTAATGCGGGGATGGCACACCGGGAAAAGTAGTGGCGGCTGGGGACTGCGTACCGAGGGACAGCTGCTGCCATCAGGCTGCGGAAGGACTCAGTGTCCACAAGCCTAAATGGCAGCATTTCGATGGCCAGTAATTTGGAAAGGTGTGAGGTTAGTGCTATGGCCTGTGGGTGGGTGGCTGGGTACTTTCTCTTGCGCTCAAATGCCTGGGGTAACGACATTTGGACGCTGTGCTGGGAAAGGGAAGTGGATGTGGTCGCTGATGGTGCTTCAGATGGTACAGGTGCAGGGCGGGAGGTATGCGGGCCTGCGCCTTCGACAGGCGATTGGCCGGCACCGAAAACAGGGGAAGAGGAGGCAGTGGTGTGGCCTGCAGACACAGATGGGCGATCCAGGCGTTCCTCCCACTTACTACGGTGCTTGGATGCCATGTGTCGGATCATGCTGGTGGTGGTGAGGTTTCTAGTGTTCATGCCTCGGCTCATTCTGGTGTGGCACAGGTTGCAAACTACAATTCTTTTGTCGTCCGCACTTTCCTTAAAAAAACGCCATACCGCGGAACACCTACCCTTTGGCAAGGTAGATTTACGCAAGGGGGTGCTCCGTGGAACATTTGCGGGCCGGTTTGGTGCGGTCCGCCTTCTTTCTGTAGCCACACCACTGCCTCTTCCAGCCTGTTGCGGTGCTGCAGATGGCTCACCCTCAGGACTGCTGACATCGCTCGGCTCTACACCTTCCCAGGTGGGGTCAGTCACCTCATCGTCCACCAAGTCCTCCTCCACTTCCTCACTCTGATCATCCTCCTCAAGTCTTGATCCCACCACATACTCAGTCATTGACAACTGTATAACATTCTCCTCAACAAGGTCTTGAGACGGAAATAGTGGTTGATTTAATGGCAACTGTGTCTCATCATCATCATCCACTACTTCCTTTGACCTTAAATGCCGTTCACATCTGTCATCTTCTTGTGATTGGGTAGCCTCTAGAGGTTGTGAATCAGGGCACAAGATGTCATGTTCCTCTGCAAGCGTGCTTGGAGAGAGGGTCAAATGAAGGATTGGTGATGAGACGAGCTCCTCACTATATCCCAGTATGGGATCACTTCTTTGACCAGACCGTGTATGGTGGGAGGAAGGATGATCAGAGTGAGGATTATTTTGACCCGACTCTTGGCTACTGAGAGTGGACTTGGTGGAAGACAGGGTGGTGCTTAACCGACTGGAAGCAGTATCAGCTGTCATCCAACCGACCACCTGTTCGCAGTGGTCGGACCTCGAGAGTGATGTCCTGCGACGCCCTGTAAAATTACACATGAAGCTAGGTATGGTGGATGTCTTTCTTTCTTGTGCTCTGGCACCAGGCACAGTTTCTCCGTGTCCTGACCCGCGCCCTGAACTTTCAGGATCACGTCCACTTCCCCGTCCCTTTTTACCCGCCTTCTTCATCTTACACAGAATATGTGACTTTAATATTTGAGTTTGAAAACTTAACAGTATTTCTTACTATTCTGCAACTCTGCAGAGTACACAGAATAGGCTGCTAAACGGCGGTGATACACACTGAATGGAATATGTGACTTTAATATTTGAGTTTGAAAACTTAACAGTATTTCTTACTATTCTGCAACTGTGCAGAGTACACAGAATAGGCTGCTAAACGGCGGTGAAACACACTGAATGGAATATGTGACTTTAATATTTGAGTTTGAAAACTTAACAGTATTTCTTACTATTCTGCAACTGTGCAGAGTACACAGAATAGGCTGCTAAACGGCGGTGAAACACACTGAATGGAATATGTGACTAATATTTGAGTTTGAAAACTTAACACTATTTCTTACTATTCTGCAACTGTGCAGAGTACACAGAATAGGCTGCTAAACGGCGGTGATACACACTGAATGGAATATGTGACTTTGATATTTGAGTTTGAAAACTTAACACTATTTCTTACTATTCTGCAACTCTGCAGAGTACACAGAATAGGCTGCTAAACGGCGGTGAAACACACTGAATGGAATATGTGACTTTAATATTTGAGTTTGAAAACTTAACAGTATTTCTTACTATTCTGCAACTGTGCAGAGTACACAGAATAGGCTGCTAAACGGCGGTGAAACACACTGAATGGAATATGTGACTTTAATATTTGAGTTTGAAAACTTAACAGTATTTCTTACTATTCTGCAACTGTGCAGAGTACACAGAATAGGCTGCTAAACGGCGGTGAAACACACTGAATGGAATATGTGACTTTAATATTTGAGTTTGAAAACTTAACAGTATTTCTTACTATTCTGCAACTGTGCAGAGTACACAGAATAGGCTGCTAAACAGCGGTGAAACACACTGAATGGAATATGTGACTTTAATATTTGAGTTTGAAAACTTAACAGTATTTCTTACTATTCTGCAACTCTGCAGAGTACACAGAATAGGCTGCTAAACGGCGGTGAAACACACTGAATGGAATATGTGACTTTAATATTTGAGTTTGAAAACTTAACAGTATTTCTTACTATTCTGCAACTGTGCAGAGTACACAGAATAGGCTGCTAAACGGCGGTGATACACACTGAATGGAATATGTGACTTTGATATTTGAGTTTGAAAACTTAACAGTATTTCTTACTATTCTGCAACTCTGCAGAGTACACAGAATAGGCTGCTAAACGGCGGTGAAACACACTGAATGGAATATGTGACTTTGATATTTGAGTTTGAAAAAACAGTATTTCTTACTATTCTGCAACTGTGCAGAGTACACAGAATAGGCTGCTAAACGGCGGTGAAACACACTGAATGGAATATGTGACTTTAATATTTGAGTTTGAAAACTTAACAGTATTTCTTACTATTCTGCAACTGTGCAGAGTACACAGAATAGGCTGCTAAACGGCGGTGAAACACACTGAATGGAATATGTGACTTTAATATTTGAGTTTGAAAACTTAACAGTATTTCTTACTATTCTGCAACTGTGCAGAGTACACAGAATAGGCTGCTAAACGGCGGTGAAACACACTGAATGGAATATGTGACTTTAATATTTGAGTTTGAAAACTTAACAGTATTTCTTACTATTCTGTAACTCTGCAGAGTACACAGAATAGGCTGCTAAACGGCGGTGATACACACTGAATGGAATATGTGACTTTAATATTTGAGTTTGAAAACTTAACAATATTTCTTACTATTCTGCAACTGTGCAGAGTACACAGAATAGGCTGCTAAACGGCGGTGAAACACACTGAATGGAATATGTGACTTTAATATTTGAGTTTGAAAACTTAACAGTATTTCTTACTATTCTGCAACTGTGCAGAGTACACAGAATAGGCTGCTAAACGGCGGTGAAACACACTGAATGGAATATGTGACTTTAATATTTGAGTTTGAAAACTTAACACTATTTCTTACTATTCTGCAACTGTGCAGAGTACACAGAATAGGCTGCTAAACGGCGGTGATACACACTGAATGGAATATGTGACTTTGATATTTGAGTTTGAAAACTTAACACTATTTCTTACTATTCTGCAACTCTGCAGAGTACACAGAATAGGCTGCTAAACGGCGGTGAAACACACTGAATGGAATATGTGACTTTAATATTTGAGTTTGAAAACTTAACAGTATTTCTTACTATTCTGCAACTCTGCACACTACACAGAATGTGCTGCTAAACTGCGGCGAAGCACACTGAATGGAATATGTGACTTTGATATTTTAGTTTGAAGACTTAACAGTATTTCTTCCTATTCTGCAACTCTGCACAGTACACAGAATGTGCTGCTAAACTGCGGCGAAGCACACTGAATGGAATATGTGACTTTGATATTTTAGTTTGAAGACTTAACAGTATTTCTTCCTATTCTGCAACTCTGCACAGTACACAGAATGTGCTGCTAAACTGCGGCGAAGCACACTGAATGGAATATGTGACTTTGATATTTTAGTTTGAAGACTTAACAGTATTTCTTCCTATTCTGCAACTCTGCACAGTACACAGAATGTGCTGCTAAACTGCGGCGACGCACACTGAATGGAATATGTGACTTTGATATTTTAGTTTGAAGACTTAACAGAATGTGCTCTAATCTGCAACTTTGCACACTAAACAGAATGTGCTCTAATCTGCAACTTTGCACACTAAACAGAATGTGCTCTAATCTGCAACTTTGCACACTAAACAGAATGTGCTCTAATCTGCAACTGTGCACACTAAACAGAATGTGCTCTAATCTGCAACTTTGCACACTAAACAGAATATTTTTTTTATTTTTTTTTTTGTTTTTTTCCCCCCACACAAAATAACCTGCTGCCCCCACACACAGTAGTCCTAAAAAGGACTTTTGGTTCTTTTTTTTCACAATTTTTGTTTTTTTCCTCCCTACACTGCCTTTCCCTTCCTATCCTCAGCTCTCCCTGGCTCAGACTGAGCCGAACTCGATGGTCAGGTGCTATACAGCACCCGACCACGGGTTCTGGCCAGCCAATCAGTGTAATGCCAGCAGCCAACATGGCTGCTGGCATTACACCGATGTCAGAGCCTCCCTGCACGTTTATTGGCTGCGCAGCAGCCGCAAAACGTGCGGGGAGGAGACCCGAACATGGCGGGCGAGCACATGCGGTACTCGTACGAGTACCGCCATGTGCCGAGCAGAGCGATGCTCGAGCCGATCCGAGCATCGGCCGAGCATGCTCGCTCAACACTAGTGGGCTCTAGTTATATCTGTGTGACCTGAAATAACCTAACCCCTGTATACATTACCCTTCTGTTGGGGTTCCTGATGAAGGTTTCTGTTCAAAACAGGGGAGCCTAAGAATGCCTTTTTAGCTGACTGGGATAGCCTCTTGGTCACTCTAGAAACATAGTGGGCAAACTATAATAAAGTCCACAGATCCTTGGAAAACCTCTGGGGTCAGCGTGACTGTATTTATTTATTATGGATCATCTTGGTCTACTAAGATGCCTATATTTGCGATACTGCAACATATCTTTAGTGTACCATAAGTCTCATGTACACGTGTTTCTGAATATGACACTGGGGGACGGTGTGATAGTGTAACTGTCCTGTCATCTAATTTTTGATGACATATATATAAATATGGATTGCAGATATAACAGAGTGTGTTGATGGAGAAGTGGCTGGGGTATACTCATTCATGCTGTGTAACATAATAAGCGCTGCAATGTACAGGTGTCGCGGTGGTACATTGGGAAACCTATCGATCCTTAATACAACATTCTTGGTGCTGTGTTAATCTAATAAGGACACATTTGAAATTAGCTCAGCAATGTATGAACCGGTTGATGATAAACACATTGCAAAACGATATCCTTATTGAAAACGCAACTACTTTTTGAAGCACGGGTCTACAGCGATTATACACTGCTAGTCTGATTATTGGCAAATTATCATGGTGCCCGTGATTGCTGCCTTTTCCTGTCAGTTATCTGTGAGGATTCCCCATTGGCTGTCTGTCTTTAGTCCGCCCAGTATTGCCTATATAGACTGGGTTCTGGCACCCTTTGGTTGCCCTTTCGTGGTGTCTCTATGTCAGTAGCCACCTGCATTTGTACTCCTGTGTTCCCTGGGCCTTGGTTGAATCCTCTACTCTCCAGTGTCTGCCTGCCTACCTGACTGACAGCCTTCTCTGCTGAAGTGGTTCCTGCCTCCGTTCCTGATCCGGTTTGGGCTGACGTTCCTGCTTCCGTTCCTGATCCGGTTGACTGCCGTTACTGTTCCAGCTTCCTGTCCCGGCCTGGCTGTCTCTCCTGCTCCTGGATCGTGTTTGGATTTTCTCAGTTATCATGGTCGCTTGGGTGACATTCTGATCTATGGGCGTATTCCGTGTAGTCCAGTACGCGGGTATTGGTTTGCTCCTTTACAGCACTGGTTGAGTATTCCTGTAGTCCAGTACGCGGGCACTGGTTCGCTCCAGTATTCTCCGGTTGCTTACTGCCACCTCTCAGCACTGGTAGCATCTCCGTGTAGTCCAGTACGCGGGTACTGGCTTGCTCCGTTACCGCACCGGTTGTGTATTCCTGTAGTCCAGTACGCAGGTACTGGTTCGCTCCAATGTTCTACGGTTGCTTACTGTCACCTCTCAGCACCGGTAGCGTCTCCATGTAGTCCAGTACGCGGGTACTGGTTTGCTCATTTACAGCACCGGTTGTGTAGTCCAGTACGCGGGTACTGGTTCGCTCCAATATTCTCCGGTTGCTTACTGCCACCTATACAGCACGGTAGCGTCTCCGTGTAGTCCAGTACGCGGGTACTGGTTTGCTCCTTTACAGCACCGACTGTGTTTCCCTGTAGTCCAGTACGCGGGTACTGGTTTGCTCCTTTACAGAATCGACTGTGTTTCCCTTTAGTCCAGTACGCAGGTACTGGTTCGCTCCAATATTCTCTGGTTGCTTACTGCCACCTATACAGCACCAGTAGTGTCTCCGTGTAGTCCAGTACGCGGGTACTGGTTTGCTCCTTTACAGCACCGGTTGTGTTTCCCTATACACACCTTATGATATGACTCTTATCATCTCCTACAGCAAACTTAGAGTCATATTCCTTTTCAGCAGGAGCCTTAGGTGTTCTTAGGAATGAAGGAAATGTTGGCACATTCTCTGAAACATCAACATTATTACTTCTATTATGTGCCTCAGAGCCCAGGGAACTTTTAGGAGCATTTCTGTTGCTGCTAGTTGTGGTACCTCTGACATGTTGATGGTGTGTCTTCCAGTCAGATCTGTGGTTGTGCTTCAGGTGGGATCTCAGTGAGGAGGTGCCTATGTGAGAGCCTGCTTTACCCCTGCTCAAATGCCTTTTACACAAACAGATAGCAACATGTTTAGCTTTTGGATCATGAGTAAATTATCTCCATACTGTGGACTTCTTCGGCTGAGGGGTTTCTGAGGGGCTGCTACTACAACTCGGGCTAGATGTTGTGACAATTGTACTACTACTACTACGAGGTGTCAAAGTTGCTGCACTTCCAACAGCAGCAGATTCACTCATCATAGTTATGGTTGCGGATGTTGATAACTTGTGTTGTTGCCATTTACTTAACACTATTGTGTTTGGCTAAGTGGGGTTTGGACTTGGAAGCAGTGACAATGCTGAGAATTGACAGGATGATTGTGTATTTTTTGGTATTTTTCTTGTCCAGACTTTCCAATTGTTTTTCCAAACAGTTTATAAACAGGAACAATACTCCACTTCAAAGGTGGAAGATTGTGTCAGGTACCTGGGTCTTGCCAAGCTCCTTCGCTGTGGTTTCTACCTTAATTACCGGCCTGCGAGAGTATTTCAGCACAGAGGCACACATCTTTGTTCACATTCTTGCTCATTTCCATGTGTAACATAATGAATGCATTTATTACATACGCTACATTATGTACAGGTACATGAAGCTCATGGCTCACTTGCATCCTGCTGTGCAATACCTATCCACTTATGGCACTTACCGGTGGGAGGGGGTTGGTACCCACAGTTGGTAGTGTGGTTAGTCAAAACTTTCCTGTTCCCACTATAAAAAAAGAACACATCAATGTTTAGACGGTGCCCAATTGTTCTGCAGCTCAGGTAGTGGTTACTTCACTACCTTGGTTCTTCCTGTGGTGCCCTGTTCTTCCCCTTTGTGTTTGGTCCTGGTTCCTGATCCTTGGCCCTGTTCTTAGTGTTTGCCATTTAGCCACCTGTCCGGTGAGATGTCTAGAACTGCAGTGGCAAGGAGGGACTGGTGGTGTTGATGATGATGATGGGGAAGCTGGGGTGGAAGATACATTAATGGCCATTTTAGCCTAAATGAAGAAGGAATGGGAGACAGGGATGGGGATGCGCATCACCACCACCAGCAGAGATTTTGGAATTTGCAGAGTTTGCTGAGTTGCAAGGGCAGCAACATACTGAGAAACGGGCTAGTGTGCTAAAGACCATCGTGGACACAGTGGGAAAGGGGTCCAATTAGGACAGCAGCAATACTCCTGGTCCTAGTTGCAGTGCTGTTCCTGAGGCAGTAGCAGCAACAGCAGAAATATAATCGTCTGCCCCAGACAGTGAAGGGGAATGTGGAGGAGAAGAAGAAAGAGGCAATTTTTTGCCACATTTTTCCTGGGTGTGGGACTATTTTTTCTCTTGGGGCAGGCACAGTGCAGTCACCAGTACCAGCACTGTGCACAATTTTTGATAAATCAGTGAATAGGTGAAAGGAAGGAACACACCCTGACACAACTGCCCCCATCACACATATGAAACACAGACACCATGACATTTATGTGAAGCATGTTAAAGGCAAACCCCGACCAACGAAATTGGACACCACTGTTGCTGTACCCCAATGACTCTTCCCAAAAGGCAACAATAAGTGAGGTGGAAATCAAAGAGAAGAAAGAATAGAGAAACCTAGCCAGAGCCTGAAGGTTTGATGGTGAGCGAAACACCTGGCTCGCCATCACCTTCTTACTCTAGGGTCCAGGCATGGGAAGATCATGAAAGTACATCTTCTGGCAATCCACCTCATTCATCTTTACCTCACTCACCACCATCTGATAGCCATTCAATAAATGTTAGGATGTGGCAGTTTGTGACCACCCATTTCACACTGTGTGGTACACTGGCCACACATGCCAGTGTGGTGGAGGAGAATCGCAAGCAGGGCATCAATCAGCATCTAAGGAGATTCCATCCCACAGAATATGCTCAGCTGGTGGTAGGGAGGGTTCATCATTACTATTAAACTGCAAGTTGTCACGTATCCTTAGCTGGGAGTGTACAAGGGGCAAGTGACAGCAGCAGTACTTGGTATGTGGTGGGATGATTACATATTGGGGACCCTAATCGTCATCGTTTTTGGTTACAGTTGTGCCAGGTGTGAGTGCAGATGTGCCCATTGCTCCTAGTCCTTCCTTTATTTACCACACATACTGTGCACACTGATGAGAGGCACAGTTCCTGCTCTCAACAGAAACAATTATATTCTAACAATACACTCATGCTTTTGGAGCAGGGACAGGTGGAGAAGCATTATTGGCCAACTTCTTTTCTTCACATATAGCTGAAGTGGTGGGGGTTAGTTGTGGTTCTACTACTGTCTCAGAAAAATCACTGGAGCTAGTAGTAGTTCAAGTGGAACCATGATCAACCATCAGCCATATTACTGCTGCTGCTGCTGTTGATCCTTTTGAACTGCCTGATCATCCTGCTGCTTAAACAACTCAGCAGCAGCAAGAACAGCAGTCACAAATTCTGCAATGACATCAGGGCATTTGACAAAGGACAGTGGCCAGCGGCCACCATAACATGACCTGCTAGCACTAGGCCAGTAGGGCATTTTTTTTCTCAGGGCTTGTTCTTTCAAAAAAAACTGAGGCCTAAAAAAAAACCAAGCTTATGTACGATGATTCCTCAGGAATTGTAAAGCTAACAAGCCAAATCTTACAAATCAATGTCTCCTCAGGGCTCCGCCTAATGCAAGTCTAAGTCCTACAACAAATCAATGTCTCCTTAAGGCTTGTGTCTCTAATAAGTTATAAGTCTATATCCTACAAATCAATGTTTCCTCAGGGCTTGGGCCTCTAGCAACAAGTTCTACAAATAATCCTCTACAAAATATTCTATCCTGACAAGTATGTCTACTCCAGTCACAGCTTATGTCAGGGGGCCCTGTCATGTTATGTACCAATTTCTTTTTTTTTTTTTTTTTTTTTTTTTTTTTTTTTTTTTGTTATTAACTGTACCCCCAATACCAGTCAACAGTCCCCCAAAAAGATTCCTTGTTCAACTAATTCTTTCCCCAAACTCCACCCACCAACACAGGCACCCTCATCAGACCCCTTTTATACCCCTTTTAATTTTTTTAATTAAGTCCCCCCCCCCCGAATGCCAGTCAACAAACCCCCAAAATAATTCCCTATTCAACTGATTGTTTCCCCACACTCAAACAACACAGGCACCCTCATAGCCCTTTTATACTATGCATTTGGGAAATAAAATAACACTTGCTATGTGTTGTGTATATATTCAATGTTCCCATTGATTTCAGTGCAATGATCTAGGCGAAAAAAAGAGGAAATACTGCACTTTATTCGCCAAGAGGGAAGAGCCAAAATTCACTGATTTTACTTTAAGGCTAAAGTTTTCACCATACCTACTCAGGAGGTAAACCTTCTATTCCTCTGATGAAGCAGGTATATTCTTCTTGTGCAAAAAAAGTTGTTGGTCTCCGTCCCTGTAGAGTACTGACCACTGAAAAGACTTATGGAAAAAAAAGTTACCCTCTGCCACTCATCCCAGAGTTGATGGATTGTTTCAAATCTGCACATATCTTCAGCAAGATTGATTTACGAGGAGCTTATAACCTGGTTCATGTACTAGATGGCAATGACTGGAAGATGGCCTTCCTATCCAAATATGGGCACTTATATTTGTACACTTGTATTTGTGTTATGTCCAGAAAACAAACAAGGGGAAGGGGGAGGGGTGGAGCAGTGCTGGGATGTGAGACTAAAGTAGTAATTCAAAAACTGCTGATGCTACTGAGGATGACCTAATGATGACGGATGATGATGATGCAGATCTAGAATATATCCCTCCAGCATCCTTCTCTTGTTCAAACACAGATGCAGTTGAGAGTGAGGATGATGACAGGGCTATAAGGCTAGCAGAAAATCAAAGTCTGAATCTTCCACCGCTTTGCCTGTCTATAAACTGTTTGAGAAAGTCATTGGAAAGTCTGACCCTGGACAAGCACAGATGTCAAAAAGCACACACACACCCTATCAGTCATCATCAGCATCATCACCTCTTCAAAGTCCAAGTTCCAATCAGCCACACACCTGTTTTGAGTACCCAGCAACAGAAGCACAGATTAACATTCACATTGTTAGATATGACAAATGCTTCTGCTGCTGCAAGTGCTGCACCTTTGACACCTAGTAGCAGTGGCAATAGAATTACATCAACATCTAGCCCCAGGAGTAAGTAGTAGCAGCACCACCACCTCAGGAACCCCTCATTACATGAAGTCCACTGTGAAAGGTGAAATTTTTAATGGGAAAAGCAAAAATCGTCAAGTTTTTGAGAAAAGTCATGCGGGAAATTTTTCACACTTTTCGCCCACCCCTACTGGTAAAGTCCAGCTATACCCTATCAGGGAAGAGAATGGATGGCAATATATCTGGTCCAAATGTAAACCAAGGTATAGCATTCCAAGTGGTCTTGAATGTGTGGAGAGTGTGTTCCTCTTACAACCCCCACCACACAAAAACTTTAATAAGATAGAGCAGAGGACAAAAAATAAAGGAACAAATCAAATTTGGTAATCTTTGCAGAGGACTAGCTTTTTTTTTTTTTTTTTTTATAGAGGATGGAGAGAAAGATGTTCCACAGCTAGATGTACCTCAAAGGGACTGAAGCCATCAAGCTAAAGTGAATTTAAAGTGTACATCGCCTCTGGCTCTAAGAGCGCTCGTGTCACACAGTCATCTTGGTTGGAGCTTTCTCAGCACCTAAAGTTTTATTTTTTATTATCTTGTTGTTGAATGATGTTGATTATAATGTTATGTCATCCATGTTTATGTTGTTTATGAATATGATCTTAAAATAACACCTTCAGCAGTAAGTGTTTTTTGATTCAGAGTATACAGAGGTGTATACAGAGTACTATTCAATATATACGACACATATGAACTTCAACAATATAAAAGCCTGTACTTTGGAAGAGGGACTGGGAGATCCTTCCACTTCCATTATTTAAATGTATCATATTTATTTGTCCTTCATATTTCCATTGTAAAATTATACTATCAACAGCAATAGCATTATGTATTTTGATTCAGATAGCAATAAAGACTACGGATACTCATCTGACATACACAGCTGATATGCCTTTCCAAAAATGATTAACAGGCCTACGGGGAGTACAACTGTACTGTAGAGGAGTGGCGTACTAAATAAGAAGTATGCTATTTTTGTGAACACGCTTTTGTTCCTTTATAAGAATTGTAACACATTCTTGCCTATTCAACATATATTTCTCCCATTATTCGCTTATGTTTCCTATGGTGCAACCATAGGCACCACTAGGGTTGGTGTCACCCGATGCATTAACTCATGGTAGCACCCCCTGAGGATGGGGGTCCTTTGTCTAGTCATGGGGGGGGGTTCATATGTACTTTTGTATAGGTATAGTAATAAATCTTTTTTTACTTTTATGCTATATTGGTCTACTGGGTAGACCAATATAGCATAAAAGTAAAAAAAGATTTATTAATATCTACACAAAAGTATATATGAACCTCCCCCCCCATGATGGGACAAAGACAAAGGACCCCTCCAAGGTACCACCTCAGTATACCTATATCTAGTCCAACACTAACGAACAGTAAATACACAGAGTAATATAACCCTAAACAAAAATACACCACAAATGATCAAAAAACGGTAAAATGTACTTACCGATATTTTCTTTTCTTCTTTGTCCCTTCCACAGCATTGACAGTATGTATTGTCTCTGTGTAGGACCAATCAGCTCAAGCTTTAAAAGAAGTCTCGCGACACTATCGGTTAGTCAACTTTTGTCCAAGCAGAAAAATATAATGACAAGTTTGTTATAGGATAGGGTATGCCGTGGAAGGGACACGTAAGAAAAGTAAATATCAGTAAGTAAATTTTACCGTTTCTTCTGTGTCCCTTGTCCACGGCATTGACAGTATGGGACATACCAAAGCCGTGTCCCAAGGGAGGGTCATATATAACAATTCATGAACACAAGCAGATAAACATAAGATATGTATAGTCTTACCACTTAAGTGGGTATAACTGCTTCCAGGACTTGTCTGCCAAATTTTGCCTGAGCTGATGCTTGAGCATCCAATTGATAATGTCTGATAAAAGTTGAAACTGATGACCAAGTTGCCGCCTTACATATGTCCTCTATAGATGCCTCTGCTTTGGCTGCCCAAAATGTAGCAATAGCTCTAGTAAAGTGTGCTTTAATGACCTTAGGGGGCTCCTCTCGTGATTCTGAATAAGTAATCTTAATCCTAGCCTGACTGCAGACTGAAACTACTTCCTGTTATATAGCCTTCCCAAAAGTCGAGGGTAGAATATATGGATTAAACATATGCAAAACACATCTCAAAAGAGACTATATATATATATATATATATATATATATATATATATATATATATATATGTAACTTCAGAGACTTTACAGTTTAAAATTTTGATGTTACTTACTCATGAAACGGCGGGCAGACCTGCTTCCATCCTTCCAACTCAGTAGGCCTTGATTTTGGCGTGCGTTTCTCCCTGGAACGCATAACTTCCTCCAGATGACGCCAATGGAAGAGGCCTCATGACCCGCCTCCCTCTGGCCCTCTGCTGAAGCGGGGCGAAGAGGGTTGCTCCACATCATAAGGCTAGCTGAAACAAGGGCTCCAGACATAGGATCCAGTCAGGCGGCACCATGGCAGCCAGAAAAATTCCCGGAGCTCCGTTGGATAAATGAAGAAAAAACGGTGAGCAGAATACATCTCACCTCCGCCCTCACAGCTTTGTAGGACCAAATGACTAACCTATAGTGTTACAAGACTTCTTTTAAAGCTTGAGCTGGTTGGTCCTACACAGCTGAGAGGAGGAGACAATATATACTGTCAATGTCACGGACAGGGGACACAGAAGAAATATACTGCATAAAATATAACAGAGACAGAGAAGTCATAATGTTATATTTTATGCAGTATATTTGTGGTGTATTTTTGTTTAGGGTTATTACTCTGAGTATTTACTTTTCAATAATGTTGGACTAGATATAGGTATACTGAGGTGGTACTTGGGGGATGGGGGTCCTTTGTCCAGTCATGTTTTGTTTTTCCATATATACTTTTGTGTATATATATATATATATTAATAAATATTTTTTACTTATACTATATTGGGCTGCTCTACTGATTTACTCTTGGATTTTTTCTTTTCGTGTATCCACAATGTTCTACATCCCAGCCCCCAGCTGTCCCCCGATTCACAATGTTATCCCGAGACACTGACAGAGTTTCGTTGCCATTCCAGGCAGAAGAAAGAGAGCCAGTGCACCTGCACGGTGCACCGGGTAAGCTGAGCTGCAAAATGGCGGGCCGGACTTCTCCTTGGCGCATGAAGCGCCTGTTTATACCAATGACTTGCTTTGCATTCGTCATCACGCGTCCGGGAAGCTGAATAGTGGGAGGAGGGCATTGCCGTTATCACCCACGTTGAGGGTGTAGCCCAGTGCGGTCCGCACCCGCAGCACCCCCCTCATTATGCCATTGGGTGCAACAGTGTCCCAATCAGATCAGACAGAGACAATGTTTTAGTTCACTGATAATAACAAATGTTTGCTGCTGTTCACAAGATTCCTCTCCATAAAGCAGAGCATACCCATCTTAAAACATCACTTTTATTAAAGGGATAGTAATGTTTCATAATAAAAGCAGCTCTAATTAATCTTCATAGTATTTGGGCCATGTAGAATGTTATTTCAGTACTGTTAAAAGTTGTAGTTCAAGAGTAATTGAATGATAAAGTATCCCCCTCCCACCCCTTTTACTGATGTAACACTGCTCAGCTCAGAGCAGCAGGGTGGTGGATTGCAGAGAGGGACACTCTTCAATTAACTCTTCAATTAACATAAGGGAAAAACCTGAAAAACCTGTCAATGGAGGCAGGGCTTTCATTGTTCTCACAGTAAGAAGATTGTCCCTTGCGGTGAGCTGTCTGGTCTGTGGACCAGATTCCACATCTCAGGGGAGGTGGCTTACACTAGGTAAAAGGGGCGGGAGGGGGATACTTTATCAATCAATTACTCTTGAACTACAACTCTGACAGCATTGAAATAATACTATCTATGGCCTAAATACTATGAAGATTAATTGGAGCTGCTGTTTTTGTGAAGCATTACTATCCCTATAAAGCATCAAAGTAATATGTCTGACATTTCAGTCCATATCTGGAATTTTATCAGTGACTCACAAACAAATCGGCTTAATGGAAAGGAATTGTGGATAACATCTTAAACCAAGAACCACCCTGCGGAAGTTGGAAGTTTGTGTGTGTGCTGCAACATTTGAAGAATATTGTTGTTCTTTACATACATAGTTTCAAAAACATTTTGAGGGGAACTTTCCCCTGGACAATCACATGACAGAGTGTCACTAGTAATCCCTACTACTGTATAGTTCAACTCCAACAGAATAGACTTGGTGCTGCTCTCGTACATTGGAACAACCGTACATATCTCATATGGTAGGTGACTGCAGGTCGATATCCATTCCCTTTTCTGATTGGGTACATTTTAACTACTGTTGTACTAAAATTTAATGTTACTTGGCATTTGTGTTGGAAGACTGAATAAATAAATATTTTCGATCATTTCTTGTAAAGTGCCAAAATATTTGCTATGCAGACATACAACAAGTGACTGAAAATGACAGTTTTTCTTTTTTACATTATAATTAAAGAAATTGCTATAGTTTACTGAAGCAAAAAAGAATGTTGGAATATCTAACACAAGAGATCAATCAAAGAATGAAAAATATATTTATACATGCATTCTGAAGCCTTTTGAAATTGGTCTTAAAATGATAGATTACCTCTGCTCTCTCAAGCCTTTTATTTAAATAAACACCTGCTTTTTTCATAAATGATTGCACATGGAATGTTTTGATTTTTACAGAAATATCAGATCAGATACTTCCTACTGTTATGGACAGAATATAATGCTGGATTTTCAACATTGAATGCACATTTACTAAAGAAGAACCAACACTTCCTACTAATAAAGTCAAATGGCCACTATAAATGTTCTCATGTTTCTTAGTTCAAATATAACAATTTCAAATCAGTCCTGGATGTCATGTCCATGAAGTGGACTGAATGGCTGGGAAAATGGGGGAGGATGCCAGTGAACTCACTTATCTGAACAATCACTCCCTGTCTCAGGTGTAGGGAAGGGTGAAATGTTTTGCCTCAAAAGCAAAATGTGAAAAATGGCACTTCCTGCCATACAGAAAATTCCCCAAAAAGTGAAATTTTTCCACTTTTATCCTCTTTTCTCAATGCATTGACATCAGTTATAATAATGTAATTCATCCTCAAGATGAGAGTTTCCCCATTTGTCAATTCCCATCAGTTGTCAGTATGTGCTTGATATAGGTATACAAAGCAGTTGAATTTTGAAGCTACATGAAACAAAGAGAGGGAGCTGGAGTTGACTGATAGGAGTCTTGGTGGTAGCCAGCTGTTCTCTTTGTATGGAAGGTGAGAAGGGAGAAAGGAGAGTTATTTTATAAAAAACTAGCAATGTGGGACGCCGTTGCCCGTCAGGATATATAGGGAATTAATGCGCACACCCACGGATGCAAGACAAACACACACCAAGACACACACGCAAATGCACACACATTCACTGAGATGCATTAAGATCGACACAGTCATACACACATACATGCAATGCACAACATGCAGACACATAGAGTGTGATACAGACATGCAACACACACAGTGAGGAACACACAGGCACACACAGAGACACATATGCACACACAGAAGTGAGTCATAAGGGGGTGACTTATGTGTCATTGTAGTGAGTTTGTGTTTGTACTTATGCCTCCATTGTGGCATTCATTCATATAGTTGAAATGCATGTGGTAATTGAACATACTATGGTGGAAGGTGGATCGTGCTGGCTCCTGGAGTGTGAGTGAGTGTATGTGAGTGAGTGGCATTCATTCATGTAGTTGAAATGCATGTGGGAATTACAAATACTATGGTGGAAGGTGGATCGTGCTGGCTCCCGGGGTGTGAGTGAGACAATGGTGGAAGGTGGATCGTGCTGGCTCCCGGGATGTGAGTACGAGAGTGAGTGATTGCGTGAGTGTGTATGATTGAGTGAGAGTGTGTGAGTGTGAAGGTGTATGAGTGTGAGTGAGAGAGTGTGAGTGACAGAATGTGAGTGAGAGTGTGAGTGAGAGGGTGTGTAATTGAGTGTGATTGAGTGAGAGTGTGTGTGATTGAGTGCGAGTGTGAGTGAGAGAGTGTGAGTGAGAGAGTGACTGTGTGAGAGAGTGTGTGGGATTGAGTGTGTGATTGAGTGTGAGTGTGTGAGTGAGAGAATGTGAGTGTGTGAATTATTGTGTGTATGATTGAGTGTGTGTGATTGAGTGTGTATGACTGTATGTGAGAGTGTGTGTGAGTGTGTGATTGAGTGTGTGTGTGAGTGTGTGTTTTTTGTCTGATGTGTTTGTGTCTGTGGTGTAGGAGCGAGTGGCAGCCATTTTGTTTTTTCAGTTACTTAGATAGTGGTGGGCGGGCTGGATAGTGGGGGCAGGCCAACTCCCTGCATGATTTAAATCACTCCCCCATTGAATCACCCAATGGGAGCAGCAACTCCTCCTTACTTAACCCTTTGAGTGCCAGAGAGGTACGCAACGCATTGCTTTGCAATGCGTTGTATACCCCAGGGGCGTCGCTAGGGGCGAGCTAAGGGGGCTGAAGCACCGAGTGTGTCAGTGGGCAGCCCTGAATGTCAGACAATCAGTAGACTCACTCCTCCTGCTGTTTATCCTGAGGCTGGCTGGCTGGCTGCTGCCCAGCAACTTGTGGGCATATATAGCTTGGAACAGCTGCCTTACTCTGTTCTCAGCTTCAGCCCACAGCCATCCGCTTCACACTGGCTCTTCTAGCACTTCCTGGTGCTTTGCGATGAGGTCATCAACATGCGCCTGAAGTACCAGAGGAGGCAGTGTGGAGCCCATGGCTCTACACTGAAACAGAAAGCAGAATGGGGCAGAGCAGATGAGAAGGTATGAGGGACAGTATAGATGGGGGAAATATATGGCTACCAGTGGCAGGTAAACAAGGCTGGTGGGTGTCGCATTGTATATGTGGAGAATTTGTGGGCTGGCTACCAGAGGGCAGAGGAACAAGGCTGGTGGGGTCACACAGTTTATGTAGGGAATCAGTGGCTACCAGTGGGCAATGGAATAAGGATGGTGATGGTCATATAGTGTATGTGTAAAATATGTGTCTTTCAGTGGGCAGGATAATAAGGCTGGTGGGGTCCACAGTGTATGTGGGGAGTCAGTGGCTACCAGTGGACAGGGTAATAAGGCTGGGGGAGGTCACATAGTGTATGTAAGGAATATGTGGTTACCAGTGGGCAGGGGAGCAAGGCTAGGGGGGTTATATAGTGTATGTAGAGAATCTGTGGCTACCAGTGGTTAAGGGAATAAGTTTGCTGGGGGGGGTCACATAATGTATGTATGCAATCTGTGGCTATCAGTGGGTAGGGGTAAAATGCAGTTGGGAATCACATAGTGTATGTGAGGAATCTGTGGATACCAGTGGGCAGGGGGGGCACACGCAGTGTATGTGGGGAATCTGTGGCTTCCAGTGGGCAGGAGAACAAGGCTGGTGGGGATACACAAGGTATGAGGGGAATCTGTGGCAACCAGTAGGCAGTTGTAGAAGGCTGGTGGGGTAACACAGTGTATTTGGGGAATCTGGGCAGAGAAACATGGCTGTGACTACCAGTGGCCAGTGGAACAAGGCTGTGGTATCATAAAGTTTATGTGCGTTGTTCTGTGGCTACCAGCGGCCAATCGAAAAATGCAGGCAATCAGACAGTGTATGATTGGCTACAGGTAACCAGTGGAACAACAATGGGGTATCACACAGTGTATGTATGGTTCTATGGCTGCCAGTTGCCAGTAGAAGAAGACTGAGATATCAGTTCATGTGTGGGCCTGGTGCTACCGGTGGCAAACCACTGGAGTATCAGACAGTGGATGTATGGCTAATAGGGGCTAGAAGCGCAAGGTTATCAGGCAGTGTATGAGGGGTTTTATGGCTACCAGTGGGCAATGGAACAATGCTGGGTATAAGAATACCTCCCAAGTGTCCCTCTTCGAGCCCCAAATCCCTCTGTCCCTCTTTCACATCCTGGTGTCCCTCTTTTTAGGACATCAGACTGTGTGGTGGGTATATAAGTGTATCACTTTGCTGCACAGCAATAAAACTCACATTAATGTTTGTTTAAACATCATTATATTTGTTTATACATTATCTGTGTAAATAAAATACTTTGGTGTTGCTCTTGATAATTTATTCAGTTACATCAATGGCTCATATGTATTAAAGCAACCTGTTTTTATTCTGGAGTAAACCAACTGCACAATATGGGACAAATAAAAATTCTTAAAATCCACTGCACTTGAATAAAGTTTTTAACCTCTTGAATGCTAGAGAGGTCTCCAATGCATTGCTTTGCAATGTATTGAAGACCGCTCTAGCGTTCAAGGAGTTAAAATCCCTATTTAATGTGAAAGGAATTTTGATTTGTTCCCTGTGGTACAGCTGGTTTACACCACAATAACTTCAGTTAGTTGGAACAAAAAACAATGGCAAGAGTTGAACATAAAATGGCTTACTTCTTAACTCTTTGCATTGCATTATATATAGATTAGTAAAATAAACATATATGTTGTGTAAGGATAACTCACTCCACACTATAGCATTATCATCACTACCACTGGTGGCAGGCACTCTGTTGAATTTTGCTGTGAGCTCTAGCCCCAGATCGTTTTGGAACCTAGAAACTCCCCTGGTGTACCCCTCTGGCACTCAAAGGGTTAAGTTGAGGTAACATAGCAATATAACACACGGTGGCTCTTCAGTTGAGGCAGCATAGCAATATGCTGAGGGAACAAATAGAAAGTGGTGTTTGAGGCTTGCCCTCTGTAACATACAGCAAAGCATCTCTCTCCCTTTAAGAAGAAAGGGCTGGAATCAGGAAGCAGGAAGTGGAGGAGTGACAGTTGAGACAGTGAGGTGACTGAAGAGATGAAGAGTTAAATAAAAGAGTTGCTATTACGTTGATCCCTGAGTTTGTATTTTAGGGGAACATTACACCCTCGTACTGAAACAGAGTGTATGGAGGGTTACAGTTATCTGTGGGAGGTGACGCAGTGTGCTTGTGTGGTCATGATCCTGAGTGAGAGTGTGTGTGGACCGGGAGAAGTTATTGATATCCCCTACTTCAAGAGCGAGTGGCAGCTATATTTTTTTGTCAGTTGGATAGTGGTGGGCAGGCTGGAGGGGGCGGGCCAACTCCCTGTATGATAAAAATGCCCCCATTCAATCACCCAGTGGGAGCAGTAAAGTCCCCATTCAATCACCCAATAGGAGTTGTGTCTCCTAATGAGACATAAATTATATAATGAGGCATTCTGTTCAATGTGTGTTTGTTTTCTGTGGAGACATAAATTATGTTCTGTGTGTGAGGTACCATAAATTATGCAATGAGGCTTATTCTTTTATATATATAGATGTGGTTGATTAGTGACAGTCATAATTTGCAAGAAATAAAAAAAATCATCATACATTCAAGGCACAAATAGAAAAATATAACTTAATTGACATGCTGTATATACACTCCTACATCTGCAAGAAGAAAAGGGAAAAAATATAATGAGGTGTGGTGGTGCTGCACTACTGTAGCAGTTGCTGCATGGCACACTTTATCCTTTATTGCAAGCTGCTGATTCTTCTGAAGCTAACAGGTCAATCCTTTTCCTGGGGAATGGGGAAATGCTGGCAGAGGAAGGGAAAGCTGCTGCTGAAATTTTAACTAGGGATGGGTGAAAAGCTGCCTGTGCTTGCTGCCACTGCTGTCAGTGTGCTGCCTTGTGAGGTGATGGCAAGTTTAGTAGCAGGTAACTCTTGGTCACATTTGTCATCAACAACCAGTCCTACAGAGCTGCAAGACATTGGTTGTAGTTGTTAAGAGAATGGGGGTGGTGGAGCAGCTGGTGTGGAATAGATTATGAGAGCATTTTTGGCAAAAAGGAATGGAAAAAAAGAGATGCATTTGGGAATGGGCATCACCAACAGCAGCAGAAGTGACATTCTGGTAGTTGCTGCTACTGTAATTCCTGCTGCTCAGTTGTCACAGCAGCAGAATGATGATGAGCAGGCTAGTGTTTCACAGATCAGAGTGGTCATCACAGGATTTGGTTCAACTAGCAGCGATCGAACTAGGACAGGTAGATGTTGTTCCACTTGACACTACAACTCTGGGTCCTAGCATTAGTACTGATGCTGAGGCAGCAGCATCTGCACAAGCCATTGCAGGTGCTTCTGGAGAAGAAGGCAATTCCTCCCATCAATAACATCATAGGTGTGGGAATATTTTTCCTTTGTGGCAAGTACAGTGCAATCATCAGCAACTGACTGGGAACCATATGTGATAACACAGTGAAAAGGGGAATGGAGGGGACACACCTTGGCACATTTGCCCTCTTTAAAACAAATATACTGATCTTCTGTGAAAGTCAAACCCCAAAAAAAGAAATTGAGCCCCTCTGTCACTGTGCTCTTTGTCCCTCACAAAGGGCACAAAGAACAGGTGGGAAAATACCAGAGAAAGACCAGAGAAACCCCAACCAGCCTGGAAGTTCAATGATGACCGTAACATCTGTGGCATTGTTGTCTTCTTGTGCTAGGTTCTGGGTATTAAAAAAATACCCATTGTCCCCACCCGGGCACTCTTAGGGTCCTCTTCCTCCTTAGAAGTACCACCATTGCCTCCATTACATCTCCCAACAGCTGAGAGCAAGTCTATAGATGTAAGGATCTGGCAGTTAGCCCGCACCCATTGCACATTGTGTGGGGACATTGAATACACATGGCAGTGTGGTAGAGAGTGAACAAAATCATATCAGGGAGCATCTGCAAACATTCGATCCCATGGAATATGGCAAGCTGGTGGCTTTATAATTTTTTTTTTTCAGTTTCAAAAGGATTTATTGAGAAAACAAAATGACACATACAGGCAATTATAAAATTGTCATCAAGGAAAACATAGATACAACAGACAAAGAACATCTTCAAGTCTAAGCATATATATGCAACAGAAACTAATACAAGCAAACAATTAGCAGGTTCATTAGCAAAATCGTAGGTTACAGATATATGGAAATACCATGCACAATTATAAGAAAAACAAACCATTATATATGTATGTCAATACTATCCGAAGAGGGAAGAAAAGATTACAGAAAATAGACTAAACTTGAAATGCATGTGAAATGATAAAAGAACCACTCCTAACTTGTACAAGAATGCCCTAGATCATACATTAGTTGGAATGTAGGAGACTATAAAGCAGGAAACTAGTTTACATACATTCAGCCAAATAAAAGAGTAATGCATGGGCAGAGAAGAGGGGCAACATACCCCAATCCCTGTCAGAAATTCACGCAAAGACCTCCTAGTGGTCCTGGGGGGTGGGAAGGGAAGATCAACTGCATGGACTGTGGCTTATAAAGGGCCAAGACACTCGTCATAGTCTGAGTATAGAGCAAACACAAAAGCCGCAAATCAAATAAGAGCATGAATTTGAGCATACTTAAACATTAAACTATTGCTCAAAAGAATAGGTGACAAGTCAGAATATAGGTACAAACAATAAAGAGCAATCCCTTGTACAAAAGACTAATCTCAGGGTCCGTATAAAACATCTCTGATGCCCTAAGGACAGCGGGAGGTGGTATAAATGGGCATAATACCCTCTAGAAAAGAATAGGAGAGGCAAATATTGAATCTCTTATGAATAAAAGGCGAAAACTAATCATAACCACACAAAGCAGCCCAAGGACACCAGAGATGTAACAATGTAACAATATTTAGAATCGAGCAACAGCTGCACTGTTGGGTAATGTGGTACACATAACAATCCCTTGTAGAACATATTAATCTCCAGTTCCACTTAAAGCATCTCTAATGTCCTAAGGACTGAGGGAGGTGGCGTAGATGGACATAACACCCTCTAGAAAAAAGGTTAGGGAGGCAAATTCATTGAGTCCCCTATAAATAAAAAGCGAAAACTAACCATAACCACACAAGTCAATCTGAGGCCATCAGAGACATGAAAGTATTTAGGATCCCAAAAGCTAAGTAATAGCTACTATGTTGGGTCATAAGCTATACTAAAATTCCTACATATATGCAGTTGAACAGTGGAAACCCGAAGACCCGACTTCAATACCTGTGAAAGATCACTGCACCCCCGAACCCTCAAACTACCCTCTCCCCTAAATATAACACCCCTCAAACATACAGACATTCTTCCATATAGCAAATAGGGTGACAGAACCAGCGCTGACCCGTTGGGCCCAAAAGGGACTGCCCATGGTAACATAAAGAAGATAATCCATTCAGGAGAGTGTCCAACCCCACACACAAGGGGGTATAGGGTCCGCAGAATTCTACTCAGGTACATTGAGTTGTTTCAACCAAATTAGGTGTAGACATCCCCGTTAAGCAGAAAATAAACAGGAATGGTAAGTTACTTCGGTTCTGTCAGGACACCTAAGAGAGCTCCTTACCCCACATAGTGGTACAAGATCCACATAGAAAACAGTTCAGGATCTCATGGAGAGGGACTATAGCAGAACCAGGAGAGCATGCCCTACAGCAAACAGGTGAAAACTACAGAATAAGATATGAGAAAACCCCAATGGTCTCAGACGGGTGTTGCAACTTGGATCCCTGGGTCCCAGGGTGAGGCGACCCATCTAAACTCTGTAGTTCCTAGGCTGAAAGGCAAAGGAGCACACTCCTCCCATAGCATCAAACCATCATAACACAACAACCGTGGAGTAGCCATCCCATCCCTTAAGGTATCAGGAAGAGTAAAATCCAAAGTAATCTTCAACTCTTTCCGAGGAACAGGTACAGGTAAGATATTAACAGGCAAGACACTTCCTCTTCCCCAATGACTCATGTCAGGACTGCTACCCATAAGGTGATCGGGGGCCTCATCTGGTTGGCACAGCATACTGCCCAAGTGCGAGCAGTGGGTAACCAGGGCGTCCGGTCCCCACTCAAGGCTCAAGAGCTGCTGACTCAACTGCCCATATCTGACTGTATATCCACCATCACCTCTTAAATGGCCTCTTGAATGGTGGCTCTGACTTCCATAACCAAGGCCCTGAGGTCCTCTCTGGTTATCAGGTGCAAAATGTTCTCCTTCGACAAAGGAGCTCCAACCACCATATTACTCCCCCGTGGCATTAGATCTGTGTGGCGCAGCAATAGAGAGTCAGTAAATCCAGCTTCTCCTGTCTTCTGTTGAAGCATGTTTCGCAATATAATATCCAGGACAGACCAGAGGGAGAGCTCCGTAACAAAAGCAATAGAAACAAACAGTATAATAGTGGTTATGCTATACAAACAATATCTCGGCCTTGGAGATGATCAAAACACATCCATCTTCTTTGGTAGTATGCTCCGCCCCTTGGATTCATAATTTTTTTTAAGTCTTTTTGTCATCACTTGTCTTTAGAGAAGGAGAATATGAGAATAGATAGAGGTGTTACTGTGACCTCAGCAGCACTAGTGTCACGGTTTGTTATGACTCTCAGACACAGAGTAAGATAAAAATCAAACTTTATTGACAAGTTTAATGGGAACCCTCACGGGTCTAGTACATACACATATGTCAATTACACAAACTGGGTACAAGCAGTAATAGCAAGATACAGCAGTATAGGCTCTACCGGCCTTGCCAATATACCGGGCAAGGCAGCCAGTAAGATGGTACAACAGAATGTAAATCGGCTCTACCGGCCTTGCCAATATACCAGGCAAGGCAGCCAGTAAGATGGTACAACAGAATGTAAATCGGCTGTACCGGCCTTGCCAATATACCGGGCAAGGCAGCCAGTAAGATGGTACAACAGAATGTAAACCGGCTCTACCGGTCTTGCCAATCTACCGGGCAAGGCAGCCTGTAGGAATATGAGGACAGCTCCACTAATGCTGAAATGGTGAGGCAGCAGCCAAGAGAGGAGAGTGGAGCAAACCAGTACTAGTATAGACAGTGAAATAGCCCAACCGGTTCTATGCAACGGAATCAGCAACCGGTATATGGAGTAAACCAGTACCTCATAATGGAGCAAATGGAACGTCCAACCGGTTCTATGCAACGGGATCAGCAACCGGTATATGGAGTAAACCAGTACTGCGTACTGGAGCAAAGGTGTGCCTAACCGGTTCTATACAATGGGATCAGCAACCGGTATATGGAGTAAACCAGTACCGCGTACTGGAGCAAATGGAACGCCCAACCGGTTCATGCAATGGGATCAGCAACCGGTATATGGAGTAAACCAGTAGCGCGTACTGGAGCAATGGAACGCCCAACCGGTTCTATACAACAGGATCAGCAACCGGTATATGGAGTAAACCAGTACCACGTACTGGAGCAGTGGAGTGCCCAACCGGTTCTATACAACGGAATCAGCAAACGGTATGTGGAGTAAACCAGTACCGCGTACTGGAGCAATGGAACGCCCAACCGGTTCTATACAACAGAATCAGCTACCGGTATGTGGAGTAAACCAGTACCGCGTACTGGAGCAATGGAACGCCCAACCGGTTCTATACAACGGAATCAGCAACCGGTATGTGGAGTAAACCAGTACCGCATACTGGAGCAATGGAACGCCCCACCGGTTCTATACAATGGAATCAGCAACCGGTTTGTGGAGTAAGCCCCATGATAAAAATGTCGCCCAGGAGACAGGCAGCCAGACGAAGTAAATCAGGATACAGCCACAGGAACAGGTTGCCCTCCTGGACAACCATGGGAACAGCAGGACGGCCAACCAGGTCAGGAACGGAAGCAGGAAAAACGCCAGCACCGGATCAGAAGCAGGATCAGGAACAGCAGTCAACCGGATCTGGAACGAGGACAGGAACCTTGCAGCAGCAGCTCTGACAGTGGAGAAACGCTGACACTGGTAGTAGATCAACAGGCCCAAGGATGCATAAGACAGGTGACTGCAGCAGCAGAGGCAACACGAAAGGCCAACCAAAGGGTGCCTCAGGCCGGTTTAAATAGGCAGTGCTAGGCAGGCATTAAACAGGCGGCCAATGGAGAATATGCACACTTGACTGACAGCAAGGGTGAGCAATCACGGGCACTGTGATAACTAGCGCTAGTGGCAACAGGAAGCATCATAGTACCACTACCTATCTCATTTCACTTTAGATGATCACAGTCCTGTGCAGCAACCTAATCCTCCTGCAGCATGAATTACATCAGTAGAAAATGCCATAATGTCACTAGTGGCGGGTGTCACTGGGTGGCATTATATTTTTGGTAATCGTCTGCCACCACCATTTAGCACTGCTGGCACTAGGCCCTTAGTGCTAAGAATTTGTTCAGAGCCTGTTCTTTCCAAACCTAAAGCCTGTAAACAATTTTTAGGCGTTGGTTTTTACAAATCTGAGGCCTGCATGCCATTTTTTCAGGGTTTACCTTGTTGCAAGCCCTCAAACCAATTTTTCAAGGCTAGCATTGCTATAATATTTTGAAGATTTCATTCCCTGTAAGCCTGAAAAACATTTTTTAAAGGCTTTACTTTCTGTAAGCCTGCTGCTATGCAAACCATTATTTTTAAAGAGATAAAAAAGGTGTGCCGGATGTGTATGGTTATGGTGAGTGATTAATGTAAAAATAGCATTATGATTCATAGGAATGAACTCTAGACATTTGAACCCAATTTTACCTTGCATTATTATCATGTTATTGTCAAATATTAATAAGTAAGTAGCCTTAACAGTGGTTCCAAAAGTGTTAGATGGTGTCATCTAGAAGGAGAAGGAAGAAAGTGGTGCCGAATATTGTGGAACCTTGAGCTCTGATTTGCCATTTTCTTACTGCATACACACACCATTGCGAACAATAGACTGACCCAGTTTGGATACACATACACACAGCACCATTTGAGAGAATACTACCACTATGTATCCCCATCTTGTTAACTCCATGCCCACCTCCTTACTGACATATATAAAAGGGTTAATAAAAGCTTTGGGTGTCAGAGGGGTGGGCATATCAGTCTGGTACTTTTGTAACAGGGAGTGACAGGGAATAAGGACACGACATTCTGATGCTGCGATATCAGCACACCGCCTTTTCATGCGGGCAGCATTCAGATATCGCTGTTTTCATTCCTACATTTTGAATGCGTTGTTGTGTTGGTTGCCCAATAGAGGGTGACATTTTCATAGTGAACCCCTGCACGCATAATGTAACTGTGCTCTCTACTAGTTTTGGGGGCCTACTTTTTGCTCTATCCTCCACAATGTAATAGAAAAATATCTTAATATTCTTTTAAAGAGTCAGATTACTAATTGATCACGCTTTGGCACAAATTTTATGTTTAAGACAGGGGTCCAGCAAAGTAGCAAGAATGTATTCCTCATTGCTTTTAATGGACACTATTCAATGATCCTACTCAAAGCATGCTAGCAAACCATTCGCTAGCTGGTGCATGTATGTGTTGTCATTATTGTAAGAGTCATCAACCATGCTCCTCAAGTTTTTTCTGCAGTAAATATATCAGTGTAAGAATCTCACTAATAACCTGTCCCAACAGGTTTAACCAGCCAGGTGGCCTTTTCAAAAGGTATATAAGGCCGGCTTATATACAGTTCAGGTAGTTAGCCAGAGCCACAGGTCCACACCAGATTGGGTGTCCACTACTCAATGGGAGCAGGAAAAAGAGTAGTCAGAAAGAGCCACAGGTCAGCACCAGAATGGATGGTCAGACAAGCCAGGTCATACACAAAGCCCAAGGGAAACAGAACTGTATTGTACAACAACGCAAGGCAACTGAGTCAGGACTCAGTCTGCCCTTTAAACCCCTCCTCAGGAAGTAGGTAGGAGGAGACTACAAGAAGCAAACACATAAAACAGAGGCCTGCTGCATGTTAGAAGCCTCACGCCTGCAGATGATGCTAAAATCAAGGTAAGCTGCAACATTGAGCTCTTAGGAAGGAGTCAAAAACTTCAAAAAAATAATACCAAAATACACCCATGGAATGGCACAGTTGCCAGAATGTTGTCAGCTGACATTCTGTCTTATTCTTTTGTAGAAAACAGCCAAAGAACTGATATCATGTTTTCACCCTGTTGGCATATCCCAAGCTGCAGTTATTTTTCAAGGATGTGGTGGGAAGAGTGCTGAAAAACTCAAATGGCAAGAAAATTCACCTCACAACAGATACGTAGACAAGTGGGAAGAGTACAGATTATATGACTGTCACTGTTCACTGGGTTTACAGCATGCAGCATCAGGTCGCAGCCAATAATCTTTCCTGTGGTCCTGGCTGAACTATTAAAGGACATCCGCAGGGTAGCTCATACTATCGGCACACCACTTTATGCTTGCAGACAATCTCATAAACCACAGTTGTGTTAAATAAACTAGAGCATGTGATAGAGAATGTCTTATACCCCTTCCTTGAAAGCTGGATTTGTATCTGCTGATAAGGTCTGCCTAGAGAATAGGTGTTATGGTGCATGAGCTCTGCTTTGGCCATGTCCTAAATTAGTTGTCACTAGGTTCCTTGCATAATACGAAAAACTCTGTGAGATGCTAAATATTGCTCACAAAATCGGTATCCATTTTAGCCATTCCTATGCTTGCAGTGTATTATATTCCATACAAGAGCATAACAACCTGCTCCATCACCAGCAGATAATGGAGTTCCCTATCAGGTGGGATTTCACATTGTATATTCTAGAGCATTTGTACAAGCAGATTAAGGCCATTAGAGACTATACAATTCAAATCAGGGAGGCTTTAGAAAGAGCATCTTTGTCACTTGTTCAGTGTAGCCTATGCTACACCTTTTGGAGTCCTCTCTGCATACCTTCCTGGTACTGCATTGTGAGCAGAGAGGCTCCGGGAACAGCCAAGGCTGCTGGGTGGCACTGTGGCCCTTGTACACAGGCTTTTAAACTAGTCTTCAATGTTCTCTAATAGCCTATTAATATATCTGGTGGTTGTGGAACATTTTATGTTTGACAAACAACTTCTGCAGGAGGAGAAGCAACAACATCATTTATTGCACTGCAAACGTGGCTGCAGTCAGTTTTTCAACTACAACTTTACTAAAGCTCTTATTTTCTGCACTACTCATTTACTCCTACCACTTCCCCTAGTAAATTTACTGGACATTATAAAAGCAAAGTGGATTTTAACAGTAAAGTACACAACTGTTTGCATGTGATATATTATGCCCTTCACAAAATTGAAGATTATGCTAGCTTTAGTGTACTTATAATCTTAATTTTAATAATAACAGGAGGCCAGTATTTGCTTCAAAACCTTGTTTACTCTCTCACAGCAGCAAGACCCACAGACCAAATCAGAAAAAAAGAATACATTCCCCAAAACAGGATAGCTCCCAAATCCCTCCCTCTTTCTTTGATGCAAACAGTAACAGACAACAAACAAGTCCCGAAAACAAAATGGTCCATGTTCTGAACACCTTCATCCTCCCACTCATCCTCCAGAATGGTTACACTGAAAGAAAAGAAAACACGTGAAAGATATCTCAAACAACCAATGGATCTCCACAACAAGAACATCACACATATATTATTAATCATCATAAGACAAAGTCATGTAACAAATTAAAAACAGTGTTCCTGATATACAACATAAACTGCAGTTGGGAGGGAAAGGGAAGGAAAATACTCGCCTCCTGTCATTATTAAAATTAAGATTATAAGTACACTAAAGCTAGCATAATCTTCAATTTTACTACATGACAGGAGGCTTCGTATTTGCTGTTTTAACGCTCATCTAGCAAAGATGACAAAGCATGATCCACCAGTTTGAAATAAAAGGTACGAAATGTAGATTCTCTAGACCAATATGCGGATCGCAATATATCTGATAACGAAGCCCCTGCGAGAAAAGCGAAGAAGCCGGCGCACACCTAACAGAATGAGTACCGAACGAACTATCAATTCCAGCCAATGTCAAAATACAACGGATCCACCTGGCCAGAGTGATAATAGACACCGGTTTATGAGGCTTCACGTAAGACACCAACAGTTGTCCAGAAGATGAAAAACGAAGAGGTTTAGTTCTGTCTACATAGGCCCGAAGAGTAGAACCCACACAAAGTCGAGGGTGTTCCAAGAAAAAAGGATAGAAAATCGAATCAGATTTAGTACACCTGGAAATGGAAAAAGTAACCCCCAACGGAGAAAATTAATACCCATCAATATCAAACGCCCGAACGTCCGATACCCTACGAAAGGACACCAAGCAAAGCAACAGAGCGAATTTTGCCGACAACTGACGTAAGGACAAATTTCCATCTCCCGGCCAGTCCTGCAGAAACTGAATAACATGCCGAACATCCCACAGACTACAATATTTAAGGACCGGAGGGCGCGATAGCTTAACACCCCTCAACAAACGGCATACCAATTGATCTTGACCCACCGGGACCCCCGCAATTGGAACGTGAGCAGCCGAAATGGCAGACCGTATCACATTATGGGATCTGAAAGATTTACCCGTACCAAAAAGATATGATAGAAAATTCAATATCCAGGGTAAAGGGGCCATAAAGGGATCAAGATCTCGTTCCAGACACCAGCTACTCCACTGTCCCCAAGCGGAGAGATAACAGCGTCTAGTACCTGGAGCCCATGAAACCCAGAGGAGATCTTTAGTCGCCTGCGATAGGCCTTGGACATCCCGGCATCCCCTGAAACAGTCCAGGCCACGAGATGAAGACGTCCCTGTTCCACCAAAGGATAAGGCTGACCCAGAGGATCTTGTAGCAGGAATTGACTGTTTGGCAGAAGGAGCGGATCCAGAAAGGATAACTCCAACAGGTCCAGAAACCACGCTTGTCCGTGCCACATTGGTGTCAAAAGAAGGATCAAAACTCGTTGTCTCCTTATCTGATGAAGAACCCTGGCAATCATCGTGAAAGGAGGAAATGCATACGCCCCCAGAGGAGGCCAAACCTGGAGGAAAGCGTCCACTGCCTCGCAATACGGATCTGGAAGCCAACTGAAAAACCTTGGAAGCTGACGTTTTGTCCTGGACGCGAAGAGATCCAGAAGGAGAGTACCCCTCAGAACCTGAAAGTGTGAGAACACTACCTCGTCCAGTTTCCAATCACTGGCATCCCTCCAGTGACGTGAGAACCAATCCGCTGTCAAGTTGATCACTCCTGGCAGATATTCCGCCAACAGAGAAATGTTCTGCTGGAAACAGAACCTGTAAATCTCTTTTGTCGTATCCGCCAGAATGCGAGATCTCGTGTCTCCAAGACGATTGATGTACTGAACCGCGGAAATGTTGTCCATCCGCAGCAGGACACAACAGTTGGAAAGATCCTTCGCAAAACTGCGAATGGCAAATGACCCCTCAATCAGTTCCAGACAATTGATGTGGAGTGACGATTCCTCGTCCGCCCAAGGACCTCCGGTCGCTACCCTCATGTAAGTCGCACCCCAGCCCCAGAGGCTGGCATTGGACTCAAGAACAAAATCCGGGGAGTGACCGAAAATCGTCCTGCCATTCCAGGCCTGCATATGACTAATCCACCATCTCAGCTCCACCTTGGCTTCCTCTGTGAGCTGAATCACCTGATCGTACAATGGACGACATTGAAGAAACGAAGCCTTCAGACTTTGCATGGCCCTGTAATGCAGAGGACCCAGAAATATTGCCTGAAATCGAGGACGACAGCAACCCCACCACCCGGTCGAGTTGCCGAAGAGGGAGAACGTCTAACTTGATGATCCTCTGTAGTTCCTTCCTGATCGCCTTTAGCTTCTGAGCGGGTAGATGAAGTACACAAGACGTCAAATCTATTTTGAATCTCAAAAATTGGACTATCTGGGCTGGGAGCAACACTGACTTCTCGACGTTGAGCAGAAATCCCAGGGATCCCAACAATCGAATCGTAAATTGCGTTTGAGAGTGAAGAAGACAAGGATCATCGCAAAAGAGCAGAATATCATCCACATAAACCAGACAACTAAACCCTTGAGACCGGAGATGAGACATGACCGTCCTCATCAACTTGGTAAAGCACCACGGGGCAGAACTCAGGCCGAACGGAAGACACGTGAACTGACAAGTCAGATTCTGCCAATGAAACCGCAGAAAACGTCGACTTTCCATCGCCATGGGACCTGAGAGATATGTGTCCGTCAAGTCCAACCTGGTGAACCAATCGCCTTGACACATGAGATCCCGAAGTAGATGGATGCCCTCCATTTTGAAATGATGATAGAGGACAAACACATTAGACGTTGAAGATTGATGACTGGACAAAAACCTCCGGTTTTCTTGGGTACCAGAAAGATGTTGCTGATAAAGCCGCCCGGTTCGTGGGTGACCTCTACTGCCCCTTTTTGAAAAAAGGATTGTATCTCTGCATCCACCAACCCTGCTTGATCCGTATCAAACTGGATAGGGTGCAGAGGTGAAGGCTGTATCGGATCCGTGAAAAACTCGATCACGTATCCTTGCACCGTCTGAAGAATCCATGCATCTGACGTCAGACGAGACCAAACCTGTAAAGAAAGAGCCAAGCGGCCCGCAGTTAGAGAAGGTGAATGGGAATGTATCAAACCACTCACTTCTACTGGAAGAAGAGCGTCCTCTGCCTCTGAAGACGTAACCTCAACCTTGACCTCTGGGCTGGAAACCAGATCTCTGGTTCGAAGAAGGGAAGAACGGCAAAGTGCCGGTGTGGGGCCTGGACGGCCAGAAGCGGCTGGTGGCATGGCCCTTCTGCTGACCAGCCCGTCCAAAAACTCCACGTGAAGACACGGGATTAAATACTTTCTTCAGAGACATCTGTGCCTTATTCAAGGATGTAAACAGGTTGACATGCTTCTGAAGTTCTTTCAGGAAAGCTTCACCAAACAGGAGACCCTCAGCTGAAGGTCCCAATTCCTTGGCAGCCAAATCTGCAAGTTTTGCATCTATGCGTAATAAGGCAGCTTTCCGACGTTCTGAAGATAAAGCAGTGTTGGCGTTGCCTAATAGGGAGAATGAATGAAGGGCCCACTCTCGAATACAGCCAGGATCCAATGTAGAGCTATGAGTCAATGCTTCGTCCGCCATGTGAAGAATCTGAGCCAGTGGACCAGATATGTCCAGGAGCTTGTTCTGAACCAGTCTCAACCCTTTCTCCATGCCTTTCCTAGGGTCCCGGCCAGAACGTGATAAAAACACCATCATCAAATTATCAAAAATAGGAGTTAATGCCACCTTATTCGGTATCAGAGGTCTCGGACATTCAGCACGCAAACGGTTGCACACCTCCCGCTCCAGCGGTCTACGCAACCAAAAATTAATATACTCTGCCAGATGAGACGGAAGTTACCACTCAGTGGATCTAGGGTGCCTGATGGACCTAGGATCGAACAGAGGAATACCAGAGGAGTCCAGGAACTGTTTGTCTGGAGCACAGGACATGGACGATATAGTGTCAGATAGTTGCGGATCCAGCACAGACTCTTTAACATAGGGAGAAACCTCAGGAAACTCATTCCAAATGTTCTCATTATTGGAGAGCGACTCGTTTTCTGACTTCCATTCGTCTAGGACATCCAGGGGAGGAGCAGGGCAATCATCCTCGTCTGAGGAATGGTCAGACAAGGGACGGGAATCACGGACCACCGATCCCTTACGTCTCTTCGCTGGGGTTTTGCCTTTTGACATAGGTGAAGAACCAGAGAAGCCCCATTTAGATTTCTTCAGCGGAGCAACCTCTCCGTCGGAGTCAGAGTCCCTCGTAACACCCTCCCTGGAGAGTGATTCGGGGTGTCTGTTCAGAACCGTGGTCAATATATGCTCCACGGAAGCAGACACAGCCGCATTGATCAAGGTGTGAATATCAGAGGATTGAGACCCAGAAGACTCCATTCTCGAAGCTGTAGATGAGAAAGGAGTCTGTCAGTGCCGTAGAAAAGGAATCCTGAGGAGCCGTCCGAAAAAAGGGGGGAAACAGACAGAGAGCCCCAGCAGCAGGGCCGGCGCCACCTATAGGTGAGGTAGGCGGCGGCCTGGAGCGCATATCTACTGGGGGCGCAATCAGAGCACAGCCACAGTAATTTGGCATTATAAGCAAATGTTTCTTTGGCTGGCGGTGTTCAGGCTTTACTATGTAATAACAGCAGCCTCCTGAGCTGGACTCTTCTCCGTGCATCTCATACACACACTGTCCTTATGCCCAGCCCAGAAGCCTCTACATAAGCACTCTGCTCTGCTCTCCTGGTGCCAGGCACTGTCCGACCTCCCTGGGTGCCCAGTTTAAAAGACTGGAACAACCATGTTTTAGGAACACGAAGATACAATAAGACAGACTCTCCTCTCTGTGGTATCTGCCAGCAGCACATTCTGCACAGCTCCCCCTGGCTGCCAATAAAATGACAGCTGCATTTAACTTTTAGCTAATCAGACTGCACCCAGGACTTCTTAGATCAAGGAAGAATTCACTTGCCCTTTGAACAATGGAGAACAAGCACATCCCCTCCATGGGTGAGATGTTTAACCCTTTAAGTGCCAGAGGTTTAAAGAGGAACTGTAACCTAAGAATAAGTGTCTCTTAACCAGGTCTCTTCTTCAGAAGGACTTAGGTGTCTTGTTTCAAACTGAAGTCAGTTGTTTCTGTTTGCTGTTTTTTGCAATTGATCTCTTTTTAATTTTCTGTTAGTTCAATCTGATTCAGCCTGAAAACAAATAGAGTTCCCTATTGTACATACAAGTCTATAGAAGCCTGCAGTTTACTGTGAGTGGGTGTGACGCAGAGGCAGACATTAATAGAGATCATTGTTGGAAATTCCAGATGTAATGTAAAAATACATTGCTAGATACCCTTCTACTGTATGAAAGACACCTACCCAGGTAAATCAATATGTTAAACAAATTTAGAGTGACTTATTCTTAGGGGAACTTCCCTCCTGTTTTTCAAGGGGTTAAAGTCAAATGTGGATCAATTCTGGTGGTATAGGGAACAAATAAAAGTTTCTATTAATTTAATTTCAGCTTTTAATATCTAGCACTCAAAGGGAAAAAAACAAACCACTGAAATGAATGCAATCTGTGTGTTTATGATTATGTATGTACAGCGTCTGTATAAGGGTGTGTATAATGTAATGTGTGTGTATATAATGTAAGGGTATGTATAATGTGTGTGTGTGTGTGTGTAAGGCTGTGTATAATGTAAGTGTGTGTGTGTGTAGAGATAAGCGCACACACAGACACACATACTAACACATTGACACACCTAAAGATAAACACACATTGACACACTGATACACATACAGAGAAGTACACACACACTTACACACTAATACCCCAACAGAGACTCACACACATTGACACAGTTACACACATATAGGAAACACACACGCACATATAGTTTACACACTTATACACATATAGGGAACACCCACATTAACACACTTATACGCATATAGGGAGTACACACTGACAGATAGACAAACAGGGAACAAACACATATTAACCGGGAACAGGGAACACACACACTAAAACATTTATACACATATAGGGAAAACACACTGACATACATATATAGGGAACACACATTAACATATACAAATAAAGGGAACACACACATTGACACTTATACACATATAGGGGTGGGGCATAAAGGGGCGTGACACAAGCGACAGAGCCAAGAGGGTGGCAAAATGAGGTTTTGCCTAGGGTGGCAAAAATCCTTGTACCAGCCCTGCCCAGCAGATAGCCAACACTGAGACCTTGAATGACACCAGGCTCAATATGCATAAGGCACAACCACTAATAAAATGAATAGTGGGTGAAGGGTGCCCAGCCTTTGCCAGGGGGTGCAGGATAATATGTCCCAAGGGTATACTAACCGATTAACTTTAGGACAAAAACAAACCCTTGGTGAGTGCACATTTTTTTTTAATTTGGCACTCCATAGGGGGCTCACTCCAGACCTTTGTCCGCAGGGACTCAGCCCAGATGACACAATCAATGACAGAGGAATAGCAATAACAGGCAAAGAGGCAGGTACATGATATAACAGTGGGGGCTCCCCCCACAGAAGCAAGGGCTCAGCCCCGAATGAGCTGCCAAACCCAGATATAGACAGGACAACTCCTTTATTAAGAGAGGGGGCTCACCCCTTACCACCAGGGATTCGTTTTTGGGAACCTTTAATTAGAGGCAGCCCAGTACAAACTGCCCCACAGTAGTGTAGTGTACCAGGTGAAAGGCCCCAGCAGCTGTATCACCCCGGAACAACCGGAGACAGATGTAGCTACAAGACACGGGAAGCAGCAACCAGGCGACAGACTAATGTGAAGTATGCATCCGGTCCTGATAGAACGGGAACCGGATGCACCAAAGCAGTGAAGGAAGCGGAGCGGCACAGAACCTGCGGCATCGCACCCCGAGCAAGAAAGGCCAGGAGATATCCTCCCCACGCCCGTAGCTACAGGAGTATAAGCAGAAAACCGCGTGAGTTGTGGAAACGTCAGGCAGGGACAGCAAGATGCTCAGGAGCGCAGTGAGCTACACCACAAACCCAAAGGAGGAAACGTCCCCCAAGCACCGCACCAAGACACGCCGAACGATCCAGCAAGCCACGCACAAGGTAGAGAACATACACAATACCAAATGTACAAGCACAGATACCAACATTAACGACACTAGGTAAATAAGTATAAAATAATAGAGAGCCCAAAACTCTGACCTGAACTGTGTGAGAGCATCAAAAAAGAGGGAGGGATTTGGGAGCTATCCTGTTGTGGGGAATGTATTCTTTTTTCTGATTGGTCTGTGGGTCTTGCTGCTGTGAGAGAGTAAAGAAGGTTTTGAAGCAAATACGAAGCCTCCTGTTATGTGGTAAAATTCTGTTTCATATAAGTCTCTTTCTCTAGTATCTGTCATGGTCATCCTGTCATAGCTCATATCAGGGTCCCCACCGGTCTCTGTCACCCAACAATCAAATTTGCATTTACTATAAAATGCTTCTATCTGTCACTGTGTACAGAAAAATAACGCTCAAACTCCCTGCAAGTACGACTCGTTCTGCCACTCAGCCTATCTGCGTGTAGCTAGTGTAAAATAAGATTTCAGTTGCTGCTTTCTTTCTCTCTCTCTCCCTCAATGTAACTGCAGTCTTAATTTGTACAGTTCTGGATAAGGATAAACCTTATTCAGTAATATGTTGGTACCGCATCTTCTCACTGTCGTAGGAGTAAGTGTCTGTTGTACTTGTCTAACTCTTTGGTGTCAGTCTTCAAATTATTCTGTTAGTCAGACACAAATGCTCAGCCATCTATGGGAGGAACTTGAGTCACCTGCCTTTCTCAATCAAACAAGTTTTGGAATATTTTCAGTAAATCTCCTTTCTCCCTTCACACTCCCCCAGAGTTCCCAGACACTCTTAACAGGAAACATATTGCCTGTCCAACAAGCTTGCTAAATAAGCTGCTGGAACCTGACACCCTTTTATACTATCTCTGTGGGCAGGGGTGTCCAAGTTCAGTCCTCAAGGGCTACCAACAGGCCAGGATTTAAGGATTTCCCTGTTTCAGCACAGGTGGGCTAATCAAAATGAATGAGTCACTGATTAACTCACTTGTGCTTAATCAGGGAAATCTTTAAATCCTGGCCCATTGGTGGCCCTTGAGGACTGAACTTGGACACCCCTGACTGTGTGTCGATAGAAGGGAAACTTTCCACTTGTGTGTGTGTGGGGGTATACATTCTTACCATCAATTTCAATTCAATCATCACAGACAAAGAAAAGCAGAGAATTTGCACTTTTCATGAACCATTTTCAGCATTGTCAGGAAGTGACATTTTTCATCTGTCTCACGTTTGAGGTAAAAAAAAAATGTCCCATCCCTTCTTGGTATCTCACTTGGTTCATGCCTGAAGGAAGTTTCAATTCTATTCTATTCTTTTTTTTTTTAAGCAGGTTGGTGCTAATATTTATGTTGGGGTGGATAATTGCCACTTTGAAAACATCCTGAAGGCAGAATTTGGTGGAGTAAATAGAAATTGTATGGAAGCAGAGGTATTTCAGGAGCATGTAACAGTGTTGGAAAAAAGTTTTTAGGATAAGAGCTAAAATAATGAACGGTTAATATTAGCCAAGAGGGAGGTAAAACTGATGGATAGGAAAGAGATGCTTTAGAGCAAGCGAGCCGGCACTTAACGCCCGACGACTTTTTTTTTTTTTCATTTTATTAAATTACTTCAGGGACGTACATGTACATGCTCTGTCCTTGGGCGGATAAGGTGTTAAGAAAGACTAGATTTTCACAATCACAACATCATACAATGTGGACCATAACAAGTTTAAAAATATCATTATGAAACATTGGGATAGATAGAGTTATCAGGGAATTAGAACCCAAAAAGCCTCAGTTTACGTGAAAGCCCTGAATCTAGATATAATGTTGTCACCAAGAGTTAAAAAACAAAATCAGTGGTTAAATAGTGGGATCCTATAAATATATAAGATGTGCCTTCTTTGCAAGGAATAAAGGAAATACTTTTTTTTATTTGGTAGTCACAGGAAAAATGTTGATATTCTAGATTGTCTAACATGTGACACGAGATTGTATTATACAGTATCTGCCTAAGCAATATGAGGGACATAATAGAAGATCCTTAAAGGAGCTTTTTATTGATATATGTAATATAATGAAAGGGATGGTCCCAAAGTCTGTCACACCATTTTAGGGAAATAATTAATAATGATCCTAGACATACTGTATGTGCAATGTAAGCATTGAAAAAAGTTTAGAAATGTTGGAAAGTTTGACACTTCATAATATTTCATAATAAAGAGTGAATAATGTGAACATCAAAGGAAACTAGCTAACACTCGTTTTGACACTGAAAGGTATATTTGGGGATTTTTTTTTTATTCTTAGCAAAATGTTAAGGGGGTCTTTGAATTGAATGATTATTCTTCTTTTATAGGAGCACTTTAAAGAAGGAGAAAGAAGAAGAGGGAGGAAGAAAAAAAAGAAGGCAAATGAAAGAGGAAGACCAGGGTGCAAAAGGCTCAGCTGGACCTCAGACTTCCAAGGTAAGTGTTTATTGTTGATGGGTTTGTGTTAACTTTAGGGAGATTAATCATTTTAGTACCACAGGGGTATGAAGCACACTCAAAGTTCTTTTGTTTTTTTTTCAATTTTGTTTTTGTTACCTTGGATATATTAATATGGGGCTACATGCTACATTGAGGGGGTACTTTGTAACAAAAATACTCTTAATAGAGAGGACTATCCACTCTAACCACTGGGAGAATAGCCCCTCTGGCACTGATGGCAGGTAGACAGATCTAGACGGGTGATAGTGGTAGGAAATTACATAATTAGGAAGACAGAGAGGTTATCTGGCACTAGAATCTCCACAACTGACCAGTTTGCTGTACCCCGAGTCATCAAGTTCTACATGTATAAGATCAATCTGTTGGAAGGGGCTAGAGACAACCTGGCTGTCATGGCACATACTGGTAATAATGACAAAGTCAGTGGGAAACAGAAGTCAAATAAGAATGATTTCAGGGATTTATGTCATAAGATAAAGTAAATGACCTCTAAGGTATTGTTTTTGTTTTGTTTTTTTCCACTACCCCTGTCACACACCACAACAGAAAGGCAACAGGAGATTAGGGAGTTACATTCTTGACTGACAACTCTGTATGCAGGTATCTGGGTTTCTAGTGCACTGGACAGTCTCTTCCTTAACAGCATAGATGGATTGCACCATAGTGGGAGGGGGAAGCTACTGTGCAAAGGTTGGAGGAGACATTTAACTAGGACGGGGAAGAGAGTGAAGCAACACAGGATAAGTTAGATAGTGTAGAAGAGGAAATGGGATTGGAGAAGGTGAGGGGAGCTAAGTCCTCTTCTGTAATAGGAAGGTGCCTATGTTACACCCTGATAAAAAGCAAACAATTATTTCAAACAATGTACATCTTCAGTAGGGGGTGAGTGAAATGTGAGAAAAATTTCCTGCATGACTTCATGAAAAACAAACAATTTATTTCTTTTTTCGTTTTCTCCTGTTCTCTAATGCAAAATATTCCTCCTTTTCTCCTATTCTAACACATTTTTCTCCTATTCCAACACATATTTCTCTTATGTTTCCTATAGTGCAACATTCCCTAGCACATTATTACTTCTTCTGAGTAGGGATGGGCGAAAATTTTCACCTCAAACTGAAATCGGCGAATAATGGCACTTTCCTTCTGGCAAAGAATTTCCCGTGAAAAGTGCAGCTTTTTCGCTTTTTTCCACCTTTTCCACTCATTGAAATCAATGGGAAGAAAAATATTTCTCCACCACACAAAAGTTTTCTACAGTCATATAAAAGAGTGTCAGGCTCTCACAGCAGCCATTCTGTGTTTGTGAGACGAGAGAGCAGCATATTTTTTAACTAGAGGAGATAGGAAAATAAAGGGGAATTGAAGCTTAGTTTAGGAAGTCATTTAGGTAGGACATTTGTTCTCTGTATTAGGGGAGTCTGGGGGCATTCTAGGGGATAAGAAGGGAGGAAGGAGGTTGTCCCCCAAATACTCCAAAATTCCATGAGACTGGCAGGCAAGACACAGGCAACCTATTTGCTTATTGATCTTGCTGTTATTGTCCCTGTGCTGGGTGGGGAAGTCTGGGGAAAGACATTGTTGATTTTCTTTTTCAGTTAACATTTTTTTTGGACAGACTGTGATAAGACAACAGGGTGGACAACTTAAAAATAAATAAATAAAAAGTAATAAAAATTGAAATATCTTAGGAGACAGTGACAGACAACTGACTGGGCTTACGCAAGGCATCATACAGCCCCATCATTTGTGCCATGTACAGTAAAAAAAACACAGTGTAGTTGCAGATTGTCTAGCAAACGCACAGGGGGATGTGGGAGGGGTGCAGCATTGTAGGGACGTGAGAGTAAAGTAGAAGTCCAAAAACCTACTGCAGCAATGGTTGTTGCAGCGTGTGCAATCAATGATGATGATTCCTTTACTCCAAGGGAGGATGCAGTTTGTTAATGTCCCAGCAAAACTAGGTGTAGCACCACCAGTGCCAGTAGAAATAAAGAACCATATAAGAAGAACACTGAAGATGACAACAAGTCACATTTAAGTGTTGATAATGCTGGCAACAGCATAATAGAGGAAGGTGTAGCAGCTGAACCGCCTGCTGCATCAGACAGTGAGACACCAAAACACCTGTCCTCAAAGTAGTAGTGAATTTTGTTATAGTAAAGTAAAAATAAATAGTTTGAGACCTCCAAAAGCTTAGCGGAATATAAGGGTAGTAGTGGGCAAGAACTGTCAGGTGATGCTGATGCTGATCCTGCTGAGGATGATGCAGATCTACAATATATCCCTCAAGCATCCTTCTCTTGCTCAGATACAGATGAAGTTGAGAATGATGACGATGACAGGGCTATAAGGTTAGCAGAAAGTCAAAGGCTGTATCTTCCGCCACTTTTAAGGAGCACTGTGCCTGTCTATAAAGTGTTTGAGAAAGCCATTGGAAAGTCTGACACTGGACAAGTACAGATGTCAAAAAGCACACTGTAAAAAATAGGCAGAAAATGTGTTAACATAGATGGAAAATATGTTAACATAGGTGGAAAATTTGTTAAAATAGGCAAAAAGGAGAACATTTTTGCATAAGCATAAAGGTGAAATTTTTTGCGGGAAAAGTGAAAAATCGGCATGTTTTTGATAAATTGTTCGCAGGAAATTTTTCACACTTTTCGCCCACCCCTACTTCTGAGGGCTGTAGTGGAGAAATAAGTAGCTGGAAGTCAAAGTTGTGAGTCCTACAGCCACATATACCTTGAAAAATGTGTTAGCATGGAGAGTGCGTTTGCCTACAACACTAACTTCTTGCTAAAGTGATACTGGCACATATAATGGTGTCAAGTGATTAAAAAAAAAAAAAAGTACAAACTATAATGTTGTAGAGGTGTTTGGTAGTGGTGGGCATACCTGGGAACTCTCCGGATTTGCCCCGGAGACTTCTGACAGAGCTTTTCCGGGTCTCCGGGGCAGAGGCTGATTCCTCCGGATGTGGAGATTTTCTATTGAAACTCTACCACATCTGCTTTTTCTCCCGCCGTTCCTCCGTCCCCAGCCTTCTGTGTGACACCTTTAACCCTCTGAGTGCCAAAGTGGTAAGGAATGCATTGCTTTGGCACTCAAAGGGTTATGAGGCTGCTACCTCACTGCTCCACGCTATGCAGTCATGCGCAGTAGAGACTGCCCGAACGCGCGCAGTCTCTACTGCGCATGACGGCTTCTGACAAAACATCCTAGCAAATTATTATATAGGATTGTTTAATTATTTCTGCATTATTATTTTTTTGTTGGCCATCCTACCTTATCACAGTCAGTCCAAAAAAAAAATGATAACTAAGCAACAAAATCAGCAACTTCGTTCCCCAGACTTCCCCAGCACAGAGACAATAAAAGCAAGATCAGCAAGCAAATTGGATCCCAGCTGCCTGTGTCTTATCAATAGGATAGACTATCCAGTTTAGGTTTATTTGCAAAAGAGAAGAGATGTCTAAGGGGTAATATAATTAGAATTTGCAAATATATTGATTAGCATTTGCAAATATAATCAAAGTCAAAACAAAGGAACTATTTACTCAAAAGAGCAGTGCAAAAAATAGAAGGTCACCCATTAAGACTAGAGGAAAGGTGGTAGCTATTAAAGCTTTATTTGTTTTTCAGTAAGGGTAGTAAAGTTATGGAATTCTTTGCCCCAGCGTGCTCTGTTTGCAGACACTGTAGTTGATTTAACAAAAAAAACTAAGGGATACTTTTCTAGATTTCTGTATGTAGCCCTTCATTTCATAAATTAAAAAATGTGATATATGCTATCTGAACCACTGTTCACTTCTCAGTGCTAAATTTTCAGTAAAACAAAACATAGAAAATGTTCTGCTTCCTTTGACCTTTACTTCCCATAAATCCTTCCAGGTGTTATGACAGTGCTCCCTTGTTTCATAGACAAAGATTATTAAAAACCTCTGGCTATGGGATAGTTTTAAATGTGAACCATGTACAGCACATCTCTGACTGTAACCACAGTCTTCAGTGAGCAGAGACTGTTCCTGTCCGAGATGCAATACTCATCATGTTTTAAACTTTAGCCTCTGGCAAATCTCTCACATCACCAGCTATCTCCCCATTTCTTTGACAGGTTGTCCCAAAGCTAGAAATTAATCTTATTTGTCGGAAAACGTATAGTGAGAGAACACATTTACTAGACCAGGGCAAAGACATTAAATACAATGTCTCAGTATATCAATATTCATTCATCTCCTAATACTAATCTGCCACCTACCTTACTATGGCCAGAAAATTCTAATGGCCCTTATAAATATTGTCTTGTGCCTTTGTTCTTTAGAAGACATCTTCAGTCAGTCATGGATGCCAGATGTCATATAATGGAGGCAGACATAACAGTTGCTGGCAGTTTTTTCAAAATGAGACTGCTTAACCCTTTAATGATCAGAGGTGTGTGCCACTAATCACAAAGCAATTAATACTCCAGTCCTTACAATGTTAAAGGGTTATGATTACCATGTGCAGTGAGCAGAGTTTGGGGTCCTGGAGTCATGCGAACAACAGTCATGTCTTCCTCCAAGGATATGACATTCAAGACAGGTTGAATATATTGTCTCTTGAACCAAAGAGTAAGGTAAAAAGTATTAAGGGCCATTAGGATTTTCTGGACATAGTAAGGTAAGTGGAGGGTTATTATTATGAAGTGTTACTTCTTGCTTAATGAACCTAAAAGTAGGCAATCATTTGTGAACAGCAGTTCTCCTTCTTAAACCCTTAGAAATGTACTGTAAGGAACAAATCCTTTTAAGAAAAGCCACTTTCACTTATTGATATGGAACTATCCCAAGGTCAGCAGCAGGCGTCTCATTTCTCTGCCAACTATAATCTGCTCCAACAGCTGATAAAGTTCTCTGAACTGAATCCTGGATGGCATCAGACATGATAGAATATCAGGGTTTCTCTTAACATATAATTAAACTAGCACATCCTCTCCCCCATCCACCCCATATGTACTATTATTTAGTTGTTTTTAATAAAGTGAGCTAGAATGTTCACTGGAGCTTTGCAGGATATATATATTTGGAATCATTAAAGTCAAAGTAAACTTTCATTATGACAGCTAATTTTTTATTAATGGTTTGAGTGCCAGAGAGCAAAGCAACGTGTTTGATACACCTCTGGCACTCAAGGGGTTAAACTGTGGTGGTGACCAAACAAGAATGTTCTGATCCCTTACAATGCAATCTTGAAGTCTAAGTTCTCCCACAGAATGCTTTATTAAAAAAAATACAAAAGAAGAAACTAAAGTGCGCTACTCAGAAAGATATTATTTTTTCAAAAAGCAGCTACAAGATATGTATACTTCTTTCACCTTAGAAGTCTAAAAAAGTGTGAAATCCAAAACAAAAAATAGTATTCTAGCGCTAATATGCATCTAACACGCAATGAATTAACCCAAAAAATGTGACAAACAGATGCAGAGTCAAAAATAAAAAAAGTTTATTATCTCCGGATAAGTAATCAGAGAATAAAATTACCTTTAAAGGGATAGTAATACTTAGTTTTAACTTTATTTTATTTTGTAGGCATTAAAGAAACATGAAGAATGATATGTCTTATATCTCAAACCTTTATAGTTTAAGAGATATTCACAAGCAAAGTTTCCCCTCCCTCCCCTTTTATCTAGTGTAAGCAATCTCTTCTCAGATGTGGAATGCAGTCTATAGACCAGACAGATAACAGAAGGGGACACTCTTATTCCTATGAAAACAATGAAATCCCTGCCTTAATTGAAGATTGTCCCTCTCTGCAATCTACCTGGGCACCTCCCTTCTGCTTTGGCTGAACAGTGTGACATCAGTAAAAGGGGCGGGAGGGGGACACTTTGCTTGTGAATATCTCTTAAACTATAAAGGTTTGAGAGATAAGACTTATACCATTCTTCATGTTTTTTTAATGTCTACAAAATAAAATAAACTTAAAATGAAGTATTACTATCCCTTTAAACAATAAAAATGATTCCAGTCCCTCTCTACTGTCCAACGTGTTAAAAATGACAGATTTTAATATATCACGATGGAAAAGTTGAGGAGGAAGGGAATATTATTCCAAATGTTAATAAAAACCAACCAATTAGTTACAACTAGAAAGGTGTTTCGTGGGGCCCTTACAAAACACCCAAACAGATTGAGTAGAAAATTCCTATACAATAAAACAAATCTGGTAGGTTCTCATTCAACACTCCAATACATATAAAAATATAATAATGTATAATATCACCAAATACAATATCTTATACCAATAATTAAAAGAAATATATTTCTTATTTAATTACAATTGAGGAAACCACATGAGGAGAAAATATTTAATCTGTCATAAATGATTAGCTATGCACTGCTGTGTTTCAATTGACTTACCCCAGAATTTCTAAACTTTTTCTTAGTACACTGTGTGGCTCCCCCTAGTTTTTATTTGTCTTTATGCAAGAATATGTTGGGAGGATAGGCACCTGTGTGTGATGGGTAAGATCTGTTTGGTGGGAAGGGGGAAGTCTGCAAAGGTTTTGAAAGATTTTGTTTGTTGGTTTGTGAGAGCAAAGAAAGAGAGCCTTGCTGGAAGAGAAGTGAGACTTTGAGAGGTGGAGAAAGAGACTGTATGTGGTGGTGGTGGAAGAGATTTACATGAGTGGAAGGGCAACTAAATAAATATGATGAGAACAAGGACAAGGCTGAGGTGTCAGACAGTGTGTGTGTGTGAGATTCTGTGACTACCAGATGCACAAGGCTAGGGAAGCTGACAGTGTATGGGTGGTTCTATTGATACTAGTGGAAAGTGGAGCAAGGATGGAGAAGCAGACAGTTTATGAAGGATTCTATGACTACCAGTGGACTGTAGGGCAAGGCTGGGATGTCAGACAGTATCATACACCCAAATATCAGAAATACATTATATACAAAAAAAGACACATATATATAGAATACAGTGTACATATATGTACAAATACACATATTCACACACAAGGCCCTTAGGAGCCAATGTTGTGGCCCTCCTTGAGGGAAATGGTGAGTATGTGGGCCTCAACTATATTTGAGATTAGCATTCCTGATGTAAGGGATATAGACTGCTAAGCAACATACTACCCCTACACCTTTAAACCTGATCACATCACATTTCTATTTCACTTCTAAGAACAGATTTAATTGGTTCCCAGGAGTACAGAGATAAGCAGGCTATCAATGAAAGCCAACTTCCCTCATTAAAATCAACTGGAATATTTATTTGGCTCCTATGGTGCAGCTGGTGTGCCCCAGAACTGTTTAAATTCATCTTAGTACACCAGTCTCATTAACTTGGTGAACCTAAGCAAATATGATTAGGGCACAATACTAAGGGCAATAAAGTGGCACAATTCTGGGGCAAACCAATTGCCCCATTTGGGGAAATCAAAATTATCATTTAAAATGGGGATTTTAAGTGATGCACATGCAAACCCTAAAAATGGTAGAAGATTCAGTAATGAACCCAGAGGCAATCATAAGGGGCCAGGCCATGCCGTCTTCTTCCTCTTCATCTGGGGGATGTGGGAGAGGCCTGGTGGGACAAAGGATGGCCTCCATTTCCCCTGCATGGTGAAGGGAAAGAAGAGGGCAGTTTAGGAAGTAAGTGAGGGAAAGGGGAGGGGATTTAGGGAATAAAAGGCAGAATTAGGTACAGGAGTTAGGATCTTACTGTTTGCATGCCATTTCCCACCCACCCTAACCCTGTTAAATTTTCTCTCCAGTTCATAATGTCTGAAGCAGGAGTAGCATCCGCTACAGAAGAGGTCACGCATAGGTCAGATATCCATGAGCATAGGATTACAAGTCATCTATGGCCACAATGCAGTGCTCCTGGGCCCAGACAATGCAGTTTAGACAAAGACAGTTATGGTACCAGTGGGTCACTGGCTTGGCAATCAGGACACCCAGAGGGTGGGCTAAAGCCAATGATGCACTGAGGTGAGGGGGAGGGATGGTTTGGCTAGCCATGGGGGATCTGCATTGTCCAGGTCGCCTCACCAGTGAGCTGAGGTAGCCACCGCTTGGGGCCAGGATGCGTGTTCAATGGCAAAGGTGTCTGGTAGTTCATTAAGCCCTCAGGTTCCAAGGGGCAGGTGTCAGAATGATGGTGAGGCCCAGGACATGGCTACAGGTCCAGGGCACTGCGTTGGTGGTTTGGGGGGTGGACCCAGGGTCCCTTAACTAGGTCAAACCCAACTAATAAAGCTGTGACCTCTTCATTTGCTACCTACATAGTTGTCTGTGTTGTTATTTCTGTGCGCTGTGTCGTTTATCTCTAGGGTAAAGGGGAGGGAGAGAGTAGGAAAAGAAGAGCATAGGCATTGGTACCTTATCACAACTAACAGAGCTCCCTTAGCTTTTAAAAGACACTGTGGGGAGTTGTTTCTATGGACTCCAGCAGAGGATGCAGGCTGCTGTTCTCTGTCAGACAGGGATCGCTGTCAATGCTGAGTGTGCTCCCAGTCTGTTTGTCCATAGGAATTAATATAGGTATTTAGAAGGGTTGTCAACCTGAGGTCATAAAGATGTTTTTGTTTAACAACAGCTGAAGGGAAACTATATATAAAGTCATATTTTGTCTTCTATCCTAAAGTTTCTCAATCATAATTGTCAAGTAACTCTAACAGTGCAAACAGTACCAGCACCAGTGTTAAGGATTGCAAGTACAAATGAGTAATTAGTGGCTCTTTAAACTTAAATAGATCACTTTTGAATGGGCAGGTAAACTAATAATACCTGCACTTTGTGGAATTTAAGAATAATAAATCATACCATATACAGTATAAATTAATCCAGTCTCTGCCAATCCAGGATACTCAACTACCTCTCAAAAAGCTAGGCATCTGTTTCATTCACACATCAACCACTAACTTCTACAAATAGATATACAATTGATTAAAACATGCATGTAATTAAACTAGACCTATATATTACAAAACTAGTGTATAACTCTATCCTAGAAGGAGGGTCTTCCATAATGCCATACACTGACGTATTTAGGTGTAAGCCATGTAGGTCTAGGTTAGGGCCTAAGGCAGCACTTTAAGCCGGTCCATTATATTTAATATCCATATTTTTAATATATTATTTTTCTTTGATTTTATTATTTTAATTGCTGTTAAACTACATATGTGGAACGGATCAGATTGAGGGCATGGCAAAGTGTGCATTGGTGTGGGTGGGTGTATGTGTGTGTGTGTGTGTGTGGGGGTACCATACCTGGGAACTTTCAAAATGAGCTGACCCCGAGATTGTGTAAATATTAACCCTTAAATTTCCTATAGTATAGATTATCCTCAATATATCCCTAATCGTTGTAATCGAGAGTCACTCCAGTCGGCATTCAAGGAGCCATTAATACACAACAACTTACAGATATCACTGCATGAACACACACAAAGCAAGCAGGGCTTCTCCCTCTGCCTTTCTGGTACAAGTGGCACCCATTTAGAGACTAAAGAAGCGTTTAACAGGAGCAGAATATATAACAGGGAGCACTGAACTCTCTCACCCCGAGATTTTGGATCTTCACCCTGAGACCCTGAGATTTGGGCCAAAACCTTGAGTCTCAGGGTCAAACCCTGAGAGTTCCCAGGTGTGGGGGGTACATGCATACATGGGCCTGGGACATCGCCAAGCCTAAATATTGTACATCATTGAACATACAGCAGATGCAGTCAATTGTTGGACTTCTACCTGTTATGGACTACAACTAACATCATCCCCAAAACGCCAATGGTCCAAGTCCCCATCAGATGGAAGTCCAACAACTGTCTACTCCTCCATCTTTGGTTTCCAGTATTGGTAAGGATCTGAGGTATTTGGGATCGTTTTACAATTTTCCAAATTCCATATTAACAGTTCAGATCTAGGTACACTGGAGATTTAAAGTAACACAGGATGGTTTTAAAGCAAGTGAATTTCATTATTTAAAAACTCATATTTTATATTCACACCAAGTCCTTTCACCCAGAAAGTAAACTCAATTTCAGCTCTCATATCAAAGCTGCAAATATGAAATAAAAATTTGTACTTTGATAAAGTACATCACAGGGTTATTATTACAAATATTGACATTGTTTGTCTTCTGCTTTGGCATTTCAAGATTCTGTTCTGTCTGAATCCACATTCACCTTTAAAGTGACTTCATTAATCGTTCAGCTAGCTGTGCTCATTTAACAAAATGTACAGATCTAATCTTGTGAAACTGACAGTGCTTTATTTTCCAGACATAGTGGGCCTGTGTGTGGATGTGCTGTCCATGAAAATATCATCATTTCTTTTTATTAAAAAAAAAAAGTATATTATATTTAAACATACAATGTGTCTTATGTTTCACAAAAAAGTACAATGTATATGATTACTACTCGTTAAAGTGTAACTTTACACAATGATTATGTGTCTTCATTTTTTTAAACATATTGACTTATCTAAGTAGGTTATCATCATATACCTCCCAACATTTCAGATTGCCAAACAGGGACACGTGTGTTTTAGGGGGTGTTGCTGGGGGCGTGGCTGGTGGGCGTGGCATTACCGAGAATTTTTAGGCTATTTCATGACCTATTGACACCTGCTTGTGTAACCTAATAAATGATTTAGAACAAGACCAAAGTATTTTATTTACACAGACTAATTTATAAACACATGTACTGACATTTATACAAATACTCATGTGAGTTTTATTGCTGTAGAGCAATGCTATACACTTATATACACACACCACACAGTCTGATCTCCTAAAAAGAGGGACATCAGGGTATAAAAGAGGAACAGAGGGATTTGGGTCTAAAAGAGGGAGACTTGGGAGGTATGTCATCATCCAGAAACTAGGCATACATACCTATAATGTGTTTTACATTACATCTGCAGTTTCCTGTATACTCTCTCAATTGGTTTCTGCCTCTAGGCCACACTTCCTTAAATCAAACAATGGACTTCAGTTTACCATACTGATTCATAAGGGACACTGGGTTTTACTAGATTTAATCTAGTGATACATTAACAGAGAACAAATGCAAATAAAAACAGTTAATAAAAATAACTGACTGCTGTTTGAAGGACATCTATCTAAGTAAGTCCTTCTGATGAAGTAACAGCCACATATACCTAATGTGTATGTCCTGTTTAATACTAATGCTGACCCTTCTGTTGCAATAGAGACGGAGGACAGAGACAGATGGCTGGATGGAATGTTTTTACATAAGCAGACTGGTGTATTCCCTGGGGTTTAATTTTCTAAAAGATTAAAATATAGATGTGCGAGTCCTTGTCATACCAGTATTTTATCACGTACCAATAATGTACTATTAGTTCCTTCACTTTGCTTTAGCTGCAAGGTCCACTTTAAAGGATTTCCCTGCCTGATGTCAGGTGGGTAATTATCTTAACTGGGAACTTTGAAAATTAGCTGACACTTTAAAACATTAACCCTTAGCACTCTCCATAACCAAGTTATAGGCAATATGTCCCTGAGTCTATAACCCAGAGGTACTCCAATTAGTCCTAACTGAACCTGTAACAGACATATCACTGCTTAAACACATAAATAAGCTGCTTTTCTGGTAGAAATGACACCAATTTAGAGACCAAAGAAGCAGTTTGTTGGTGCACATAATCTAGTAAGTAACACTGGACTCTCTCCCAGAGAATTTGTTCCTTCATCCTGAATCCCAGAGTCTTACGGTCAAACCCTGAGAGTTTTCAGGTACGGGAATTAGTGGATCTTATGTTCTGATTAGTTAACCTATGCACAGGTTGGGAAATCCTTAAACTGCATCGGGGTAATTGAGGACCATTTCTGAGAAATACTGATCTATAGAATACACATTCTCACATCACAGTTAGGTAACACTAGATGTCTTCCTGTAAAATATTCAGTATCCTCTCTGTATCATTTTGTGCACAGATTTCAACAAAATGTCCATTAGGTGGCAGAAGAGAATAAAAGATATTCCATAAAAGACATGGGCAATTTTATTTCCATAAATGGATGACCATTTGAAAAATTTGGACAAATTATTTTTTCAAACATGTTTTATGACAATGAAAGAGAAAGATTGGGATTGAAGGCCAGACAAATATTTATGATATTAAACAAATCTATGGTCTATATTCAGGAGACTAAAAAGATGCAACTGTAGAGGAAATCCACGGCACCGTTAAGGGTCAAAAGAAAATTCCCATTAATTTTAATGGAGTATTATACTCTTGAATACTAAAGAGGTATGCAATGTATTTCTTTGCAATGTGTTGGAACCGTATCTAGCATTCAAGGCAATAACATCTTCATTTCAAGGGCAACTCATTTTCACCATCACAGCACCATATGTATAGCTCTGCTTCATTGGGAGCAGATCTGCCAGTACAAATTCCTTGAGCACCCTCATTGATCCTGTGAGAAGAGGCTGAACTAGACTGAAGTCTTGCACTTCAGCCTCTGTCCTGTGCAGTGCAGTCCTCATTGACCTGCTTCTTTCTTTAAATCCAGACAGATAATCTAGGGTGGCTGCATGGTCAACCTGCAAAATGTGTGGCTGAGAGTAAATGTAATAAAACATTAATTGCCCTTTAAATCAATGGGAATTTTGGGTATTCTCATCTGTCCATTTGGTACAGTTGGCCTGCTCTGTAATATCCATATACTTTGCTTACTGAATATGGCCATTTGTTCTTAGCACAGCTAAACTATCAGTACATTTCTTTAAAGTTCAGAGATTTATCCCTTAGAGTGCCAGAGGGGTGCCCAGCACATAGCACTCAAAAGTGTTAACCATTACAAAAAAATGATCTAGGAGCCTAACCTTTTTGCATCTAATATTTGTAATAAAATGCTAAAAGCTATTACACAGAGAGCTAGATAAAACAATGGCAGCATGCCCCGTTGCAAGGGGAGTATAAGCCAAGCAAACTATCTTGGGGGCACTACTCAGAGTACTACGGTGCACACCAGTCAGATTCAGAATTCTGACACCCAAAATTCTCACACCAGCCAATCAGCTGGTCAAGTCCACAGTGGACTATGTACTGATCACCTGATTCTTATAAACCAGAGGTGTCCAAGCTCAGTCCTAAAGAGTTACCAAATGTCTAGGATTTAACGATTTCCCAGATGGGATAATAAAATTGAATGAGCCACTGATGAACTCACCTGTGCTTAATCAGGGAAATCCTTAAATCCTGGACTATTGGTGGCCCTTGAGAATCAAACTTGGACATCCTTCATATAAGCAGAAGACCCTTATACACTATACGAGGTAATTGGACTCACTAAGGTTAGCTGAAGTTGGGACTGTGCATCATGACAGCATAAACAACTATGGGAGCTCAGTACATGTAAAACACAACCACAGGAATACTACAATGGCTCATCAAGCCGAATATCGCCAACCTGGATCCTTATTGAAGCGTGATGAATTCACCACCCCACCACCACCATCATGTTAGTAATAACATATCAAATATAACTAGAATAAAAAGTGGGGTCAAGACCATGAAAAAGCAGCAGATGTCACCCTTGTCATCACAGTGATATGGTTAATGCGCCTTTAGGTCGCACACAATTTTGTAAAAGTGAACCAAATTATAGAGCGGTCTCCAACTGATTCAAGGGGTTAAAAGCCCCATGTACATCAATGAGAGCATTTATTTGTCCTCTGACATGTAGCCAGATTGCTTCAGAATTGTTCCACTTTGATTTTATATAAAACAGCTCCTGGGCCCCTATATTCATACCTGGGAACTTTCTGGATCTGCCCCAGAGATTCCTGTTTTTAGAAATAATTCCCTTCTCTCCAGGGACAGAGGATAAGTATCCAGTGGTGGTGAATTTCTTCTGAAACTCTGTCTACTTCTCCTCCTTCCCACCCTGTTTCTCCTACTTCCCCCTAACTTCTCCTCTTTCCCACCCTTTTCCTCCTTGTTAAGATGCCTCTGGTGTGGTTTCTTTCAAAGAAGGAACAACTCAGGATTATGTAGAAGAGTTCTCTTTATTGCAGCAAAGGATGACAGGTTTACAGCCCTTAAGAGTATGTTTCTACAGCTGGTGGAAGCTGTGGTTCTTCTTTGTTTGCTCTACCTCAAGTGCTCATAGTCCTGAGCTTATATATATATACTAGTTGAACAGCCCGTTACATGGGCCACAGTGCCTCTGGCAGCCGGTCGCGGGGCAGTCACGCGCAGTAGAGACTGCCCGCACCACTGCTGATACAGAGCTGGACGCTCCTTCGGAGCGCCCAGCTCTGTATCAGCCGCGGCGCGGCCAGTCTGTACTGCGCATGACTGCTGCACACGCAGCAGTGTCTACTGCGCATGTCGGGCGTTACACACAACTTAGCGAATTATTATATAGGATAGTTGGTTTGCTAGTAATATGGTTATACCCTTACAATAATAGAACACCTGAGTCATCAGTTTCTACATATGGATAGAGACTTAAACCATTAGGTCATAATATATTATGGCTTAATGTAAACACTATGAATATTGATTATATTAATTATAATGAATGAATGAATGAATGAATGATATAATTAAAACCTAAGTATAGATTAGAATGCAGAGACCATGATTGACACACTCAGGTGGCTACAGTTGTCAGATAACCTTACATCTGTACATCGCAGGCAGCTGTTTTGGATGGAGGTTAGGACATTCCAGAGCTAAGGTTACAGTGCAAGAGAAAGAGAGAGAAGAGATTTTAGTTGGAAATTTTAGAGGACCCCAATAATAATGACCACTCATGTTGAATTTCTTTTAGTTGACCCTATTGTTCATGTTGAAAAATTATTTCTGATTTTTTTAATTATTTCTTTAACTAATCCTTCATCTTTCCTAATCTGCTCTGCCCATTCCTCCCAAGGAAATTAGTTTATCCGGGATATATTGAATTGTAGTGGTAGTACACTTATATCACGTGCGAGAATCTGTGAAATATTGATTTCAGTCTCATGCAAGTATACACCCACTGGATTACCCTCAATATAATATAAACCCCTTGATAAACTTTCAAAATGTGTACTTAAAAGAAACTAGACCTTTACAATTTCTTTATCAGTCATTACCTGTACACATACTTTCTACAGGGGTAACAAGATAATTAGCAGTTCAACATAACCAGCAAGAAGTATGATTATGAAAACATGAATGATAAATGGTCTTAGCTTAGTGTGGCAAGTAAATGGTTTTAGCATTAAAATGTAAACAAGCAGAAAGATCTACTTGTGCAGGTTCTCCTGCACTGGTATCAAAAGCAAAATCAGGGTATTGTAGAATGTAGAATAACATTTGTGTATTACCAACAGGAATTCCTAATACTGTCATAGGGAATAAAATATGTTCTTTACCAGCCATTGGTATTAAAGATTTTCCTAAACAAAAACTGTTTTTACATCCTAGCCATTTATTTATCCATAGATAAGTGTGTTTTAAAGAAAATGGAAATTCTCTTGGCAAACTATTTTTTACTCCTAAAGGAGTAATTCCACCCTGTAATGCTTGTGCCATTACTTTATAATATGTAGAATATTCTATTTGTACTTCTAAGCATGCTCTGGCTACATGTGATGCTTCTACACTGTTCTTGAGAGCCATAGTTGCTTCCTGAAGATGTGAAACTGAAGGTCCAATTACAGAGGCAGTTTTTATTATCATATTTTTTAGTATTTGGTTCAGCCCTCACTGAAATTTCATTCCCTTGCTTCCTATTAAACCTGCAGTTTCAAGATCAGTTTTTAGTGAGTCTATATTATCTATATAGTTTTGTTTTGTCTTTATCAAGTGGAGGAGACACTAGCAGCTACTACCTACCTAGGAGACTCGATTGGAACTGGAGAGTGAGGTGGTGAGTTTTCAACAGAAGACACAATTCTAGCTGGAGAAACAGGAGGAGTACTATGGGCAGTCGGGGGAAAATCAAGCCCAGGGGAAAAATCAAGCTTAGGAGGCCTTGGCCCCTCACATTCTTCTTCTACCTCTCGTAGGTTTGGACAGGAAGAAAAATCATCAGCAGCAGGGAGACCTGCTGAATTCCCTCTTCTGCCTGGTGGCTACCGGGAAATGGTAAACTATCTCTCTCAATAAACTTTTTTGGAGAAGATATGCTCTCAGTGGCAGTGATAGTGGTGGCAGGAGAAATTTTCTCCAAATACTGCAATAATTCCCATTTGGGCTGCTTACACTGACTTTCTCTATACAAAATTTCACATTGATACTGACTGCAGTTTCGAACCAGTAGTGTTAAACACGCTAGGTGTCCCCAGTTTTATAGAACTGGCTGTAGAGGAGGTGGTGACGAAACTGGCAGTGGTACGAGTCATTGTGCAGGTGGTTCTGGGGGGGGGGATCATCACAAAACAGCTGACGAGAAACAGATGCCGGCTGGTTTGTGGTCTCAGAGGAGGACCTGGACCTATGTATCCTGCTAGTAGAGGTAGAATGACCTGTAGTTCCCTTCTTTTTTCTATTTTTGGGTTTGGAGTGCTGCTGCTGAGTCTGACTATGACATTGACTACTAGTACTAGTACTGCTGAAAGTCCTCTTCTTTAGCCACCTGCTGCTGGTAGCGCTGTTTGAAAGTAATGGCACTGTGGGGGTGTTGGTGGTTGCTGGGTCACTGCAGCAGATATCAGGACGAGGAACATCAGGTTGTTCACTAGGTCCATTACAGATAGGTAAGTAGTATACTATAAATATTTTAAATTTTGCAGTGGCAATAAGGCGTTAATGCTGGCTGCTTGCCTACTGGTGCCTGCCTGCCTACACAACAACTGTCAGATTGGCTGTGTCACTCTGAAGAATTATAACTCCTGACAGTGGCAATAAGGCAGTAGACTGGCTAATAAGGCACAAGACTGGCTAATAAAATCTCTTTCCTGGACACTCTTCTCTCTGCTTCTTCTCTCTCTGAGCTCCAACAACGGATTAACAGGAAATGCAGGCTGTCTGGGTGTCTGTGTCAGTAGTCCAACCCCCATCATGAAACAAAGAAGCTAATTGGACTATAGAGGGCAGGAAAGTAGCATGTGCGTGTGGGAAGAATGATAGTAGTGCGTCTAAATTTCCGAAATTTAGAACTTAATGTCGTACCAGGGCTGTTCGGATTCGGAGGTTTTTTGGGAACGGCCCTTGCCTTTCGACTGGCTCGAATGACGACGAATGACCCTTCTTCGTCTGAATTCCGAAATAGGCTGAACCGATTAACACAAGTCTTGTTGAAATTTTCCATATAGAAATGTTAAAATTCTATAGTTACAAATGTCCCATCTAACAAAAGGGGTTTAAATTGAAAGTGATTTACCTGAAATGGGTTAGAAAGTTTAAAAGACTTATTTTCACAGTTAGTATTTCTAGGTGAAATTACATTAACCTGTGAATATCCACATTTATCTTGTTGACCTTTCAATGATATACAGCATTGATATTCTCCATTATCGATTAGAGTAGGACTGTCCAGACTGTAAGGAAGATTTGTCTCTGTCCAATCCACTCCACCAGACAGAACTTTATGTAGTACGTTTGTTAAAGGGATAGTAATGGATTATTATAAGTAAATTTAATATTGTAGATATTAGAAAAATGCATTAATTGCTGTCAGTATCGTTTGAGAGATATACGCTGCTAAAGTCTCTTCCCTCCCCCGGTTTACAGGCATGCTTTGTAGACTGTACCGGTGAAGTATTTATTTTTAGATCTCGCTATTTCGGCTCTGCTGAAGAGCCACCGGCTGGTCCCGGGACCAGGATCTCAGGCTCTCAGCTAGATGCTGACGTCTGTGAAAGGGAAGGGAGGGGGAGACTTTAGCAGCGTATATCTCTCAAATGATACATATTTGAGAGGTCGGACTGGTAGCAATTAATTTATTTTTCTAATATCCACAATATTAAATTTGCTTATAATAATCTGTTACAATCTCTTTAATCTATGTGATATACTTCCCAAAAACTTACTTCCCCTAGTCCATGTCATGATGCATTCAGGTGGCAAGCTTAGTACTGTACCACATAGACTATATTTTCCTTCTATCAATGTCATTGATTCAGGCCATACCTCAACATCTGGAATATTCCAGTCCATTACTGTGATGATTAGTATTAATCTTATGGTTACTGTTTTTTAGCGAATTGTAATTTCCATACAGTATGGTCTTTTTGTATTGTTTCTGGGACTAAAAACGTCATCCACATTTGATCTATGTAATTTATTTCTGTTTTGGATTTTCCTGATCTAGACATACCTGGGGCACCAGGTAGAAAATCACCTGTCCATTCTACTGGTTCTTCTCCATAGACAGTAATCTGCCAGTAGGTTTTGTCATCTATGGTATCTTCCCATGATCCTGTTTTGTCATCCTGTATGTAGGTACCTTTTGTCAATGTAAACCGATCTCTAGGTCCTATTGTTGCATTTAACTGAATAAGACTAGTTTGTATAAAATTATGATATACTTTATATATCTCCCTATATCCATCCATGGTACCTAGACACATATGGCCTTTTAGATTTCCAACATCTTCTGATTCAATAGGATCTTGTGGTTCCTAAATATCCCTTTTTACTCTTATTGTCTCTTGTACCTCTTTTCCATTGTTACCATTAGTCCCATTATTTTTTTCAGCAAACTGGATGAATAAATATTCTGTTCCACAGGTGACAATGATCATAGTAAGTACTATTAGGATCAGCAAGATACACAGGAGGATGCATTGTTTGGTGGACAGTTATTTCCTCTGTAGATGCTTCCCATTTTTGTAGAGTCCAATAACTTGATACCATCCATAATTCATCAGGCAGTCATCCGTCACCTGTGACAACAGATAAATATTAATATTTAGTTGATATATAATTTACATTGGTCCGAGGAACTTGTACCTGTAATACTCATGAGAACAGCCGGAACGGCTTGTACCCAGGTATTACCTTATTGAGAGGTGATTTATTACAGATTGAACCACATATGTGCTGTCACTATAAATGGCAAGAGAATGTTTTCCTTCATCTTGATCAACAGTTAGTACAGTTTTTACTGCTTCTAGTTTGGCCCTTTGTGCTGAATAATGTCCTGGCAGTTTATGTTGAATAGAATATCCCATCTGCAGATACCAGATGGAATAACCTGTATAGTACTGTCCTGTAGAAAAGAATCTGGAACCATCACCAAAAACAGGGTCATCATTCTCTTTTGCTTCTCTACGAAAAAGAGGAAGAGGAGAATCCTCAAGTGCAGAAAGACATTCATGAGGCTGTCCATCATATTGCATGAGTTGAGGAAGTATATACTTGGCCTTGTGGTCCACCTGGATGCGCTTAGGAGGCAAAGCTATCAACCACTGTGAAAATCTTTGGTTTGAAATTCCTGGGATCTTTTTTCAAGAAGCAGTTTCAAATATGTGAATGTTGTTTGTAGAGTGATGTCTTTAAACCCTACTATGTGTTTAGATGTCATTACTGAAAACTGTACCCCTACCAAATGTTTGGCACAAGTATCAAAATTTTTTTCAGCTGAAGAAAGCATTTTGAAAAAATAACCCACTGGGCTCCATTTTTCACACTGAAACTGCAGGAGTACTGCTAAGATTGCTGTCTCAGAAGTATGAACCTGATGTGCAAATGGGGCTGAAGGATCTACCGTAGCTAGTGTGGGGCTAACTGTAGGTCTTTCTTAAGTGTTTCAAAAGCATTTTGAGGCTCTTGTTCCCATGGACCAAATGATGAGTCTGTACCCTTTAAGAGATCATATAAGGGCTTAGCCTTTTCTGCAAACCCTTCTATGAATTCCCTAGAAAAGTTTACCAGACCCAAGAATTGACACAATGCTTTATGTTTTTGGTACAAGTAGAGCAGAAATGGCCTGGATTCTTTCCTGCACCAGCTTTTTATGTCCTGGACCAACGAGTACCCCAAGAAATGGTACTTCTGGCTGTAAAAGCTTCACCTTTCAAGTATTCAGTGTTAACCCAGAATCCTGCAACAAAGAAAAAAGTTCAGCCAACAGAATTAAGTGTTCTTCCACAGATTGTGTCTGTAGGAGCAAATCATCAACATATTGAACAGGTTTTCTGTATCACTGTGCCCGTGATCCTTATCTGTCACTCTCGGTTGTGGGCACCCTCATTGGCTGAGCATGTTTGGCCCGCCCATTGTGGCCTTTTTATACCTGGCCTTTGGCACCTGTCAGGTGCCCTTTCGTGGTGTTCCTGAGCCAGTGTTGCTGGTGCTGTGTTCCAGTGTTCCTGCTTCCTGTGTACCGATTTGCCCTGTTTGACAATGCTCCTTGTTTCCTGCTCCGTGATCTGACCCAGCCTGGCTGATGTTCCTGCTTGTGACCTGATCTGGCTTGTCTGAGAATCCTGCTCCGTGATCTGACCCGGCCTGGCTGACGTTCCTGCTTGTGACCTGATCTGGCTTGTCTGAGAATCCTGCTCCATGATCTGAACCGGCCTGGCTGACTCCCTGCTCCATGACCTAAACCGGCTGGCTGCTGACCTTGCCTCTGTTCCTGCCGCTGCTTGGTGTCGCCTAGGCGACATTCTGACTTCCGCTGTGCTTGTGGCAGGGCTGATCTTGTCATAGCCTCCGTTAACACTTGCAGAGCCGTGCCTCTGTTCGCTGAGCCTCCGTTAACACTTGCAGAACTGTTATCTCCATTCCCTGAGCCTCCGTTTACACTTGCAGAACTGTTATCTCCATTCCCTGAGCCTCCGTTTACACTTGCAAGCTGTGTCTCCATTCCCTGAGCCTCCGTTAACACTTGCAGAGCCGTTGTCTCTGTTCACTGAGCCTCCAGTACACTTGCAGAGCTGCTGTCTCCATTCACTGAACCTCCATTAACACTTGCAGAGCCGTTGCCCTGATCTTCTGCTACACTTGCTGAGTCGGTTACCTTGCAGAGCCTATGTATATGGCTGTGGCTCATTCTGTCTTTCTTGCAGTGTAGTCAGTCTCCGTTACCAAGCTGTAACGGTTTTTAGGACACTCAGACCAGTATGTGAAATAAAACACAATTTTATTAGAATAACAGTAATGCAAACGATCGCCCTCTAGTGGCAGTTGTAATAGACACACAGTGAAGACTGATATGTTACAGGAGATAATGCACAATAAAGTTGACATGCACAATACTATGCAGATAATGGTGTTCTCTACCCCAAAGGGTTAAGAACTTAAGTCAGTCAGTCTCAGATGTGGTGGTTTGGCACGCCCTGGGTGTTAAAAGGAGGTGCTGATAGAGACAGTCCACAATGTACTGGAAACGTAGATGCCTAGCCAAAGTGACCGAGTAGTAAACAGAACAGAGATCCAAATAGCCCCCGCGGGCGTACCTACTGGAAAACTGCTTCTGCGAGTGCAAGTGTGTGTAGCCCCCACAGGCGTAACGGAAACCGGCCTGCAATGCAAGAGCTGCCTAAGCCTCCTCAGACTTAACTGGATACCAGTAGTGGTAGTGCTAGAGCCAATAGCCCCCACGGGCGTATGCAATGGAATCTGCCAGAGCTGAAGCCTTCCCTCTATCGCCACTCTGCTTTAATAGATATCGCCCAGTAAACAAAGAGAAGGGAGAGCCTATGGCGCCCAACAGGCCCACAATAAGTGACTACTCTGCAACGGAATGGATAGAGTCGCCGTCGATAAGCGGCCAACTCAGCAGACGTAGCACCACGGAAGAGGCTCTATTCTGGGAATCGAGATAGCGAGAGCAAGGCAGAACTGCTAGGGTTAATATGCACGTTTACACGAGGCTCTGCAAGTATAGTGAGGCTCACTGAGGCACACACAGCTCTGCAAGTATAGCGGTACACTGCACTGATTTAATGGCAACACCAGGCCAGGCGGTCACACGGTGGCTGGCAGCAGCGGTTGAGAATGTCGCGGCGGCGACAACGGGAACGGAGGTCACTGGAACAGGCTGGAAGTCGATCTTCGGAGCAGGAAGTCAGCCCGGCCGGTCGGAGCACGCAGGAGGTAGTCATACAAGCCGGGTCATACACGAACAGGAACGTCAGCCAAGCCGGGTCAGGATACAGAGGTGGTTCGCAGACAAGCCGGGTCATACACAAACAGGAACACTGGAGCCTGGTCAGGACAAGCCAAGTTGGTACACAGGAATCTGGAACACAGCAACAGCACTACTGGCTCAGAAACACCACGAAAGGGCATCTGACAGGTGTCTGGGCCAGGCATAAGAAGGTCACCAGGGGCGGGCCAAACTGGCTCAGCAAATCAGAGTGAACCACAAGTAAGAGTGACAAGAATCACAGGCACTGTGATAGTACCCCCCTCTCAAAGACCCCCTCTCCCTGCCGGAGGTCTGGGTTTCAAAGGATATTTAGAGTGAAAGTTGCGCACAAGTCTAGGCGCATGGAGGTCCCCTTCATTAACCCAAGAGCGTTCCTCAGGGCCATAGCCCTTCCAGTGGACCAAATATTGCAACTTTCCTCTAAATCTCCTAGAGTCAATAATACTCTGGACCTCATACTCCTCTTGGCCCTGGATGTCCACCGGCCCAGGAATCACTGGCGTAGTAGTATAACGATTACACACCAAAGGTTTCAGAAGAGACACATGGAACACATTATGAATATGCATTGAGGGCGGAAGTTCCAGTGCATAAGAAACCGGATTAATTTTGCGGATAATCTTAAAGGGACCAATGAACCGGGGAGCCAGTTTATTGGAGGGTACTTGTAAATTGAGGTCTCTGGAAGAGAGCCATACCCTGTCCCCTACTTGAAATGAGACCGCTGGGAATCGTCTGCGATTAGCGTGCCGCTGATGATGCCTAAATGACTGACTGAGGGACCTCTGAACCTGTGCCCAAGTGGAACGAAGTTGTGCCAAATGCTCATCCAGGGCAGGAATCTGTTGTGCCTGAAATGAGTCCGGGAGCAGACACGACTGGAACCCATAATTAACGAGAAAAGGGGAGCTCCCGGACGATGAATTAACCGCACAATTCCTGGCAAACTCTGCCCATGGCAACAGGTCAGCCCAATTATCATGATGATCGGTGACAAAGCAACGCAGGAACTGCTCCAGTCCCTGATTGGCACGCTCAGCAGCCCCATTGGTCTGGGGATGGTAGGCGGAAGAGAAGGACAATTGGATGCCCATCTGGCCACAAAATGCCCTCCAAAACCTGGATACGAACTGACTCCCGCGGTCAGAGACAATCACTCTGGGTACCCCGTGCAGGCGGAACACCTCCCTGGCAAAGACTACAGCCAATTCCTGGGCCGATGGAAGGCCAGCCAGAGGCACAAAATGAGCCATTTTAGAGAATCTATCAACCACCATAAGAATAAACGTATAACCCCTAGAGACTGGTAATTCTCCCAAGAAGTCAATGGATATATGAGACCAAGGACGGTCTCCATTGGGCACTGGTTGAAGTAAGCCCACCGGGAGATGTCTAGGGGTCTTGGCACGGGCACAGGTGGTACAGGCTGCCGTAAAAGTGGAACAATCGGCTCTCAGTGTGGGCCACCAGAATAATTGCGAAAGGGACCATACAAGTTGATCCCTACCGATATGCCCAGCCGCTTTAGAAGCATGATATATTTCCAACAGACGGGTACGAAACACTTCCCCACTGGGGTCTCAGGAGGTGCCCTAGATTGTGATGCCAAAATCTCCTCCCCCAGAGGCGAGGTTATGGTGGTACGAATAGTGGCCAGAATGCTATCTGGCTGAATGATAGGTACAGGTTCCTCCTCCCTCTCAGTGTCAGATGCGAACTGACGTGACAACGCATCTGCCTTAATATTCTTAGAGCCCGGAAGATAGGACACTAGAAAATTAAATCGAGACAAAAAAAGCACCCACCTAGCTTGTTGTGAGGACAATCTTTTGGCTTCAGAGAGATAAGTTAAATTCTTATGATCAGTACTGGAGTCTGAGTACCTTCCAAAAGGTGGCACCATTCCTTCAAGGCTAGGATAATGGCCAAAAGCTCCCTGTCGCCAATCTCGTAGTGGCTCTGAGCACTGGACAATTTCTTTGAGAAAAACCCGCAGGGTCTCAAGGCGCCACCTCCCACAGGGCGTTGGGAGAGTACTGCCCCAACCCCAAACTCAGAGGCGTCAACCTCCAATGTAAATGGCAGGGAGGGATTAGGGTGGGACAGCACTGGAGCAGATGCAAAGGCAGATTTCAAGGTAACAAACGCGTTTTCAGCTGCCTCAGACCACTGAGAGGGAGAAGCGCCCTTATGAGTCAAATCTGACAATGGTTTTACAATCGTGGAAAAGTTCTGGATGAACTTCCTATAATAGTTAGCAAAACCTAAGAAACGTTGAATGGCCTTTAACCCCTTAGGACGAGGCCATTGCAGGACTGCTGCCAATTTCTCCTGATCCATGGCAATGCCATTTTTGGAAATTACGAACCCCAGGAATGGTACTTGAGATGTATGGAATTCGCACTTTTCTAGTTTACAGAATAACTTGTACTTACGAAGTCGGAGCAAGACTTCTGAGACATCCTTAATGTGTTGAGAGATTGGCAGAGTGAATTAATATATCATCAAGATATACGACCACACAAGACTGAAGCATGTCACGTAAAATATCATTAATAAATTCCTGAAATACCGCAGGTGCGTTGCATAAGCCGAATGGTATCACCAGATATTCATAGTGCCCTGTTCTGGTATTAAACGCCGTTTTCCACTCGTCACCTTCTTTAATTCTGACCAGATTATAGGCGGCTCGCAAGTCAAGTTTAGTAAAGATCGAAGAGCCCTTTAATCTGTCAAATAATTCCGTAATAAGTGGAATAGGATAGGCGTTCTTAGGAATCAGCTTATTCAGCCCTCGGTAGTCAATACATGGCCTGAGCTCGCCACTTTTCTTTTTCACAAAGAAAAATCCAGCACCAGCCGGGGACGTAGATTTACAAATGATTCCCCTCTTAAGAGCATCCTCAATATACTCCTCCATAGCCCTGTTCTCCTCACATGACAGTGGGTAGGTGCGACCCCTGGGAGGCACCGCACCTGGAGGCAAATCAATGGCGCAATCAAAGGGCCTATGCTCAGGCAATGCGCTGGCCTCTCCTTTGCTAAATACATCACTGAATTGCCTATATTCTGTTGGCACAGCGGGAGAGGTACACATAATTCAGACCAGGAGTTAACCTCACATCTCTGCCAGTCAAATTGAGGATTATGTACATGCAACCACGGAAACCCCAAAATAACTGCATGGTGCGGGGAACGAATAATCTGAAACCGTATCTGTTCCTTGTGAAAAGCCCCCACCGTCATTGTCACCGGAATTGTCTCGAACGTAATAAATGCACGTTCCAGGGGTCTGCCATCAATGGCCTCAATTGCCACAGGAGAATCTTTCTTGCATATTGGAATGCCGTTCAAGTCGGCAAAGGATTGGTCCATGAAATACCCGGCTGCCCCGGAGTCCACCAATGCCAGGACCTCGATTACCATGTCTGCCCAAGCGAATACCACCTGAATGGTGGGTTTAGTAGTGCTAGAATCTAGGGACTGTTCTACACCACCTAGGGTCTGTCCCCCAAGGTACCCTAGGTGCGTTCGTTTCCCGGCCGTACTGGACAAGTGCGTAATAGGTGCCCTGGTTTGCCACAATATAGGCACAAGCCTTGTTTCCTACGATACAATCTCTCCTCCTTAGTGAGCTTAGTGAACCCTAATTGCATAGGTTCAGTATTATCGGCTGGTCGTTCAGGAGGAACGGGTGGTGTGGGTGGGTTAAAGAGACTGCCCTGGCCATAGTTTTTTGATTTAGCCCTTTTAGCCAACCGTCTCTCACGGATGCGGGAGTCTATTAGCATAACATAGTCGATGTATTCATCCAGATCACTGGGTACATCACGAGCGGCTATCTCATCCTTAATCTGTTCTGAGAGACCCTGGGCAAAGGCGGCAACTAAGGCCTCATTGTTCCAGCCCACCTCTGCTGCCAGGGTCCGAAACTCGATAGCATAGTCGCCCAATGTGCATTCACCCTGCTGAATTTCCATCAGCCTTTTGGCAGCAGATGCAGCCCTGCCAGGAACCTCAAACACTCGTCGGAACTTTATCACGAATTCCCTAAAGTTCAGAGTGCAGGGTCTGGCATTCTCCCACAACGGATTTGCCCATGCCAAAGCTTTGCCCGTCAACAGAGATATCATAAAACCGACCTTACTACGGTCGTTAGGAAATGCCTGGGGTGCCAATTCCAAAAATATCTCCAACTGATTAATGAATCCTCTGCATAGGGAGGGTTCGCCATCATATCTTAACGGTAACGGTACCTGGTACATTGGAAAGGATATGGTCCTGAAGATCGATCATGGGTGGATAGTAAGGACCTTCATGCACCTAGGCTAGCTAGGGTCTTTCATGCCAAATACCCACAGAAACCTAGACCCTATTCTAGGAGAGGGGGTCTTTGATCCTGTGATCCTGGCGACCTTCTGCTTGGTCGCGTCGGCGACATTGCTTGTTAGTCCCAGCGTGCGGACGTTGGTTTGCTCCAAAGCCTTGCGGCTACACGATTCAGTTGTTAGTCCAGTGTGCGGACACTGGTTTGCTCCTAAGCCTATCGGCTACACTATTCAGTGGTTGGTCTCAGCGTGCGGACGCTGGTTTGCTCCAAAGCCTTGCGGCTACACGATTCAGTTGTTAGTCCAGTGTGCGGACATTGGTTCGCTCCTAAGCCTATCGGCTACACTATTCAGTGGTTGGTCCCAGCGTGCGGACGCTGGTTTGCTCCGAAGCCTTGCGGCTATACGATTCCCTGTTGGTACGGTGTGCGGACACTGGTTTGCTCCAAAGCCTTGCGGCTGTACGATTCCCTGTTGGTCCAGTGTGCGGACACTGGTTTGCTCCAAAGCCTATCGGCTACACTACTCAGTGGTTGGTCCCAGCGTGCGGACGCTGGTTTGCTCCAAAGCCTTGCGGCTATACGATTCACTTGTTACTCCAGTGTGCGGACACTGGTTTGCTCCAAAGCCTATCGGCTATATGATTCAGTAGCTGGTCCCAGCGTGCGGACGCTGGTTTGCTCCAAAGCCTTGCGGCTATCCGATGCAATTGTTAGTCCAGTGTGAGGACACTGGTTTGCTCCTAAGCCTTGCGGCTATACGATTCCTCTGTTGGTCTCAGTGTGCGGACACTGGGTTGCTTACGATCCTGTCACTCTGTCATTATCATCCGACAGCTATTGATACATCTGGGCTGCCTTGCCCGGTATTGGTAAGGCCGGTAGAACCTTGCTTCGCGTTGCTCTTGAGGTTGCCTTACCCGGTATTGGCAAGGCCGGTACAGCCTATATCGAGGGTTGTTGGGCTGCCTTGCTCGGTATTGGTAAGGCCGGTAGAACCTTTTGCCACATTCCATCTGAGGTTGCCTTACCCGGTATTGGCAGGGCCGGTAGAGCCTATACTGTGTACTTATTGGGGCTGCCTTGCCCGGTATTTAGGTAAGGTCGGTAGAACCATGACGCTATTCCATCTGCAGGTTGCCTTACCCGGTATTGGCAAGGCCGGTAGAGCCTATTATTCCATTATCTCAGACTGTCCTGTCCGGTATATTGACAGGACCAGTAGAGTCTGCATATTGTCTTTGCTATTACTCATGATATATATATGTATGTGATTGCCATTCTAGTGATCATTTTAATTATTTCAATAATATTAAGTTTTTACCTAAAACTTGTGTCTGAGAGTCATAACAAACCGTGACACCTTATCAATAAATGCAGCAGCTTCTTCTACATTATCTTTGTTAATAGTAATGGCTGTGGAGGTAAAGTCTAGATATTTACATTTTTTTTTACAAATGCCTGTATCATAACTTCTGGTGTTTGATCTCCGCCTACCCTATAACTGTATGCTTGTTCAAATTTAATCATAAATGCAGAAGGATTGTCTGTGATTTGGGTTTTAAGGTTCTCCAAAATGTCTACAGTTGGCATCATGTCACCAGTCCTAAATTTTATTAGTTGTTGTAGACGGTCAGTTTCATTACCATGTATGGTTTCCCCAGCTGCGTCTGTGTGTGGTATGCCAATAGGTGGGGTTAGTCGCCTACTCATTTATGTAGGTAACCATACCTTAAATAAATGTTTTTCTGCTCATCGGTTAAACTGAATTTGTCAGTATTAGATTCAAAAACATCGGAATTATGAAAGGTGTCAACATTTTATTTATAGACAGGGATAGCTTTGGCCAGCTTCATTAACTGATCATGAATTTTTAGATTAACTTGGCAGCTCTATCATGAAGCCTTTTTCTTAATGCCTGTCTCTGTTTCCTCCTCATTGTCATCATGTATACTGGTGTCTGGGTTAGGTTTGATGGATGCACCCTTGTTACGTTTACCTGCACACACCTGCTTTATACTGCTATGCAGTTGTGTTATTATGTCACCATGTATGTCAACCTGATCGTTCAATTCAGTTATGCGTTGAGTTAAAAAAAGATATTTTAGTTGGACATATTTAAAGGAACAGTCTCTTACACTCCTACTTCCCCCCCCCCACACTTCTCATCTTTCCACACTGTCCCTTCTACCCTCCTACTTTCCCCTTCTCCTCATTCCTACCCACTTCTTGCCCACTTTGTGGCACAAGAATTATAAGCCCCACCCACCCAGTTAAGCCCTGCCCATTTATGACGCAAGTTGGTCGCAGCACATGAACCCTCTCTGGGGGCTCAAGAAGAGGAAGTTCACAGTTATGACTATATTGGTAAAAAGCCAACATTTCACTCATTTAGTGTTATTTTCAGAGATAAATCACAATTTGTAAGCAAACAAAATGTACTCATCTCCCAGTCTAGTGTGCCTTGTAGTTTCATCAGCCATGCATCTTAATCCACTTTAACTATATAAAAGATTGTGATTAGAACTCCTTAAACACCTTCAGTGCAAGGCCTTTAGTCAACAAATTGTTTCTTGATCATCAAAGGCATTAAGCATAAAGAAAAAAAATAAATTCAAGAATTACCTAGCCAGCCCATAAAATTGCTTATCAATTTATCACAAAGATGAAAAAATGCAATGCATTGAAATACATTTTAATGTCCCAGACTAAACTCTAAGGGCCATAGTCCCAAATAAAAAAGGATTGGCTGCACAAGCACGAGGACCACAGACCCTTTTTTTTTTTTTTTTTTTTTTCTTTTTAATGTGAGCCTGTTCAGGGCTCCCAGAATGGCATGCAGCTGCACAGGGAGCCCATAGATCCATGATGGTGCTGGCACGTCATGGGTCCTTATCGCATGTTGGATCCATGACATGCCAGGACTGTGATGGGTCCTTAAGGTGTTGAAAGCCCTCATCAACATGAATTTTCATTTCTCACCTATGGCGTAGTTGGTTTGCCCCTGAATAGTTCCTCCTCCTCCTTTAGTGCATATGGTCCTCAGTGATTTTTGAACATAATAAAGCTGGCGTAATTCCCCCCTTAAGGACCAGTGATGTGCCAGGACCGTCATGAATGTCCGACCGCTGAAGGTTCTGGCACGTCATGAGTTTGTTTTTTTATCAAAGTGTGCCTGCAGGCACTCTGATGACAACAGGTGTATAAAACCGACTGCTTCGGCCCATTCAGTTTCAGTCTCTCTTTCATTGAGTCAGTACATGTTAATCCTTTAAATGCATTACATACCCCTCTGGCACTCAAAGGGTTAAGCACTTGCCCCAGAATTCCTCCTTTTTTAGGCTGTATGAAAATCGTTCTGTAATCCACTGCTACAAATGACTTTCACATCATGCTAACAAAGAAAGAAAATAAACCCCGTAAAGAAACTGCAGCCAGTAAGTGTTTTACAGAAGGCATTCTAGAAGAATTCCATAATATTTAGCAGACACTTTTGCCCATATTTTCAAATGTAAACTGGAATTATTCTAGGATAAACCAACTGCACCATGGGGAACAAATAAAAATTCCCAAATTCCCATGTGCTTTAAGGTGGAACTACCACCCGACACAATCTTTAGCTTCACTAAGTCCCCATCTGGCGACTAGCTGCTTAGTAGCACTAGTCACCAGAATACTTACCTTATTTAATAGATTTCTGCTCTCTTCCATGGGTGACAGGCAGGAAGGAGCGTGGACATCTTGCCATTGTGACGTCCGCACGCATGCACTGGCAGTCCCAGCCGGTGCCAAATGGCTCCTAACAACGCCTCCTAGACCCGGCTGGGACTGACAGCGCAGGCACACGGACGTCACTATGGCAAGATGTCCGCGCTCCGTCCTGCCTGTCAGCCGGGGAAGAGAGTAGAAATATATTAAAGGGATAGTAATACTTAAAATGTAAAAAAAATATGTTGTAGGGTTTATCCCCCTGAGTAAAAACAAGAGTACTCCCACTGCTGAAAGGTTTTTCATTCAAAAGTTATTAATTTTCAAAGTTGAATTTTTTAGGTGCAATATCACAGTGGCCTGAAATTGTACAGTGGCGCTGTTGCTACACGATCTTATGGAGATTTATGGTCCCGGGACCAGAGCTGTCCATAGGATGGTGTAGCAACAGTGCCACTGTACAATTTCAGGCCACTGTGATATTGCACCTAAAAAATTCAACTTTGAAAATTAATAACTTTTGAATGAAACACCTTTCAGCAGTGGGAGTACTCTTGTTTTACTCAGGGGGATAAACCCTACAACATATTTTTTTTACATTTTAAGTATTACTATCCCTTTAAATAAGGTAATTATTCTGGCGACTAGCACTACTAAGCAGCTAGTCGCCAGATGGGGACTTAGTGACGCTAAAGATTGTGTCGGGTGGTAGTTCTGCTTTAACAGAGATTGTTAAATGCATTTTAACCCTTCTGCGATGTATTGGAGACCTCTCTAGCTTTCATGGGGATAAAAGCCTGATTTAATTTTTTATCTCCTATGGTGCAGTTGGTTTACTCCAAAATAACTCCAATTTGTATACATATGGGCCTCATTTTTCCACATAATAAACTAATATAGACGTAGGCAACGCTAGGCAATCCAGCAATCTACAAGTCCCATCATCCCCACCCAGCCAAAAGCTGGAGAGCCAAAGACTGCCTATACCTAAACCAAAAAACAATAATTTTGGCCTTAAAATGGTGATATTTCATGGGAATTCTGAATAAATTAACAACAATTTTACTCTATAAAAAAAATAATAAGTCTAGCAATGCACAAAACTAGGGGTGGGCGAAAAGTGTGAAAAATTTCCCGTATGACTTTTCACGAAAATGTGCTGATTTTCCACTTTCCTGCAAAAAAATTTTGCCTTTCCGCCTATTCAAAATTTTCCTCCTTTTTGCCTGTTTTAACAAATTTTCCACCTATGTTAACACATTTTTGGCATATATTTCCTATAGGTACTACATTTCCCACTGTAATATTACTTCTTCTGAGTGCTGAAGTTTAGAAATAAGTGACTGAAAGTCAACGTTGTGAGTCCTACAGCAACATGTGGGTTGAAAAATGTGTTAGCATGCAGAATGCATTTGTCCTTTGCCCACAACACTAACTCCTTGCTTAAAGGGATAGTAACACTTCGTTTTAACTTTATTTTATTTTGTAGGCATTAAAAAAACATGAAGAATGATATGTCTTATCTCTCAAACCTTTATGGTTTATGAGATATTCACAAGCAAAGTTCCCCTCCCCGCCCCTTTTTCCTAGTGTAAGCCATCTCTTCTCAGATGTGAGTCTGGTTGTATGACAGTACAGATAACAGAAGGGGACAATTTTCTTTGTATGAAAACAATGAAAGCCCTTCCCCCCTTGAAAAGTTTTTCAGCTTTTTCCATTATCTTAATTGAAGATTGTCCCTCTCTGCAGTCTACCTGGGCATCTCCCTTCTTATCTAGTTGAACAGGGGGGGGGATACTTTGTTTGTGAATATCTCTTAAACCATAAAGGTTTCAGAGATAAGAATTATATCATTCTTCATGTTTTTTTAATGCCTACAAAATAAAATAAAGTTAAAATGAAGTATTACTATCCCTTTAAGTGACACTGGCACATATTCATGATGATATCAAGTAATGAAAAAACTAAAGTACAACCTACAATGTGGCAGATGTGTATTCTAGTGGTGGTGGTGGTGGTGGTGGAGGACTGGCATGGTGTGATTTGTGTATGTATTTTACCATTGTCATACTCTATCCTCCTTCTCAGATTATTGACACACATTACTTATCGGTCATAGAAGTGGTCCCAAGTGGGGTAGATGGTGGCAAACCTTCTTCACATCCGCCCTCCACCTCCTCATCTGTGCTGCTTTTAATATATTTGTCCTGGCTTTGTCTGTCATGTGTGGTTTCTGCTACTACTACTGGAGCTAGATGTTGATGTAATTCTACTGTCAATACTACTAGGTGTCAAAGGTGCAGCACTTACAACAGCACCACCAGGGGTACTCATCAAATCTAATACTGTGGCTGTTAACCTGTGTTGCTATTGCTGGGTACTTAAAACAGGTGTGTGTGTCTGAGTGGGACTTGGACTTTGAAGAGGAAATGATGCTGATGACGATTGATAGGGTGACTGTGTGCTTTTTGACATCTGTACTTGTCCAGGGTCAGACTTTCCAATGGCTTTCTCAAACATTTTATAGACAAGCACAGTGCTCCTTAAAAGTGGTGGAAGATACAGACTTTGACTTTCTGCTAACCTTATAGCCCTGTCATCATCCTCACTCTCAACTTCATCTGTATCTGAACAAGAGAAGGATGCTTGAGGGATATATTCTAGATCTGCATTATCATCAGTCATCATTAGGTCATCCTCAGCAACATCAGCATCACCTGACAGTTCTTGCCCACTACTACCCTTATATTCCTCTAAACTTTTAGATGTCTCAAACAATTTCTTTTTACTTTTACTGTAAGAAAATGTGCTACTACTTTGAAGACAGGTGTTTTGGTGCTTGGTTGTCTATTGTCTGATGCAGCAGGTGGTTCAGCTGTTACACCTTCCTCTATTATGCTGTTGCCAGTATCTATATTTCTGCTGGCACTGGTGGTGCTGAAAATAGTTTTGCTGGGACCTTGACAAACTGCATCCTCCCTTGGAGTAGAGGGATCATCATCATTGATTGCACACGCTGCAGCAACCATTGCAGCAGTCAGTTTTTGAACTACTACTTTAATCTCATGTCCCTGTACTGCTCCACCCCTCCCCCCTCCCCCTTCCCCTTGTGCATTTGCTGGACATTCCGCAACTACACTGTATTTTTTTACTGTACGGTACACAACACAACTGATGCAGCTGTATGATGCTTTGCCTAAGCCCAGTCTATCTGTCACTGTCACCTAAGACATTTCGTTTTTTATTCTTTTTTATTTTTTTTTTATTATTTATTTTTTAAGTTGTCCACCCTGTTGTCTGTCCAAAAAAAATTATAACTGAAAAACAATATCAACAACATCTTTCCCCAGACTACCCCACCCAGCACAGAGACAATAACAGCAAGATCTGCAAGCAAATAGGTCCCTAGCTGCCTGTGTCTTTCCACTCAGTCACATGGAATTTTAGCACGCAAAAGGTTAAAGGTATAGTAATGTCATAATTATATAAAAAGTAATATTGTAGACCAGAATAGAAGAAATCCATTGATGCAATTCCTATCTCTCAGACCTTTATGGTTTGAGAGGTAGAGCATTCTAAAGTTTCCCACTCCCTCCCCTTCTCCTGACATCAGCTGTAAGTTGACAGCAGGAGTTCATGGTCCGGGGACCGTCAGGTGGCTCTTCAGCAGAGCCAAAATATTGTGATTTAAAAAGAAATACTTCATTGGAGCGGTCTACAAAGTGTGCTCGGTTTGCAAGCACACTTTTTAGACCGTTCCAAAGAAGTATTTCTTTTTAAATCATGCTATTGTGGCTCTGCTGAAGAGCCTCCTCGTGTCAGCTGACACGGATCTCCTTCTGTCTGCTTTATAGCTGACATCAGGGAGGGTGGGGAACCTTAGAACACTCTATCTCTCAAACCATAATGGTCTGAGAGATAGGAATTGCATTGATTGGTTTCTTATTTTATGGTCTACAATATTACTTTTTATATCATTAAAGGGATAGTAATGTTTCATAATAAAAGCAGCTCTAATTAATCATCATAGTATTTGGGCCTTGGAGTGTGTTATTTCAATTCTGTCAGAGTTGTAGTTCAAGAGTAATTGAATGATAAAGTATCCCCCTCCCGCCCCTTTTACTGATGTAACACTGCTCAGCTCAGAGTAGCAGGGAGGTACCCAGGTAGATTGCAGAGAGGGACAATCTTCAATTAAGATAAGGGAAAAAGCTGAAAAACCTGTCAAGGGGGGCAGGGTTTTCATTGTTCTCACAGTAAGAAGATTGTCCCTTGCTGTTATCTGTCTGGTCAAGCAACCCGATTCCACATCTGAGGTGGGCAGTGTTACACTAGGTAAAAGGGGCGGGAGGGGAATACTTTATCATTCAATTACTCTTGAACGACAACTTTGGTAGTATTGAAATAACACTCTCTATGGCTAAAGTACTATGAAGATTAATTGGAGCTGTTGTTTTTGTGAAACATTTCTATCCCATAAGACATTACTATCCCTTTAAGGACCAGAGGAGTGTGCAACACATTGCTGTACATTGTGTTGCATATCTCTCTGATCCTTAAAGGGTTACAACATCTTTGTTTAATCATTAATCATGGAAAATAGGAAAATTTAAATCTTCCACTTCAGTCAAACTACATAGTTTCATAAACTTTGGACTAAAATGGAAAATTTATATGCATGTCTCTAATTTACAATCAATTATAATGATACCAAACCATGTGTCCATGATTAACTCATCAACAACAAATTAATCTATACAGGCAGCATTACTGAACTGGAAATGATTGTACTTTTCTGTAGATTTGTTACGGATCCTGCTCATTCCAGTTCCTACTTTGTATATTTGCTTACTGCAGGAATCTAGAATTACGTAACGGCAAATAAAAAAATAGAATTAAAATAAAATGTCTCTTTTGTATATTTATTGAGGCTCAGTGATGGGGTGAAGTTCCTAATTTCAATTTTTTTTAACAAGTGGCGCAACAAAGACTTTATCTATTACTGTCACTATGTCTAATATCAGATTGCCCTGATTTAGCTCCAACCCTGACTCCAATTGATTTAATTATTTGACATTTCACCCTGCATTCACCTGGCCATTCTATGCACTGGACTTTTACAGAACTGGCCTTGATAAGATTATTTCTTTTCTTGCTGCTTCATTCATCAGATAGAGAAGAACTCTTACCTGCCCATTGGAAATAGACATTGGATCCTCTGCTCCAGTCTGCTGCCTTGCTCTGACATTCTCAGCAATTCCAACATGCAAGTTTCAGTTTGAGATTTCAGTGTTGCCAATTTAAAGGAGTTTCAAGATATCCTATTTCTGCTTACTATAACCTCTCATTCTGAAGTTCTTCTTCTATATCGCCACCAGAAAAAAAATAACTTTCAAAAAGATTTTCCTCATCTTGGCTGTACCTTTTTTGATTGCAGCTAGTAACGACCATGTCTCCATGATAAGCAAGTCCTTACTTCTGTGCAATAACAGAAGTCAACTTCTTGGAGGTGTGAGGGGGTTATAGGTGGTAGATTTCTCCAAGAATTAATGTAAGATATCTGGCGTGGTCGCCATTTGGATAGCTGTGACCACAGTTTTGGTTTCTCCATTTGTCAACAACTGGAATCCTCTTAGTCTTCTGCTGCTTCTGCAGTCCAAAGGAACTCTTTTCAATCATGATGGATTCATACACTGGACAGAACCGTATACTTGCGGCAAACTGGTAAGATGATTTCCATTTAATGACCTGAAAACGATAAGGCAGAGAAGGAAATTGATTTTATTGACCAATTAATCACCATACACATAAAGGGGAGTATAGGGTCAATACAAGACCATTTTAACATCCTGCCAGTAATTCAATGCTATGGAAGCAGAAACAGCTATAGCTTATAACTCTCCCATAGTCTGCTGGTTTGCTGTTCAGATTACCAGTGTTTGCATAGCTGAGTGACATCAGCACCTTAGTCTGAACTTATGGTAGCTTTTTCCTGTCTCCACAGAAGCCCTGTGTGTGCAAACCTGCTGTTAGTTGGCTTCTATGGAGAGGGGAAAAGTTCCCATGAGAGCCAAGTAGGCCAATGATATGACCCAGCTGTGCAGATATCAATGATCTGTGCAGCAAACTGACAGTCAACAGCTGATTTATGAGCTATGGGAATTATATTCCCAAAGCTCTGAAGGCACTGACAGTAGGTTAAAAGGATCTCTTATTTACCCTATACTGCCCAGTTAAGCTCAATGCACCATTAGGGTTAAGGTTTAGTTGTAATCTAACAAGAAAAATCCAGTGCGCTCAAATCCTTCAGATGCAGCTTAAGAAACGTTCATAGGTAAGCACACTGATTGAATTGCGAGTTTTTGACTATGTATTTAGATCTTTCCTAATTTTACATATGGCATTCCATTTATTTTTGCCCCAGAAGTATACTTTGTCATTTCATTTGCTCTTTTTATTATGAATTAATAAAGGTTAAGATTTATCCCCATACGCTCTTTGTCCAGGTAACAGTTGATCATTCATGCTGAGTGCTAGTCTGGCAGGGTTTTTCTTTTTGTTTTGTCCTAAGGCTTAGTTGTAGGAGAAATTTCCAAGGCGTTCATGGACGCTAATTCCACAGTTAATAAGTCAACAGAAAAACAAAATCTTGTTAAATGACCCTTCACTCCTGGAGTCTGGAAGCTGGTGGAACCCGTGTTCTATCATGGGGGGGGTTATTTTAGAGATTAACTGGCCATAGCCAAGGCCCATCTTCCAACTTGACTTCAAGTTCCTGATATACTATACCTGAAGGATTTTATAAGCAAGTGAGGCATTTGACGACCATGGTGTGCAGCGATTCTGGCAGCCATTCCCAGGTCTGGTGCAAGTCTTTTACCTATTAATAGCATAGACAGACTTCTTTTGCAAAGCAATGAAGGCTGAGATTACTAAAGGAATACTGTTTCTCTGATGACTTATTTCACTGGACGCTAAAAAGTTGGTAAGAAGACAAACGCACCATAAGGGACAACTAAAAATTCCCATTTGATTTAAACTGTCCTTTTTACCCCATTTAATGCTAGATAGTCTGCAGTGCATTGCTTTGTACTTTTGTAGTTTTCACTCATCCACTAAGTTGCAACTAGTTTGTTCTGGAATTGCACCTCTGGAGCTTTCTGAATTAGGCCCATAGTTCTGCACATCAACATATCAAGTGAATGTATTCCATGCTCTAGGTCTATGCTTTGCAACTTTTGACTCTCCAATGTTTGGGGATTACAGCTCTCATGATTTCCAACCACCTATTGGCAAGTGCAAGAATTATTATACTGAATCATTTGGTAATAGCATAAGTAGAGTGATTTGGTTTATAAATTTAATGCATTACTGTTTGTTAATTAGAAAATTAGATACACTTGCATGCTGAGAAGTTCAATTTTGCAGATTTTAATTTTATATAATAGGTCATTTGGTAATATTCTGAAGGTAATGGTTTGTATAAAACAAGTTTTTTTAAAGATTTATTTTTACATGGATTAAGAATGAGGATTTTGGAGAATGTTTATCCATGTGTAAGGTTTAATTATATTCTAATATAAAGTTAAGCAGTTAAGGGAGGCATTGTCAAACCCAAATACAGTTGAGGGCCATATAGTCAACATTTCCATCCATGGAAAGCTGCAACATTGGCTGCTAGGGTCTGTGAATGTATGTATATATGCATGTATGTAAAGTAATGGTAACTTCACACTATGTAAACATGAGCACTCGACTTATCAAAGTGAAAATGAAGTGTTGATTTATTGGCAATATTTTGTTCCTTGAAGGACCTTTATCAAGACAACCAGAACACATAATCTGTGACCTTATATACAAAAATGTGTATGAAAAAAGGCACCAGATACCCATGTCATGAAAAATGATGACTTCAAAAATCACTACATCAGTGTCACATATTTAAATAGTGGGCTTTCTACCCAATGTTACCAAATGATATGAAAACACAAATCAAGCACACAAATATACAAAAGCTCCCCACAAACAATTATATACACTTATTTACATTATATTACCTAGACTCCTATCAGAAAGGAAAGAAAAAAAATCAGTAAACTATATGATGAAATTCCATAATACTTCAATTGTATAGAAGATGTATAACCGCAGCAGAAGAAGGTTAACCATATTCAGCCATCACAAAAAGTCCCTTTTAACAGAAGCCTATCCCAAACAAGGAAAGCAACACAGTAGAAAATAGTGGAATAATAGAAATTGCACTATCCACTAGGGTGCTCAGCTTGACACCATATTTCTCTATCATTGTAATTTAATGCTCTTCTGTGGTGACCTTAAATGGATACCAGAGTTATATTATGGTTAATTCAGTTGTAGAATGATACAATAGAAATATATATCCTCCAAATTCAACATAATAGTAAATTAAATAAAAACAGATATCTTCTGTATGAGCCAGTATCTTAACGTGTGCTGCTTACTAGAAGACATCTTGGAGACCTATTGTCAGGACCAACCTTGTGATGAATTCTTGAAGAGGAAGCACAAATTGCAATACAATATATCTCTTGTTTGTTCAGTAGTACATATCCAAGTTAATACAAGGTTGCACCATCCGGTGGTCTCAAGTAGTTAAGTGGATTCTTTATAGCTTTCTCACATCTGAATGAGTCTGGGGCTCAATCTGTGCGGCTTACTAGTGGACATCATGGAGAACAATTGTCATGCTCAACTACCTTGTGATGAATCCTTAAAATGGAAGAACACATTGTTAATTCAGTAGGATGTAAGGTAGCATCACCAAGTGGTGGTCGCAATAGTTAAGTTAATTCTTTGTAACATTCTCAATATTTTTCCAATAAAGGAAAACTATTGATGATGATGATGTAGCATGTACCTTACACCATGTGTCATACAAAAACAATTCTAAAATGCAATTAAAACACAAATCAATGATGATACAATCATTATGAGGGCTACTAACGATGGGGGCTCAATTAGGATCCTCAACTATTCTGACTAAAATTAAGAAATTATCTTCCTACCCAGTACAGAAGAAAAAAAATCCACAAAAAGTATTAACAGAAAGTAAAAAAAAAATATCACATTCCCACAGTATACAAATCCTAATCTAAGTACCTTAGAAAAATAAAGGCAAAGCAAATCAGGGTATAAAATATCTAAAACTAATAAGTAAAACAATCAACACATATGGTCAATGTGGGTGGGGGGTCATCAATACTCCACCAGTATATATTTGCAAATATAGCATGCTGATTGCATAATCACAGGTGTTCTACAGTTGCATAGGTATCCTAGTGATGAGTGGTGAGGTGTTAAATTGTAAAACCTCTCTGGCAGTCAGAAGGGTAAAGTGACTGAGAAAAAAACTCCCATTTATCTAAACGGGATTTAAACACCTTAATACTGGACTCTGTGAAGAATCTCAAATGCATGGGCTGCAAGTTTTTGGATAAAGGGCTGATATGCATGGGTTATGGGCAAGAAGTATCAAGAAGTATCATTAGGTATGTGATGAGGTAGATGATGGGCAAAATATGCTTATAAGCTTATGTATGCATGTATTTATTGGTTTATATGTAATGTGTATGTAGGTTTACATTTATTAAATCTGTGGCTATTGGCTAGTTGGGAAAATAGCTTAGGGCTATATATCCTGGAAAAAGGTTAAATGCAATTAGGTACATTCTGTGGTTTAGGAGGTATCTACGAGAAAGTAGAATATAAGTGTGTGTTGATTTGGATTGTCACATGATATTAGGTTATGCGTACCTCCCAAAATTTCAAATGGCCAAAGAGGGACACTTATTTTACCTGGTTTACACAGGGGTGTGGCTGGTGGGCAGGGCATTATCGATAGGTTTTAGGCTGTTTAGTGACCTACTGACACCTATGTGTGTAACCTAATAAATGATTCATAACAAGACCAAAGTATTTTATTTACACAGGCTAATTTATAAACACATATACTGACGTTTAAACAAATATTAATGTTTTATTGCTGTAAAGCAACATTATACACTTATATATGTATAACAAACTCTGCTTTCTTAAAAAGAGGGACATCAGGGTGGGAAAGAGGGACAGAGGGATTTAGGTCTAAAAGAAGGACTATCACTCCTAAAGAGGGACACTTTGGAGGTCTGGGTTATGCAGTGGCATATTTGCATAACAGTTTCTATAACTTTGTGGAGGAAAAAAGACATTGTGTGATATAGGACTGTGGTACTGCAATGAATGGGAGATCTGAGCTGATCAAGTGTTTCAGTTGGATGGGGTACTTGGTAAGTAATGAAATGTGCAGGTTGGTGACTATTACATATCTGGTTTGAAAGAGAAATGGCAGAATTAAAGTGGAACTTTCACCTGAATAACATAGCGCTGCAAATGATAATTACATCAGCGATATCCACAGACTAATACTTGAAAATAAAACTAATTGCTGCATTAACAAAAAACATAACCTTCTATGCAGGCAGGCACCGGCTGGGATCTTGCAGTAGGCGCTCTCTGCACCTGCACTGTCAGTCCCTTCAGGCACAGTGGCAGTCAATTCACCAATCGTGGAGTTGAAGGGGACGGGCAGCGCAGATGCAGAGATGCCGTCTCTGCAAGATGTCGGTGCTGTTCCCCAGTGCCTGCCTGGTTAAAGGTTCTTTTTTCATTAATGCAGCAATTAGTTTTATTTTCAAGTATAAGTCTATGGAGATCACTAATGTAATAATCATTTGTGGCTCTGTGTTATGTTATGTGAAACTTCCGCATATTCGTGATCATGTAATTAGTGGACGATTTGGACTGATCAGGTGCTAAATATAAATTAACTGATTTTAGCTACAGCAACTTATATATGTGCATTTTGCTGGCTGTGATGTGTGCCAAAAAATGATGTCTTGTATCTGCGAAACACTTGGGGTCTCTCCCTAAGTGTAAAGGGTAATCCAGACGTGGACCCCTTGCTCTCAGTGCCTAGGGAAGCCAGCTGCACCTCACTGACGAGGCCCAAATAAGGCCGAAACGTACGTCTGGGGTTAGCTGGTTTTTCCATGCAGAGGGGACTTGCCCATCATTTTGGTACTGGACCATCCTTATGGGCAGGATTAGTCTAATATGTATGTGAAAATTTCTCCTCTGTAATGGCACTAGAAAGCTAAAATGTGATGCTCTTGAGTTGTGACTAGCCAGAGAACAGGCCATTGTGCTTTTGTTCGTGCTCAGAGCCTCTCACATCATTTTTTGGCTTGGCTGTGATGTGTGAAACGTTTGTCTCTGATGATGTGCCGTGAAATGGCTTCAATTGTCTAGAAAAATTTAAAAAACAAGTTTTAATATGTACCTCTGTATCCCGTGTTTACACAAAATTTTCATAAAAATGTAGACAAAGTAGTACTTTAATAAAAGAAGGCGATATATAAGCTGAATTAAACTGTAAGGTGTTGTAAATATAATATTTAACCCCTTAGTGACCAACTGTTTAAAAATGTTGTACCCTTAGTGACAATGGCTTTTTGCATTTCTGCAGTGTTTGTGTTTAAGCTGTAATTTTCCTCTTTCTCATTTAATGTACCCACAAATATTATATACTGTTTTTCTCTCCATAAGAAGGGCTTTCTTTAGATATAATTATTTTCAATATATCATGTAATGTATTTAAAAAAATAATAAAAATATGTAAATAACTAAAAACCACTTGTCCAGACTTTTACATGAAAAATCTTTTACTTATCTACAAACCATAATTAAAAAAGCTCCTAAATATATTCTAATATTTGTCCTGAATTTAGAAATACCCAGTGTTTACAAGTTTTTTGCAAGTTATAGGGCAATATGTACAAGTAGCACTTTGCTATTTCAAAACCATTTTTTTCCCAAAATTAGCGATAGTGACATTGTAACACTGATATCTGTCATGAATCACTAAATAATCCCCCAAATGTATATATTTTTTAAAAGTAGACAACCCAAGGTACTAAACTTGGGGTATTTGGACTCTTTTCATGTAACCATTTTACTACAAATCTATGCCAAAGTTTGCAGAGAAAATTTTGTTTGGGTGATTTTTTTGACACAGATTGCAATTTAGGAATACATTTACTGAGAATTTAAAGGGTTACTGCTAAACAACACACCCAGTGTGTTCATCAACATCTCCCGTGTACAGTGATACCACCCATTTATAGGTTTGTCAGGTTCTTTGGGGGCTAAAAAATGCCTTATTTGGGAGGTGCGCATTTCAGTTTTCCAACTTGGAATTTTGACATCTGTCATCATGCACCCATGTCCTGTTAGGGGCATTTTTGAAGCCAGCCAAATGTAATTTACCCCCAACAAACCATATATTTTTGAAAGGTAGACATCCTAGGTTATTTCAAATGGTGGTATTTTTACACTTTCCTTGCACTAATTCTACCACCAGCATTTGTCAAACTTTTGGGTAGTAATTTTGTCTTATTTTTCATACACATTGTTCTTCAGGCATGAATTCACAGATCCTGTTATGTGTTACTGCCAAACAACACCCCAATATGTGTTCAGCAACATCTCCTGAGTACAGTGATACCACCAAAGCATATGTTTGGTTGTTGGGGGGTGCAATGCCAAAATTCTGACATGTGCTTGTCATTTTTCCAATTTGACTATTTTCTTTTTTCTTTTTAATTTGCCTATTTTCTTTTTCGGGACTTTTTTACATATCCCAATTTATTTTGTTGCCATGAATCTGCATATATTTGAAACATTGACACCCAAAGGTATTGTATATGGAATGTTTTGATTCCTTTTTACACACACATTTCTTTTTGACTATGATTTCGGAGAGACTGTTGTAGGTTACTGCAAGAAAATACCCCAGGTTGTTTTTTTCACGGCCTTCTGAGTACACCCATGCCCCCCATTCATAGGTTTGCCAGTATTGTGGGAAAATTCAGTTACAATTGTAGGACTTGTCATTTGAATTTACATTGAGAAAGTATTTCTTCTGAAAGACCTATCTTTAGTTTAGGGCCTATTGCATACCTCAGTTTTATTTATTGCCATGAATGTGTATATATTTGAAAAGTTGACATCCCAAGGTATTGTATATGGAGTGTTTTGATGCCTTTGATGCAACCATTTTAGACAAAAAAATTGGAGAAAGCGTGTGGTGGTAATTTTTCAATGTTCATTTTCACACACACACACACACACACACACACACACACACACACACACACACACACATTGCTTTTTGTCTGTGATTTCAGAGAGACTGTTGTAGATTACTGCAATGAAACGTACCAGGTTGTTTTCTGCAAGGCCTTCTGAGTACACCCATGCCCCCCATGCATAGGTTTGAGAGGGGTTTTGATAAAATACAGCACCAATTTTAGAACTTGCTCATAAAAATGGAGAGGTTACATGTAAAAGTCTGGAGCCGTAAAAGCAAAAAAAATGAACTCAGGAACAGTAAAAAAACAAATTAAAAATGGACCAGAGTATGGTAGCGTTGGAAGCAGTCACCAATGCAGAGTACAGGTTGCCCAGGGCAATTAGGACAGTAGAATGTGGTGTCCTTTCTTTGCCCCCTCTTATAACAGACTCTGCTTTTTTGGGGGGGTTTCTGCTGTGTCGTAGTAGGTGGAATTTTAAAAATAAAGTGGGTAACCCCAACTCTGCTTTCGCCCATCACTGCCCGGGGAGCAGGTGCATCTTAGTACAAAATCCCCAAAATGACCTGAAGCTGAAGCTGTAAAAAAGTCAGTTTCATTCCAGGGTTTGCTTTTTGTACAATATAAAAGTGTTGTAGGTTGCAATTTGCATAATATAAATTGCAACCTTTTTGTACCAAGCCCTTGTCTTCCACATAATTAGGTGGAACTGTAGCAGCTGATCTGACAGATCAACCCCATCCATATGCTGGTTATAATCCTTGATGCACACTGGCTTGTTTGTGACCTCAGCTCTGCCACATACAGAGACCTCCACAATCCTCTCAGTGTGGATGGTGGTGAGAAGGTATACATCCTTCTTGTCTCTTTACTTGACTGCCAAGAGCTCCTCTTGATGCAGAGCTGAGGTCTCCCACCTTTGTAGCCAGGTGTGTGCCAGTTGTTCTGGGAATCCTATGCGGTTTTTGCGAATAGTACCGCGAGCTGCTGTTTCAAAACAATACAGTAGCTTGAACAAAGGGACACTTGTATAAAAATTTGTCAAGATACAAGTGGTACCCTTTGTTCAACAAGGGGGAGAATTAGGTCCCAGATAATCTTGCCATTGGTTCCCAGATGTTTTGGGCAACCTGGAGAGTCAAGGTGGTTATCCTTTCCCTTGTATCACCGGAAGGCCCGAGTATACCCACTCTCGCTCTCACAGAGCTTATACACTTTCACTCCATAGCTGGAGTGCGTGGAAGGAATATACTGCTTGAATCCCAGCCTTCCCTTATATTTCATCAGGGATTCATCCACGCAGATATCCCTTCTAGGTGTATAAGTCTCTCCAAACTTGGCAGCGAGGTGGGTAATCAGGGAGCGGATCTTATACAGCCTGTCAAACTGGGGGTGATCCCTAGGGGGGCAGAGGATGTTGTCAGCAAAGTGCATGGAATGAAGTATCATTTCATACCTCTACCTAGACATACACTGAGCATAAATGGGGGTACAGAAGATGGGGCTAGTGCTCCAGGAAGAGCAGATGGAGGGCCTCTTGATGATGCCCATCAGCATCGTAAGTGCCCAGAATTTGCGAAATTCTGGCACATCAATGGGGGCCCATGGCTGCTTTGCCAAAAAAGAATGTGGATTAGCAGCGTGGTACTGCTGGGCATATAGATTTGTTTGAGAGACAATTTCCCCCAATACATCATCCCCCAGAAAGAGCTCTATAAACTGCAAGGGGGTAAATCCTGTGACATCAAGACTGATACCAGGATCTGCAGTGAAAGGAGGGATATCTGGCCTATGGAGATTAGGCGCTACCCACTCCTCATCAGCAATACCAGCTGGAGCAACATGTCTAGCAACCACAGATACATCACTAGATGATGAATCTGAGAACTGACCAGGGTCAAAGTCAGAGCCTGAATCAGTGGACTCATAATCTGAGGCAAGGATGGCATAAGCCTCCTCAGCGGTATAAAAATGCTGCAACCGCTGTGACATTACTATAAATAATAGATCAATGCCTAAGCAAAGAAGGGGTTAATAGGTCTCACAACTGTTTTAAATCTATAAAAAATAACCCCTAAAAAATGCACAGACAGCAAAAAAGTGCTGATATGCAAGATCACTGCTTATGCAGTGATCAGTGACAGGGAAGAGGTTAATACATGGAAATTAAAGGGTTAAAGGCTCTGAAAAGAGCCTTTGGGTCTCACAATACACAAATTAATAAAATAAAACTACTTAAAATTCTCACTCTAATACAGATCTGTCTCCCTCCCTCACTAAAACACAAGTGAGGAGAGGGAGGCAGATCCACGGTGGTCAGAGTCAATATTTACAAATATTGACCTGACCAGGCAAATGGTGATCATTATTATGATCACTGGTATTATAGGGGCAATTTCTGATTGGATGTTGCTAGTCTGCCTCTATGATGAGGCAAGCTAGTAACACCTCCAGAAGCCACATGATGCCATTACTCCACAGGGGCCTACACAAATTTATTTTTATTATTATATATATTTTTTTTTCATTATTATTATTATTTAACTTTAGCCGAGTGCCCCAACCCCTCGAGGCACTTAGCACTTGTTGCAGAACATGAGAAGCATTGCCGATCACTTCCGATACTCTGCTTTAACTCCCGGCGTGTCACATGTGAAAGGTGGATATGCCTATCACAACCCAGAAGTGATCGCTCACCGGGAGTGATCACAAGCACCGAGGGAGTTAAACTCAATTTTGCAGGATGCCTCAGCATCAAGGCATTCCTGCAGTACTGTTACAGAGGCTGGAAGCAATCACAATTGCTTCCAGTGCTCTGTTTACCGGAGGACTTACCAGGTATGTCCCTTGTCACTAAATGACAGTTTTTGCTGGACGTACCTGGTAAGTCCATTGTCATTAAGGGGTTAAAGGCAATTATTATTTTATAGTAAATACAATGGATGTTGAATTTACCATCTCTACTTGGAGAGCATTAAGTGCATACACTAACTTTTTATAAAATGTATCATATCCCAGAGGCACAATGCCAGGGAAAGGGGAGTCACAGGGTCAGGGGAATGTTGCGGGCTCCCATGACCACTAGTCAGGCTGCTCGTCTTCACTTCCTCTTCCATCTCTGCAGGATAGTCACGCTAGTCCCACCACCAGCTGCTTCAATATAATCATCATCACCCCCTTCCTCACTCCCAACACTCTCTAACCGCTGCATGATAGTAGTAGTGGGACTACTTGGGGATGGCAAGTTTGACTTAGGGTCACCTGCTGTCACACTTGCCATCAGCTCCTCCTTCCCTAATAGGGTTGCCACCTTTTCTTAAAAAAAAATATCGGCCATGGCATTCTCTCCATAGACTTAACATTGGACAGAAGCCAATTTTTTACTGGCCTGCTGGTAAAATACTGGCTGGGTGGCAACCCTATTCCCTAAGGATCACAAGGCACACTGGCAACAGGCACAAGTTGCTGACCTGTCCTCACACTGCTACCCACTTCTTCCTGTTCCTGTGACACTATTTTCCCCAAGATCCCATGGGACAGTTTAGGGGGACTGGGCATCATTGGGTCTGGGGAATCAGGGCTCCCAGGCCCTTCAATGCTGCTGGTGGACACTTCCTCCATCTCCTCCTCCTCAGTCTCACTGGACACATAAAGGTCCTTCCAGCTCCTCCTTTTCTTTGTAAACCTGGTGCTCATAGTGATATCACACACTATGAGCCTCTGCTGCCTTCATTTTTCTAAATAAAGCACCTACTCTGTGTATCTCTAGCTACTTGTGTTGTGTTTCACTTGTTGGAAACGTCAAGTTTTTGTGTGCGAAAATACAAAGTACATGTAAATAAACGGGCGGGAAGCTTGTAGCCATTTAAAAAAATAGCAAAAACATTTTGGCAATAGACAAAAATGGCAAAGATTTTAAGGGCTTTATTTAAAGTGGATTTTCCCATGAGAAAACAGACAACCAAATGGTTTTCACAGATTTTTTTCACGGGAACAGGACCTTTCGCCCACCCCTAGTTATTTCCTACCACGAATATTTTGTACAGAAGCATAGCTGCCAACTGTCCTGATTTACGCGGGACAGTCCCAATTTTGGGGCTCAATCCCACTGTCCCTCTTCCCACACTGAGGTATATCTCCCACAGAGTGTGAAGTAACACAAGCCCCCCCATGTTAGGTGACTGACCCATTGGCATGCTTATAAGCCTGCAAGATGGAGACTAATGCCCAGCTAGGATTGGCTGCATGTGCAGCAGCAGCCACATAAACACTGCACGTTGACACTCTAGTCAGATGCCCTCGCAAAGCCACGTCCTCAGCAGTAGAAGCATGTTAATTATTGCAGAACTTATGGATCTGTGGGTACACAACAAAACACACTACACCATAATGAAGGGTATACCGATCCATCCAGTTAGCTAAGGTATTGGAATTTTGTGTAATCTATTAACCCTTTGATTGCCTGAGGGGTACGCAATGTGATGATTACTACTCTGGCACTCAAAGGGTTAATATTATCGTCTTGGACAAGTCAGAGAAAGCAGGATTAGAGAGAGAGATGGGGGATAACACCCATGGTTGCTTCTTTTTGCCACACCTACACATGTGCATGTTAAGTATTGATAACCCTTCGAGTGCCAAAGTGGTGTGTATATAATTTTATCACATTGCTCCACAGCAATGAAACTCACATTAATGCTTAAACTTCAGTGTGCATAAATTAGTATGTGTAAATAAAATACTTTGCTCCTGCTCAAAATTAGTTATTCAATTACACAAGTAGGTGTTAGATTATGAAATAACCAAAAATAATTTTGGTAATTCCATGCCCACCAGCCACGCCCCCAGCAACACCCCCTAAAAGTCCAGTGTCCCTCTTTGGCCATTTGAAATGTTGGGAGGTATGCAGAAGTGATATCTTTTTGCTCTTCTTGGGCTAGATTCTATTGCAGGTGCTAAGTTTATCACTGCTTTTATCTCCAGTTTTCCACATAGACTTCAATAGGAAAATATTTGATGAAACAGGAGGTAACATTTATCTCCTGCAATAGAATCTAGACCCTTCTTTGTTCAGCTCACTGTACATGGTCCCCTAAGCTAGGCATCTACTTGTCAATTGGCTAACACGATACATTGTTTTAATCTAGTTTTCAAGGATGCAAACTTCAATTCAAGATGACAGTTCCACTGACTAGCACTGAAAACATCTCTACAATTCAAGTGTTTAACCATTTGAGTGCCAGAGGGGTACACAACACATGGCAAAGCCACTCTGGCACTCAAAGGGTTAAAATCCCTATTTAAATCAATTAGAATTTGTATTTCATCTGCATGTTTAAAAACGTGATTCAAAACTGCCTATGTGGTGTATTAGCAAAAAGTTCACCATATGTATAGATTAGGAGAGAATTATATTTTTATTTCTGAAAAAAGGGACATTTAATTAAACTCTCTCTCTGTGGAGCACATAGTTTAATTACCATATGAAACCACATTAAAATGAATCATAAGCATAAATTAGCTTATCATACAGCACTAAAAGTGCTCGCCATACAGGAATAAAAGTATTAATACATCCTAATCTATGCATCTGCTGGTCTTTTGGCTAACATGATACATAGGTAATGTTTAATGAAGTTTTCAGATGGGGAAACTTTAATTCAAGTTGACAATTCCACTTACAGTCAATATACAATTTGTTCTACATGTTTAGACATGAAATCTGAAATTAACTTCTAACACCCAATAGGTAGAAATTCTGCCAGTAGATTACTAAGTGATTATTGATAGTTCCTGAGATTCATGCTGAGAAGTGTTTGCAAAATCCTTTCAACATTGGAAGAATTAATATGGTTATAGTAAGTAATCATACATACCTCCCAAGTGTCAGTTTTTGGATGTACAGTCCCTCTGACACCCTCTCTCCCACTTTCCTACCCAGATGTCCTTCATTTTAGCAGATCAGAATGAGTAGTGTGTATATATAGATATCACATTGCTCCATAGCAATGAGATTCACAATGTTTATATACATTTCATTATATTATATATGTTTATAAATGACTGTGCAATTAAAATACTTTGTCTTGTGCAAAATCATCTACTCAGAGCTGTTAATAAGTCATGAAGTAGCCTAACAATTCTCTGTACATCACCCACCAGCCACATCGAAAACAACATCACCTAAAACACAATTGTCCCTCTTTGGCCATTTGAAATGTTAGGAGGTATGAATTATATTAAAGGAGAACTACCACCCCTATACAATTTTGTCTCATACTTAACTTCATATAGTGATTAGCTTGAACATTTGTTTTAATTTCTTATAAAATTTGTGGTATAGCTACATTTAAAGATTTAAAAATGATCTAGGTCCTTACTTCCAGACAGACTGCAGGTACAGCTGTGCACTGCAGTCTGTCGCTCTTCTTCTGCTCCCCTCCCATTTAGTGTCTTGATCCCACCTCCTCCGTGATTGAGATTTTCTCTGTGTAAGCTGGTGTGCTTTCAATGGCCAGAGAGTGCTCCAGCTTACAAGGAGAAATCCTCCGTCATTGGTGGAGGTTGGATCGAGATGCTACATGGGAGAAGAGCAGAGGAAGAGTGACAGACTGCGGTGCAGAGCTGTACCTGCGGTCTGTCTGGAAGTAAGGACCTTTAAATTTAGCCAAACCACCACTTTTATAAGAAATTAAAACAAATGTTCAAGCTACTTGCTATATTCGGTTAAGTATGAGACAATCTTGTATATGGGTGATAGTTCCCCTTTAACCACTGCAGTGCTGTCATAAATCTGTCACATACTTGGCACATTAAGAAAACAAAGTACTGCAGTGCTGAGAAACCAACATTTCCTACCACATGTGGCCTATTTGGCAGCAAATGTAGTCGGAAACTGGATGCATCTTAACTGCTTTAGTGATTAGGGCGGAACTATCATACAATTAATATTGGCACCCAATATATTTGTAACCTAGTGATTTGCAAATTACTATCTTTAAAGTCAATATGTTCACGTTATTGCTGATAAACCACTTCTTTCCAAGGCATCGGGTTGCACAGAGCTTACAAGGGAAGGAACTTCCGGTTACCATAAGGTAACCAACTAGCATCACCACCAATGCTGGAAGTGAACGTGACAGACAGCGCTGTCCTTTCCTGAAAGATGTCTGCACTGTCTGTCCTCTCATTCCTGCTGAAGAAGCAGTTTATCAGCATTAACATGGACATAAACAAAACAAAAATTACTAATGACCTATACTCAGCAAGGGACAAAGGACAATTCAGTATACGAATCCTACTAGATCTATCTGTTGCTTTTGACACTGTTAACCATGCACTCCTACTGGACAGACTGCACACCCTTGGCATCTGTGACACATCTCTAAAATGGCTTTCCTCCTACCTCTCTAAACGTACTTTCAGTGTTTCTTTTGCTAACACTTTCTCATCTCCCCTCGACCTCTCAGTAGGTGTTCCTCAGGGATCAGAGCTGGGACCACTTCCCTTTTGCCTCTTCACTTGGTGACTTCATCTTATCTCTTGGGTTTAATTACCATCTGTATGCGGATGACACTCAAATCTATCTCTCTTTCCCTTACCTCACTCCAGCTGTGCAGTCTCGAGTCACTCAATGTCTGTCAGCTATTTCATCATGGATGGCCCACCGCCATCTTAAACTCAATATGGCTAAGACAGAGATGGTGGTGTTCCCTCCAAAAACCCATCCACCAACCCCCTGTTTCATCACAATAGGCAACTATGCCATACACTCAGTACCCAAAGCATGCTGTCTTGGGGTCATACTTGATTCGAAATTAACTTTCTCCCCCCATATCCAAGCTGTCACTAGAACATGTCACTTGTTCCTAAAAAGATATTGCCAAAATACGTCCTTTCTTCTGCATGTCAACTGCAAAAACTCTATCTCAAGCACTCATTCTATCCAGACTTGACTACTGTTAACATTCTACTCTCTGGTCTTACTGCTCCTCATATTTTTCCACTTCAATCTGTTATCAATTCAGCCGCAAGAATCACCACATTTGTTCCCAGATACCTGTCCTCTCATCTCCTCCTGAAATCCCTCAATTGTCTGCCTATAAAGTATCGTATTTCTTACAAAATTTTCCTCCTCTCCTGTAAGTCTCTGTGTTCTTCAGCACCCTTTTATATTTCTGCTCTTATCTCCCGCTAACACCCCTTCCCATACCCTATGGTCTTCCAGAGGGTTCTTCCTGTCCTCTCCCTACACAACTTGAGCCATCTCTCGGCTACAAGCTTTTTCTCTGGCTGCCCCGCTACTTTGGAATGCCCTCCCTATTACCATTCGCAAATCATCCACAATCATCACTTTCAAGCATCTACTCAAAACCCACCTGCTCAAGGAGGCATCTCAATAGCAATATCCTCATCCTTGCACAACAATAGTGACATCAGAATCTTTCTGCACTTCCTTCACCACACCTTGTACTTGCACTTATAATCATCCTCCTACTGTCTCTGTATGTCATCATGAGTTCTAATTAGATTGTAAACTCCTTGAGGCAGTGTATGTTTCCCTTGCTGCAATTTCCCCCAAAAATAATACAATGATTGCGCTTTAGCTTAATGCTCTTAACCTTGTTCTGTATTTTTGTATTGTATTATTTCAAATTCTGTTAAGCGCTGTGTACATGTATGGAGCTATATAAATAAAGATACATACATACATACATATTGACTTTAAAGACAGTAAGGATTTGCAAATCGCTAGGTTACAAATATTTTGGGTGCCAATATTATTTGTATGATAGTACCTCTTTAAGAAACAGAGACCTGCCACCTAATGGACATTGAAAAAATATTTCCTCACACAGTGAGTTTATCAGATACATATGGCTGCTCTTAATGTCAGTGACATATTTATGTGTCAGTCCTTAGCACCAAAGCATAATTAACAGATTCCTCTTATGACTGACTAGGACAATGCTTATCATTTGAAAGTTTACCATAGCAGACAGTTAACATGTATTATTGATTTAAGTGGGGCTTTTAAGCTCTTGAATTCTAGAAAGATCTCCAGTTTATTTCATCTCTATGCATTGAGCACCTCTTCAGCATTGAAGTGGTTAAAAGCTACACTTAAATCAATGGGAGAATTGGAAAGCTTTATTTGTTCATGATGTTGCAGTTGGTTTGCTCTAGATTTTATTTTATTGTTTTATAATGGATGTGTAACGCATTGCAAATCAATGTGTTACTCACCCATCTGGTCCTCAAGGAGTTAAACAGTTATACAATATTGTGCATGTTGTTTTGGTCCAATTTTATTCTATACAGACAGACAATATAATATTGAATGTGACAGTAAAGGTAGTAAATTCTTTTAGGATGTTTTTCTACTCACAACTGCACATTAGAGTTTCTGAACCCTAGTCCTGAGGGACCATAAAATGAGGATTTTCCTGCTTTAGTACAGGTGAGTTAATCAGAGGGGCAGTCATTTTGATTCACTTCCCTGTGCTCAAGAAGCAAAACGTTCAAGTTCTGGTCTGTTAGTGGTCCCAGAGGACAGCTTTGAGAACCATTGCATAAGATCATTTCTCCCACGGTGCTTAGCTTTCAAGACACCACTGTAATTTGTTACTTAAAAAAGGATACCTACAGATTGTGTTTGGCAACCGCTGGCACTCCAGCTTTTCTACTTCAGCTGCTATCATCTCAGATAGCCATGGCCAGCAAGAACTGGAGAGCCACAGGTAGCTAACTGCTGATATACAACATCCAGCTGCTTATATGTTTTATCTAGCTGAGATGTAACTAGTTTCTTAAGTTTTTAAATCTCTGAAGACCAGAGAGGTGACCAACACACAGCTTTACAGTGAATGGGTTAAATATTTAAAGAGTTACAGATAAATATTTATAATTAATGGTATTAATACAAAATAATTTGTCTTACAAATAATGAAAATGTATTAAAAAGAATGTAATTTGTTTTTAACAAGTGTCTCAATTGTTTGCACATTGTCATACATAATAAAAAACAGCCCATATTGAAATACATTAACCCTTTGAGTGCCAGAGTAGGCTGACCAGACCTATCCTTTACCCGGGGACGCATAGGAAAAATACATACTGCAGGACTGTATTGATTTCAGTGAAGTACTGCAAAATGGCTATTTCCTATGTGTCCCCAGTTAAAGGTGAGATCTGGTCAGCTTATGCCAGAGGGGTACTCAATGCATTGCTTTGCAATGCGTTGCGTACCCCTCTGGAGCATAAAGGGTTAAAATCACATAGCATATGTTTCCCATCTACGATAGTTTAAGTGTATACAAAGACATGATAGCAATAGTGTATGGTTTAACCCTTTGAGTGGCAGAGGGGTGTCAAAAGCATTGCAAAGGATTAAATAACAAACTTAACCCCTCAACTGCTGGAAAGGGCTCCAAACCACTGGGACCCATTCTAGCAACCAAGGGACCAAAAGGTTACCAGTTTTTCTCTCTGTGCACAATGGACTTTCTGCACAGAGAGAGGAATCATTTTGGGGAAAATCATCTGCATAATAAGAGACAAATAAAACTTTCTATTGAGTTATATGGATTTTTTTACCCCCTAGAATCCCAGAGATCTCTCCAGCGCATTGCAATGCATTGGAGACCTCTCTTGCATTCAAGTGTTTAAAAACCACATTTAAATAAATGGAAATTGTATTTGTCCCCTATGCTGCGGTTGGTTTGCCCCAGAATCGATCCATTTCTATTTAATAAGTCAGCCGCGGTTATGTCCATACAGTACCATACAATGCATCCTTTAACATTCCAGTTCTTCACTTACCTGCACTCGGGTTGTTCATGAAAGATTATGACCACTGGAGTTCTCATGAAGTTGAATGGCTGGACATGCCCAGACATGAAATCAAAGTATACACCCACCTGTCCAGTAAGGTAGGCTGACCAGACTTCCCCTTTAACCGGGGACGCATAGGAAAAATGCATACTGCAGGACTGCTTTGATTTCAGTGAAGCACTGAAAAATGGCTATTTCCTGTGTCCCCAGTTAAAGGGGAGATCTGGTCAGCTTACAGTAAGGAGACAGCTTACAGCAGACTGAGACCTAGATTGTCTTTCCAAATTACAGAAAACAAAAACGCTTGCCATTTGTGTCCTAGCTTTTTATTTTCTTTTTGCTGTACTTATATGCTATGAACATAAGAGTTGCCAGATCCTCCCTTTAAAAGAGGACACATGACAAATGCCTGCTGCATGGCTGCAGAGGTTAATTATTAGGTTTCAATGATTCCCATGCATCAGGTATGTTTTATATGTGTCCTCTTTTAAAGGGATCATCTGGTAATCCTAAATATCTAACTTGTTATTTACTACTCTGAGCCAAAAATATATTACATGCTAATTCCACAATAGCCTCTCTTGGAAGATTATTCTTCAAGTATCTGTACTACAGGAAAATAAATACATTGTCAAAATGGTGTGACAAGGAACTTTTTCCATATTTCATTTGATGGGACCAGAATTATTTTGTCATTCTCTGGAGCCTATGCACTAACATCCCTCCAGGTATTTTAGTGCACAGACTCCCTAGAATAAATTAGAAACTGGAGAGTTTATCACAGTGAAGAAGTTATCTCTAGTGTTGAGCGAGCACCCCGATGCTCGGGTGCTCGGGTGCTCTGACCGAGCACCCCCTGAGGCTCGAGTGCTCGGCCGAGCACCCGAGCCCCATTGAATACAATGGGGCGACACGAGCATTACACCAGGCACCCCCTGCTCTGATGAGGGGAGGGTGCCTGGTCAATGCCCCCCTTCATCTCCGCAATGTCCCCCTTCATCTCCGCAATGTCCCCCTTCATCTCCTCTATGCCCCTCTTCCACAATGTCCCCCTTCATCTCCGCTATGCCCCTCTTCCACAATGTCCCCCTTCATCTCCTCTATGGCATAGAGGAGATGAAGGGGGACATTGTGGAAGAGGGGCATAGCGGAGATGAAGGGGGACATTGTGGAAGAGGGGCATAGAGGAGATGAAGGGGGACATTGTGGAAGAGGGGCATAGAGGAGATGAAGGGGGACATTGTGGAAGAGGGGCATAGCGGAGATGAAGGGGGACATTGTGGAAGAGGGGCATAGAGTCTATGCCCCTCTTCCACAATGTCCCCCTTCATCTCCGCTATGCCCCTCTTCCACAATGTCCCCCTTCATCTCCGCAATGCCCCCTTCATCTCCGCAATGCCCCCGTACCTCCAGTCCCTGGTGGTCCAGCGGAGCGTCTTCTGATCTGTGCCTCCTCCGGCACAGATCCCCGCCACCCGAACATGGCGGGCGAGCACATGGCGGTACTCGACGAGTACCGCCATGTGCCGAGCAGAGCGATGCTCGAGCCGATCCGAGCATCGGCCGAGCACGCTCGCTCAACACTAGTTATCTCCTCTTTATTTAGGGTTGCCACCTTTTATTCAAAAAAATACCAGCCATGGCATTCCCTCCATAGACTTAAAGGGATAGTAACACTTCGTTTTAACTTTATTTTATTTTGTAGGCATTAAAAAAACATGAAGAATGATATAAGTCTTATCGCTCAAACCTTTATGGTTTATGAGATATTCACAAGCAAAGTTCCCCTCCCCGCCCCTTTTACCTAGTGTAAACAATCTCTTCTCAGATGTGAGTCTGGTTGTATGACAGTACAGATAACAGAAGGGGACAATTTTCTTTGTATGAAAACAATGAAAGCCCTTCCCCCCTTGACAAGATTTTCAGCTTTTTCCATTATCTTAATTGAAGATTGTCCCTCTCTGCAGTCTACCTGGGCATCTCCCTTCTGATTTGGTTGAACAGGGGGGGGATACTTTGTTTGTGAATATCTCTTAAACCATAAAGGTTTCAGAGATAAGACTTATATCATTCTTCATGTTTTTTTAATGCCTACAAAATAAAATAAAGTTAAAATGAAGTATTACTATCCCTTTAACATTGGACAGAAGCCAATTTTTTTACCGGCTGGGTGGCAACCCTATCTTTATTACACCTTAGTGCAGAGCTTCAGGCCTCAAGGGCCACCAACAGGGCAGTATGTAAGGATTCCCTGATTAAGCACAGGTGAGTTAATCAGTGGCTCACTCTCTTTTTTTTTTTTTTTTTTTTTTTTAACAGGCCCACCTGTGCTTAATCAGGGAAATCCTTACATCCTGCTCTGTTGGTGGTCCTTGAGGACTGAACTTGGATAGCCCTGTCTTAGTGAATTTCTCTCTGGTGCCTGGACCAATACTGGGCTGGATTCTGTTACAGGTGCTAAATGTTAACACCCATTTTTTCAAACATTTTGCTATTGAAGTCTATGGGTAAAACTGGAGATAAATGCAGTGATAAAATTAGCATCTGTAATAGAATCCAGCCCACAATGCATTAAAAGTGCACCATAGAGACCAGCTGCACCATTACTAGCAGAGTGACTGCACTACTACATGCCAAAAATGTAAAGAATAAGAACACCAAAAAATGAAATAGGTTGATATAACTTTAAATATCACATACTTAAAGCTAGCATATGTAGAAATTAGTTATTCATAAGTTATGTACATCCCTAAAATACCAAATCAAACTTGGGTTTTAACAAATGTGTTCAGAGAGCATTTCTTTAGCCCTTTGGGTGCCAGAGAGGTATCCAACCTATTTCATTACAATGCTTTGAATACCTCAAAGAGTTAACTTTTTTGTGCTGTTGGTATTGAGAGATAAGAATGAAAGTCAGTTAAGTGATTGTGATTGGTGCCCACTGCTCTAGTATTCAGATCTTGGGCTAGATTCTATTACAGGTGCTAAATGTTAACTCCAGTTTTATCAAACATTTTCCTATGGAAGTCTATGGGGAAAACTGAAGATAAAAGCAGAGATAAAATTAGCACCTGTAATAGAATCTAGACCCTTATCACTGCCCATTTACAGATAATCCTGGACAATCAATAGGAGTCTTGATGCCCTGTAAGACTAGATTGTAAGCCTCAGGGCTGGTTAAAGGGTTTGTGGGTTCAGGTGAGAGAGAAATTGAGTGACCATTTATGATTGTCTCTCCAGCTGCTCTGGAGTGCTGTTTCCACGATGGTCTGACAGCCAGGCATCATTGACATCACAGTCCACGGCTAGATTAAGTGACAAAGGCAAGCCAGCTGAACAACAGATTACACTATCATATTTATACTCAAATACATCCTGAAATTATGTTCCTAATCCAATCAAAACATAGTACAAGCACAGTCAGTCAGGAACAGCAGCAGCATCAAGCTGCCAGAGTAACTTTCACCAGCAACGAAGACACTGCTTAGGCTAGGACCTCCTCCTGGATCCTTTTCTTCTCCAAGGAATTTCCATGTGAACCTAGGGGAGATAAGAACAAAGGAGGCAAAGCAAGGCGAAAACACTATTGGCTGGGGAGTGTGGGGACAGAACTTGGTAGTGAATCACTTCCAAGTTTTGTCCCCACCTAGGACCCCAGCCAACAGTTTAATCCAATGAATATCTTTATCTTATATATATCTTCTAGTTCTATTTATGTAAAAATATAATATTTTACTTATTACAGAATACAGATAGTAAAACACTGTTACACACACACACATTACAAAGCAAACAAACAATTTTTTGTTGTGGTGAACATGCATGTTGAGACATTTTGAATTTGAATTCCCACATTGGCGTGCCTTCGGAATGGTACCTTGGTGGCTGGTACAGTGGCATGGGCTTGTGCCGTGATGTGGCAACCCAACAGGGTGCATATGTCACATCATTGCCTGCGCGCTGACTAGCTGTTGCTTGAAGTAGCTGTCTTCCTCTTCACTGCATGCTGTCTCTCAGAAGCATGCTTCACATATATACTTTCAGGGGGGAGGATGGTGGTATAGAAGGTGGAGTGGCAGAGACTAGCTCCCTCCTCTCCACTTCTTGAGCCAATCAGGACAGAGTAGCATACCTCCCAACATTTCAGATCGCCAAAGAGGGACACTTGTGTTTTGGGGGTTTTGCTGAGGGGCGTGGCATTACCAGGGATTTTTAGGCTATTTCATGACCTATTGATACCTCTTTGTGTAACTTAATAAATGACTTATAACAAAAACAAAGTATTTTATTTACACAGACTACACATACTGAGGTTTATACAAACAATAATATGAGTTTTATGGCTGTGGAGCAACACGATATACTTATAAAGACACCAATCAATCTAATCTCCTAAAAAGAGGGACATCAGGGTGGGAAAGAGGGTCAGAGGGATTTGGGTCTAAAAGAGGGACTGTCCCTCCTAAAGAGGGACACTTGAGAGTTATGGAGTAGCGATGCACTTTTTCAGAGCCCCCATCCAATGGAGCAGCTTGACTCTGTAGCCAGAACTGAGTGATAGTATAACAGACATAATGAAGACTGAAGTTAGTGACTGTGATTGACAACTGCAGTGTGGGGCTGGTATATAAGCAGGCTGGTGCTTTGCATCTTGGCATCAACCCTACACCAGCCGTGTTAGACCTCAAAAACCAAACTGATGCTAGCATGAAGTACAGTATTTAAGTGTGTGTATATGCCCAGTTCATTTTTAGGCATTAGCATTAATTTAAAGAGAACCAGACCCAGTAAATGCAGGACATGTATACAGAATCTCATTGCAGAGTTGTACTGATTGTGCAGTCCTTCACAATGCAATTTTCATTTGTGTCCTGCTATTAAACAGATATTTGGTCACTTTATGCAATCTGACAGCAAAACCCTCAGCTTTAAGCATGAGACCAGAGGCGTTATACCCCGCAGCCAGTACCTGTGGCAGAGGCAAAATAAATAATCCACTAATGGTTTCATTGATCAACAACTGTAAACAAGTGTTAACAATAGTCAGACATGACATATGGCTAGCGCTATGTTCTCTGAAGTTCCCCATCTGTCTCATTATTCTTCTGTGGTCTAAGAACGTGTCCTCACATATATATGATTTAATTGCACCATGTCCCATTCTATGTACTTAGATAAGCAGGGATATTTGCATCAGCAACACAAAGCTGTTAAATATTTATTCAAACAAGTACACATTATTCTATACACATATTTCTTGTGCATTGCATTTACTTTGCATTGGAGATCATTAATAATATCTTACAAGATTGCCTTATTGAAGCTATGGATTATAGAAAGTAATTGAGAATAATTAAAAAGATTGGCAGCTAGATTGTTTTCTCTAAACTGATGCCAGTAAAAATGATTGTCTGTGGAAAGTAATGTTTTCACAAAAGCATCAAGGTAACAAATAAATACCTGTGCAACTATTTGAAAGTTTATTTTAATTACCTGAGCAGACCTCTCTGGCACACAAAGCTTTAAAGCAATAATCCATCTAGGATCGCCAGACCATAAATTTAAAACTGGACACATATGGAAAATGCCTGCAGCAAGGATACATGACAACCACTGTAAACTATTAATAACCAGTACTGCCCTGCAGCAGGTATTTTCCATGCTTCCATCTTTAACCCTTTAAGGATCCATGACGTGCCATGACCGTCATGGGAGAACTTGCCTTAATCCCTTAAGGACCAGCTGCCCTGGGGGTGAAGTCCCTTGAAATATCAGATTGAGGACGTTTAGCTCGCCAGAACACGTGACTGATCACATGTACTAGAGCAGTCTGATAGTGACCGCTCCGGTCTTGGAGAGATCGATTAGAGACCCCACTACTACTCACAGTGATCCACCAGGAGCCATGTAGGCAAAGACAGTGGTGACAGTCCTGACAGTCACTGGTCCTTAAGAGGATAAAGGGCTGATCTGGCAATGTTTAGGCAATCACCTAGACACACTGGATGTATGAGTAAAAGGAAAAGTGGAGTAATTTTGGGGCAAACCAACAGCTAGGGATGGGACACAATTTTCCTTGGGAGTTCCAACCCATAGAGAAACCCATAGATTTTCCACCTTTTTGCTGACACTACAGATTTTCCTGAGAGACTGGATCCATTTTCCACCTACGTTTTCCAATGGCAGTGAAACTTCCTGCCCCATACAAGTAAAACCCAGAACTTCCTGCCATGCAATGTGGGGTGCAATAGGCAGGAAATTATATATATATATATATATATATATATATAATTTGTTTGAAGTGCTGGCTAGCACTAGCACTATGACCACTGCCAGGAGCAATAGAAGTTGGATAGACACTGATGCTGCTGATACACAGGTGGAGGAGGATGTCAGCCGCCCCAGTGATAAATGGAGCCCTCATACCCCTGACGCACTGATGCGTAGCCCTCCAACACTGTATCTTGGCATGTGAGGAACTATATTGAAGACAAAGGAAGATCTGGCTAGCAGTTTGGGCAGCATACGTCAGCTGAGGTGAGGGTGATGGTGGAGCAGATGGTGTGGAGGAGAGTATGAGAGAGTATTTGATAGAAATTGATAGTGAATGGAAGAAAAAGAGACAAATGGGGATGAGCATCACTAACAACACCAGCAGTGACAATGTGAAGTTTGCTGCTGCTGCTGTAACTCCTACTGCTGAGTCATCAGAAGCAGATGTTCATTTGTCACAACAGCAGGATGGTAATGAGCAGGCTAGTGTGACTCAGACCACAGTGGCCACCACAGGACTAAGTTCTTCAAGTAGTGAAATGGGACTAGAATAGGTTCCACTTGCCAATAAGACTCTTGGTCCAAGTTCTAGTGCTGATGATAAGGCAGCAGCATCACTTGCCCCAGCCCGTAGGGGATTCTGAAGAAAGAAAAAAGAAAGACATTCTTCTCCCCCTCTACCCTCACTTAAATCACAGATATAGGAATATTTTTCCCTTGGGACAGGAACAGCGCAGTCATCAGTGACTGCACTGTGCACTATATGTGGTAAGATAGTGAAAAGGCAAAGGATGGGACATCTTTGTACATGTACCCTCATTAAGCACATGCAACATAAACATGCTGATGTTTATATTAAGCATGTGAAAGTCAAACCCCAAAAAAGAAATTGAGAGCCACTGTCACTGTGCCCCTTTTCCATCCCTGAGGGCACAAAAGAACAGGGGAGAAAATCCAGACGGAATACAAGAGAAACCCAGCCTGGAAGTTAGATAATGAGTATAAGACCTGTGTCATTATCATCTTCTTGTGCCAGAGTCTGAGTGTGGGGAAAATGTTCCCATTTGTCCCACCTCTGCATCCACAGGGTCTTCTTCCTCCTCATCTGGTGTACCAAGTTTGCCTCCATTACCTCCCCCACCAGCTGACAGTTTTCCTGTAGATGTGAGGATCTGGCAGTTCATGTCCCCCCCCCCATCGCACATTGTGTGGTGCACTGATCACATCTGGCAATGTGGTGGAGAGGAATCAAATGCAGGGTATAAGGGAACATCTCCAGACATTCCCTCTTGCTGAATACTCTAAGCTGGTGGCATGGAGGATTTTTTTTTAATAAGTCTTCTTGTCATCACCTGTCCTTAGTGGAACAGACAAAGGCCATGATGACAGCAGTACGTGATTTTTTGCAGGATGGTTTTACATTGCTGACCTAGGGTCAAATTGTTTGGTGGCATATCTTTATATTTTTTTGACAGAATCCAATTCCTCAGAGAGATGCTGCTGATTAATATTCCTTGGCACAAATCGATCACACTTTTGCAGAAATTCAGAAATGTTATTATAAATGTGGAAGTCCAGCAAAATAGAAAGAATGTACTTATTTTTGCTTTTAATAGATTCTAAGCTCAAAGCATGCGAACATGTCCTTCACTAGCTGCTGTATGTTTGTGTTATTATTGTAAGTTTCATTGGCCATGCTCCTAGTTTTTCTCTGCAGTTTATATATCAGTGTGAGAATCTCACTAATTCCTGCCCCTACATGACTAAGGAGCATGGTAGCCTACTCAAAGGTTTCAGCAGCTCACACATTAGTTGCCATTCCCAGGTGACAAAGAAACTCCCTTCTAAGCATTCCAGTTTTGCATTGTAGCTCACTAATGGCCTTATTCTGCACTTACAAATGCTATAGCATGTACAGTGTGGAATTACACATGTTAGGGACCTCCATTTTCAGCTGGTGATGGCTAAGGCAAATTGTTATGCTCTTGTATGGAATATAATGCATTGTGAGCATTGTAGGAATGTCTAAAACAGGCACATATTTTGTGGGTTTCGGATTCTGAGAAGAATTTAGTGACGACTAAATTTGTGACAGCCCAGTGCTTTACAAACCCAAACCCTTCCAAGTCTTTAGCCACACATTTAACTTGGTAATGTCCCATTGGATTTCTTGTGTAGCTAATGGCACCGGTATTATTTCAGAAAATACTACCTTAGAGATCCTTTGCTAAAGCTTATAACATAAATCCCTACACCACAGCAAACAAAGAGAAAAATATCCACCACAGACACAGACTGCAATCACTAGACGCCTGCAAGGACAATGAAAAAAAACCTTTATTTTTTAACCCAACTCCAACCTTACCACACTGAAAGAACACGGTTCATTCAGAAAATACAGTTAATCAACTAGTTCACCAGAGAGATACATCAGTTTAGCTTGTTTCAGCTCACAGCTGAATTGCTCTTTACTTTCCTTATCCACATGCTGCAATTGCTTCTTCAAAATCAATCCTAATAGCCTTTGTCAGTGATTGTACAGTTAGAAATCTTGACCATTACAACTTTTCACATCAAGAAAAAATGTGTGATAAGATAGGCTTCATCAGCAAGTGTAGCTACCTTTCCGGTAAATTTCCCATTAATCATGTTTTCGTAACTGTATTTTTTTTACCCAGGTGACTTTAGTAGCTCAGTAGCTGGCCCTGCTCTACATTCTTGACAGGGAACTGCTGATATAAATGTGGTAGGATTAGGATAAGGTTATAAGTATGACTCTGTTGTTAATATTCACTTTGCGTGAAATTGCACAAATTGGATTGCATGATGCATCTCTGCAAAACTGCTCAGGAAACTGTGCACCTTTCTAACCAATAGAAACATGCAGGTTGTTTGTTGTACTAAATGATAACATAAAATCCAGTCCAGAAAACACAGTTTTGACAAATCTTTCTGCAAAACATGAATTTTAAATAAGAGTAGACAGTGTAATTGGAAAAAAATCATGTTGATTTGACAGGCTTTTTTTTAAAGAACTATTGGGGGTGATTTATAAAACTAGAAGTAAGAAAATAATGGCTGTAATCTATGCTAAAATTTAAGTTTGGCATTTATAAAATTGGCAATACCAGTTTTGGAAGTCCTAACAATCTCTATTAGAGTTTTTGTAGAACTGACATTAGAGCAGGTAAAAAATGGTGCAGAAATTTACAAAGAAATGTCACAAACACAATTATATGACAGAATTTTAACTAGAATGTTAGTGCCAGGTATAAAAAATCTGGTGCATTTGTATTGAAAGAATACCAATTTACTTGTTAAAAAGCTGCTATTGTTCATTTATAAATGGCATTAAAGTCCAATTTAATTTAACAGGAATTTTGTATTTGTCCCCTATGGAGCAGTTATTTTACTCTAGAATAACTCCAGTTTGCTTTTATAAATAATGGGCCTACATGCTTAAAGCAGAAAGCAAATTCCCAGTGATTAACCCCTTGAATGTTAGAATAATGTCCAGTTCAGTAGCATTCAAACTTGCAAAGCTCAAAAAAAAAAAAAAAAAAAAAAAATATATATATATATATATATATATATATTGACTAACATTCCATTTTATTGCATTCCACGGAGACTTGATATTATGCTTAATCTCTCCCACTGCTCCCATATAGCAGCAGAGGAACTGTTTATTTATACAACAAAAACCAAAGAAAATAACCATGAGGTATACTCCTCCCTTTAAGCACTCCCACATCCCCTATAAAAGGAGATGCCCTCTGTAACTCCTCCTCTTTCGACCAACAGCGAACCAAACACAAAAGAACCGGACATCACCGCCGGAAACACAGTAAATCTTCAAACCGAAACGAAAAGCTCAGGTCCTCCACCCCTTATATCCGCCGGACTCCACCATACAATGAACGACACACAGTCATGTAGCGGATCAACCTGGAAAAGAAGAAAACAGCATGAAAGGGAGGGAACCCAGGGAGGGATAATATTCGTCTCCGTGTCTTTAATAAAATTCTGACTTTCCTTCACAACTTGTTAGGAAAATTTATTATTTAATTTATTTATTGTGTATTTTTCCCGATGAGATTGAGGATGCAACTGACAGATCTCTACTGAGTGAGCTATTGGTGATGGCGAGAAAGGTGGTGGCCTTGAACTGGATGTCGAATAGAGTTCCCAGTTGTAGGACGTGGATAAATCTTGTTTCACAGTGTATTCCACACTATAATTTGGTTTACTTACACCGGGGTACTCCAAATAAGTTTGATAAGATCTGGGGAAGATGGCAGAACTGGTGGACAAATAGAGCAGATACGGCTGTGGCACCGGATGATGTGCAACTTACTGGTGATGGTTGATTGTGGTCATACCTGCTTGTTGCGTAGACTGCTGTGGTGTATAACTGATGCGTGACATTGTGAATGAACCCTGTTCATACCGGGATCTCGTGAAGATGCTGGCTGGTGGGCGGATCGGGGGGGTGCTGCGGGTTCGGGAAAGAGAGGAATTGGGGTTGGGGGGTATAGTGAACTTTAAGTTCGATTAGATTTTAGGAGTTTTGGTTATTGAAGGTTGAAATAATATTAAAAACCTCAGGTTGGCTCTGTATGCCCTACTGATATACATATGTTCTTTTCATTGTTACAAATGTCTACATACTCTTGCTGTACTTGAACGATTCTACATGTACTTTTTTGTATTTAAGATGTATATGGAGCAATCTGATAATAAAGTATATTTAAAAAAAAAATTGCTCCAGAGGGTTGTTGTTTTTTTTGCCTTCCCCTGGATCAACAGGGGTGTTTTTGGCATGGGCTGGACTTGATGGACACATGTCTTTTTTCAGCCTCATCAATATGTTACCATGTTACATTACTGGCAAAATTGCTTTTGCTTTCTCAAAACAAAATCATAATTGTTGGCATCTATCGGCCGCCAAATATAACAGCAAAGTTGCTTTCGGGAAGAACCCACCACCTCAAAGAGATTGCCACTCAAAATAAGAAAAGTGAGTTGTTGGGTTCTCGGAGACTTGGAGACTCCAGTAATTAAAAATTCTGTTAATCTTTTAAGACATTTATCACAGCTAATTTCTTCCCCTACTCGGATAAAACTTAAAACATCCACCCATACTCTGCTAGACTGGATCCTTTCATCCTGCCAATCAGAATGTAAGAGTCAGGTGTACTAGCAAATCTGTTTTGTGATCAGTCCATAGTTTACTGTGTTCACAAAATAAAACCAATTAAATCAGGTTCCAAAGTCATAATTACAAGATCATTTAGAAAATGTAACCTCCAGTCTTTTAACCCTTTGAGTGCCAGAGGGGTACGAAATGCATTGCTTTGCAATGCATTCCGTACCCCTTTGGAACTCAAAGGGTTACGAAATTGCCTGTGGTATAGAGTTCACCTAATACCCGATCTAGACTCAGCAACTGACATTTTTTAACTCAGAATTCTTACAGGTCTGTAATTCCCATGTTCCACTAAGGAAGATCAGGGTAAGGCAGCTGACCTGCTTGAGTTATACAGTTTCAGAGATGCCTTATGGACAAAATGTAAACAAAGTGGCTCAGCTGATGATTACACTGCATACAGGCAATTACGGAATACTTGCCCAAAGCAAACATAGCAAAAGCTCAATATTTTATTTGAACAACAATTAAATAATATATCATATCTCCCACCTCCCTTAAGCCGACTGGTCCAGTGGAACATCTCAATATCAGATGCGGGGAGATTCGGGTGGTACCAAGTGACAGGGGAGGGGGAGAGGATGCTCATCTCTCACAGTCATCAAGGAGACAGACTTAGGAGCATCCTTCGGACTGGCCGCCTCTCCTAACAGCTCTCACCCGGGACCGGCCACCTCCCCCAGCACATAACCTGTCCCGGCCACCTCCCCTAACTGCTCTCACCCGGGACCAGTCACCTCACACCCCGGAACTGGCTGTTCCCCTTTGTGTATTGGTGCCATTGACCGGTTGTGTGCCGGTGTGAGCAGGTGCCCGTTCCTCTGCTTAGAGTCTATTTGGTTGATCTGCGCAGTATGTTGGTCCAACTGGGAACCCTGTTGGGCCACAAGCCAGGACATACCTGCGGGATCAGTCATTTGCGCGATCAAAATGTAATGATCTTCCCAAAGCGCCCAGTGTAAGCGGTCTGAACACCCCCTGTGGATATGGAGTTCCACAAAGATATGGATGACTGGTGAGTTAATATGGATAATGAAGACCTGACAACAGTAGGCAAGTACAGGGTACTTACAGGATAGGCCCCAGTGTGCCAGAAGCTAGGGTTTGAGGTTATGTGAGCTTTGCTAGCAGTCGGAGGCTGTTCGTAGGAGACCTTGCTGCAGCCAGAGGAGGAGGATATTTCATGTAGTCTAGTAGGGGTCAGGTACCAATGCATAATCAGCTTATAATTCATCTCAAGCGTCTGGGAGGAGAGGGAAGAGAATAAACAGTGGACAATATATGTTGCCAGTCTTCCAAATCCAGGGTCATACCCAGCTCCTGCTCCCATTTCAAAGCATAGACGGGTTTATTAACTGAGGGAATCCCATTCAGAATATCATATATGCTGCCTAAGAAGCGCTTCTACAAGGGACAGTCCCACCAAAGAAGTGCCTCAAATTCAGTGAGGGTCCTAGATAAGGACTATTTAAATCCTAGGCTTTGGAGGAAATGTTTCAATCTGAGAAACCTCCAAATCTCTTTGGGAAAGAGCTCAATCTAAACGCTATCCTGAAGGCATAGATCAGGGGTAACGGACCAAAGAAAAATATCCCCCTTTTTATCCTATTGAATTAACCTGTAGAGTCATTTGTTCATTTGTAGAAAGTGAAATGATTAATAATCGCGCCACAGGCAGCAAATAACATTTCACACTAATTTAAATGGGGCTTTTAACCACTTTAATGCTAGAGATTTATCCAGTGCATTGCATTGTACTAAATTAATAGCAATGTGTAAACATTTTTTACTTAGGTGTAGTTGGTTCACTTACCTAAGTAAGTCCTTCTGTTACACACAGTAATTATATACATATATCTGACTGCTGTATGATGGAGCCCTACCCAGTTCAGTCCTTCTGTTACACTTAGTAACCCTATAAATATACCTGACTGCTGTTTGATGGACTGGTAACTAGTGAGACCTTCTGTTATATTAATATAAGTGGCTGCTGAATGATGGACAGTTTTCTATGGTAAGTCCTTCTGTTTTACCTAATAATTATATAGATATACTTGACTACCATATTAATGACTCTTACTAGGTAAGACCTTCTGTTACACACAGTGACTATACAGATACACTTGACTGCTGTGTGAAGGACTTCTACCTAGGTAAGGCCATCTGTTATACATAGTAGTTAGTGCTTTTATGTGTTACATGGGTCACTATAGATTTCAGTAGCTACTGTTTCATATGGGTGACTAGATTGCAAGATTTTCTGTGCTGTGTTGGTCGCTAGATTCCAGGCTCTGCTTTGTGGATCACATGATTGCACAGCATGTAGTTTCATAGGCATCACTATAAATTACAACTCATGTGGGTCACTGGACTGCAAACTCTGATGAGTCATGTGGGTTAATACATACTAAACATACATCACTATATAGTGCAAGTTCTGATTTGTCATATGACTCACTAGATCTGCTGTGTCATATGAGTTAATATAATTCAGTACAGGACATTTTGAGGCCCTCCAACTGTCAGGAATGGGGATGAAGGGAATTGTAGAATTGCATATTTCATGTAATTTTACTAGATCTTATATACAATTTAGATGTGATTTGTAGAAAGGAGTTTCCCCCTTGCATACCTCCCAAGTCCCTCTTTGAGACCCAAATCCCTCTGCCCCTCTTCCCACCCTGGTATCCCTCTTTGTTAGGAGACCAGACTTTGTAATCTGTATATAAATTTATCAAATTGCTTCATAGCAATATAACTCACATTAATGTTTGTTTAAACACCAGTGTATGTGTTTATAAATGTGTGTAATTAAAATACTTTGGTCTTATTCTAAATCTTTTTAGTTACACAAAGGGGTGTCAATAGATCATGAAATAACCTAAAAAATCTTGGTATTGCCCGCCCCCTACCCCCGCCCCCAGCAATACCACCTAAAACAAAAGTGTCCCTCTTTCTCCATTTGAAATGCTGGGTGGTATGCCCTTGATCTTTATAAACAGCTGAACAAAAATGTGCTGAAAACAGTTGCCTGGATTTTTGTACAATTCCACTGAAGCTATTTGTCTCCTATGGTAAAGCTGGTTTGCTCTAGATTGATACTCCTTTAGCTTACTGCATATTGCCTTATGTTACCAGAACTGTGGGATAAACTTATCCTAAGTGGGCACTGATTTGGGGAGAAAATGGGGTGGTGGTGGTGGGGTAGTAATATGTTGAAGACTTGCCTAGCTAGACCTCTCTAGCTTCAAAGGGTTAAAATAGGGTATCATTGTATTTAATGTATTACACTGCCTTCTAGTGCTCAGAAGGTTAACCCTTTGAATGCCAGAGGGGTACACAACACATTGTAAAGCACCCTTTGGCACTCAGAGAGTTAACCATCAGTCTGCTTCATCCCAGTTGCAACCAATGTACATTCCGGATTGTGCTGTGCTCAGTGTACACAAGCATTTATTAACATTATGAGTGTCAGGGAGGTATGAAAAGCATTGCATACCCTTCATGATTTATTCCAAATGCATACTACTACGTACTACTTCTACTCAGGCTGTCCAATGGATCTACTACCATTTTAGCTGTACTTACACTGAATGAGAGTGGAGCCATTCTGAGGCTCACCAAACGCACTCTTGGAGAAAAATACAAATTCATAATCATTCAAATGAGACTTTTAAAGGGATAGTAATACTTAAAATGTAAAAAAAAATATGTTGTAGGGTTTATCCCCCTGAGTAAAACAAGAGTACTCCCACTGCTGAAAGGTGTTTCATTCAAAAGTTATTAATTTTCAAAGTTGAATTTTTTAGGTGCAATATCACAGTGGCCTGAAATTGTACAGTGGCGCTGTTGCAACACGATCCTATGGACAGCTCTGGTCAATTGACCATAAATCTCCATAGGATCGTGTAGCAACAGCGCCACTGTACAATTTCAGGCCACTGTGATATTGCACCTAAAAAATTCAACTTTGAAAATTAATAACTTTTGAATGAAACACCTTTCAGCAGTGGGAGTACTCTTGTTTTACTCAGGGGGATAAACCCTACAACATATTTTTTTTTATATTTTAAGTATTACTATCCCTTTAACCTCTTGAACTCTAGAGGGGTCAAGTTGCATTGCAATACACTGGAGACCTCTGTCACATTCAAGGGTTTATAGAACCACATTTAAATCAACAGGAATTTAGAGAAAATATATCTGCCCCCTTACCACACAGGCTTTGCTCCTAAATGTCTCCTATGCCACCCAATGGCTCCCAAGTTTTATACTTGGTGACTCCACAGCAACAATACTCTAATTGCCTGCCCCACTTAGTTTTTTTTTTCTTTCACTTAACTAAATCAGAACATTTATTTTCATGTAACTAGTCACAAAAGGCTACATTAGTATTAATATATTCTACTATAGGGAAATTTTCCCATCCAAATCCAATCCTTCATACTAAAAGGATTAAAATTTGCATTTCATTATCTACTTACTTGTGTCGAGGCTAAAAAAAAAAAGTACTAGGTAAAATTAATGGACTTATATATCCGTGCATACTCAGGCACAATCCATCTGCATTACAGGGGGACTAGGTAAAGATTCCTACTTATCTAAATTGGGCATTTAACCCCTTGAGTGCTAAAGAGGTCGCCAATGCATGACCTCTCTAGCATTCAAGGGGTTAAAAGCCACAGATAACTAAGCCAACTGCACCACAGTATAGAAAACATCCCCAAATTCCCATTGATCTCACTGGGGCTATTAAATAGCTATTGAGAGGTCTCGATTAAAGGGATTAAAGCCACACTTAAAGGAGCAGTAAACTTTTTTTTATGAAAAAATATATATTGTAGGGATTTTCCTACTGAATAAAATCAGTGTACTTCCACTGCCGAGATATTTATATTTCCAGAGTTATTACAGTTTAAACCCATGTTTTTTTACATTAGCAGTGCCCTCTAGTGGTCAAATTCTAATTAGTTTTCTGTTAGATTGTAATGGAGAGGAAAGTCAGAAAAGTCAGAGACATACAGTTCTCCATAGAATGTGATAGAAACTGCCTGTCACTTCCTGTCAGGAAGTAAACACAGTAAATTAACTTCCTGATTATTTGAACTGCTATAAATTTTGAATAAAACATCTGACAGCGATGGGAGTACCCTTGTTTTATTCAGCAGGAAAAGCTCTATATAATATGTGTTTTTATAAAAATAAGTTTACTGCTCCTTTAAGGGGATAGTAATGTTTCAAAATAAAAGCGCCTCCAAGTAATCTTCATAGTATTTGGGCCATAGAGAGTGTTATTTCAGTACTATCAGAGTTGTATTTCAAGAGTACCTGAATTATAAATTAACCCTCTCCCTCCCCTTTTACCTAGTGTAAGTCACCTCCCCTCAGATGTGGAATCTGGTCTTAAGCCCAGACAGCTCACAGCAAGGGACAATCTTCTTACTGTGAGAACAATGAAAGCCCTGCCCCTCCTTGACAGGTTTTTCAGGTTTCTCCCTTATGCTAGGTGGACCAGATCTCACCTTTAACTGGGGACACACAGGAAATAGCCATTTTGCAGTACTTCACTGAAATCAATGCAGTCCTGTAGTATGCATTTCTCCTGTGCGTCCCTGGTTAAAGGTGAGGTTTGGACAGCCTACCTTATGCTAATTAAAGATTGCTCCTCTCTGCAAGCCATCTGGACACCACCTTTCTGTTCTGAGGTAAGCATTGTTACATCAGTAAAAGGGGAGGGAGGGGGATAGCTTATCATTCAATTACTCTTGAACTACAACTCTGACAATAAAGAAATAACACTCTCCATAACCCAAACACTATGAAGATTAATTGGAGCTGCTTCTATTTTGAAATATTACTGTCCCTTTAAATCATCTGGATTGTTTATTTGTTCCCTGTGATGCGGTTGGTTTGTTCCACAGTTGCTCCTTTTTTACTTTCTACATATAGCCCCTAGATCTCTATTGCTATACAAGTCATAGGTGCAAAAAAGCAATTTACCAGATGGCAAAGTGCAGTCCCAATAGTTAGACTTAATTAATAGCTCGTTTTATGACAGAATTTGAAGAATCTCATTAACGAGCAAGCTTAAAAATATGAATAACATTCCTGAGCTGACAGGATGAATGTGACTGCATATAAGGATGGGTTTATTAGGCCCCTGGTGAAATAACTGACGTTGAAGAGAGAGAGAGTTTTTTTTAATGCATCTTGTGATGAAATATCATCTGAGTTTAAGTGCTGAATACATTGTTTTCAAGGTTGGCCCTGAGGGATTCCCTCATACTCCACAATTCACCTCAATTTGGACTGAGATTAAGGTCAGTTAACCCCCCCCCCTCTGGAGGGTTAATTGGTGCATGTGGACGGGACACACAGTCTCACATGATCCAGATTAGCATGGCCTACTCCCTTAGTACATGGTAGAAGGCAGGCAGAGGCACAGAAGTACTGCTGGGTCTAGTCATGGAGGGAGCTGTAGTCCTGGATGTAGGAGGAAGAAGTTTGGGACGAAATGGAAAGTCCCGTGGGACTGTGCTGGGGACCTTTAGCCTCTTTTTGCTGTTGTGTGGAATGGTCTATGTGGTCAACCAGGCAACTACGATGCAGGGCACTGGTACTCTGCGAGTCCGGAGGGATGTGGGTCAGTCATTGCTGTGTATGTATGTGTTATGATGATGCTGAATGGTAGTGTAATTTAATTTATCAGGTAAGTTTAGTTAATGTGACCAGATCTCCACTTTAATACAAAATACACACTACAGAGTTGCACTGGTTCCTGTGCAGTAATGTAGAATTACAATTTCATAAGAATCCTCCATTACAACGGAGATCCGGGCACCTTAACTTTTTAAGGGGTGTACAATGCATTACAAAGCAATGCTTTGCAAACCTCTCTACTCCTTAAATTATTAACCTTAGGCAATATGCACAAAGAACTGGGGCAAACCAACTACTCCACAGGAAACAATTACAAATGGCAAGTTTTCTATTGTTTTAACCCTTTGAGTAGCAGAGGGATTGCCTTTGGCACTCAAAGAGTTAAAGTTTTTTTTTGTTTTTTTTTTTAACTGCTTGAATGCCAGCGAGGTGTCTAATGCATTGCTCCACTATAAATTGGAGACCTCTGTAGCATACAACCAGGTAAAAGCCCAATTTAATTGAATGTACAATTTTATTTTTGCTTTATAGTAAGTTGATCAGATCTCACCTATAACTAGGTGGCACATGAAAAATACATACTGCATGGTTTCTTTGAATTCATTGCACCCCTGAAATATGCGTATTTCATATGTTCCTCTGGCTACAGGGAAGGTCTGCTCAGCCTTCAGTTACAAAATTGCTCCATTTCTATTTTGCACATGGATCTTTGCATCTGCCTGTGTCAGTAAGGGCTTAACATTTATAGTGCCAGAGGGGTATCCGGTACATTGCAATGCATTGGATTAACCCTTTTGAGTGCCTGCAATGTGTTTTACACATACCCAAGCTCTTATTTGTAAATGAAATAAAACATTTGTCTTCATTATAGGAACTTAGTTGTGTCACACTGACAGAGAGGTTTAATTTTTGACCCTTGGGATGCTAGAGAGGTATCCAAGCAATTGCAAAGCAATCCAGTACATCAGATGAATTTGTTTTTCCAAAAACTTTAACTCTTTGATTGCCAGAGGTGTATGGAGTGCATTGCTTTGCAGTAAAAAATAAGAACCTCAACTATATAGACATTTTGACTAGAACACAAACACATTGCAGAAACATTTTGCTGTAAAATGAGTCTGTGCCCTATTAAATATGTGTATACGTTTGTGTGTGTGTGTGTATATGTGTGTGTGTGTGTATATGTGTGTGTGTGTGTATATATATATATATATATATATATATATATATATTTATAAAATATACTCGTGTGCAATGAATCTCAAAATTGTATTAAAAAAGCACCATTAAAGAAACAGCTAATTATTAGCAGCAATGTTTAGGCCCTCTCACTGGGACCTGGAATATTTTAAAAGGATTTTGAAAAATGTATTTTGCCAGTAACTGTCAGACAACTCTCTTTAATTTTCAGTGCTAGAGCAATATCCAAAACATTGCTTCATAATGTGTTGGATTCACCTCTGGCACTGAAGTGGTTAAAGGAAAGAGACACACTGATGGTGTCCGGTTGGCACTCCTCTGGGAGCAGACCAGCCGATGAAGCTGTGACTGCACTGTGAGCCCCATTGGACCAATAGAAGTGCAGACTGGTGGTCTGAGAAAAGACCCCAAGGTGTCCTCTATGGTCCCATAAGATACTGAGCCACAAGGCTGATGTCTTGTGGAACTTTGCAGTGCAGTCCCCATAGACTTTCTGCCTGACGCAGATGGTCTATGGAGACTGCACATACAGCCCTCAAAGTTGAGGCTGAGACCCACATACTTTGTTTTCTTTTCCCAACAGTGGTGGCCCGTTTTCTAATCCCCACTGAACAGATGGTTTTCAGCCATTGAGATATGGAATTAGTTCTCTCCACTCAGTCAATTGGGGGAATGTAATAATGCAGCAGAGTGCTAAGAACTGTGCTTTGTCCATTTTTCACCCATTTAACAAGATTTTTGAATGAATGCACATTTAACCTTTCTGAATCCTAGGCAATCAAAACGTTAACGCAGTAAAACCAGATGCATTTCAAAGCAATCTGTGGCACAACCCCCTGGTTTTCAAAGGGTTAAATGTTCAGTTGAATGCCCTCACCACCAGATGGGCCAGAAATGCAGTGCTTTGCAAAAGAACTTAACCCTCTGAGTGCCAGAGGGGGTGTCCAATACATGCTCTATTATAAGAGCACTCTTTAATAACTATTAAGAATGGATTTTATGCTAAAATAACTCATATTACTTGGCATAATTGTGGAATTCTATTGTACCTGTCCATGTCTAAAAATGAATAGATTTTACCCTTTGAGGGTCAGATGAGGCCAACAAATTTAAAGCAGTGTGTTGTTCACCCCTCTGGCACTTTAAGAGTTAATTTTATTATTTATTACTGTTAACCCCCTGCCCCTACTAAGGGCTAAGATTGTCAAAGAAATTCATTGATTTTAATTTTACATATTTCATATAAAGTCTCATTGGATGGGGTTATCACATGTGGTAGTTCATAATGGAGGATACTTTGGCATATTGACTTGGAATTTAATCTTTTTCATGCTTGAAGGATCAGTAATGAATTGCAACAAAGTCGTCTATAAGACACTTTGTTTCTGCATGTTCATTCTGGTATGAATAATATAGAATATTTACCATGGATTGGTGGCCAGCAGCAGTAAGAAGCTTCTTAGCATTACTTTACTAGTAGAGACTGACTTGCCTAACAGTATTGGCCGATTGGGCAAAACCATGCAGCAGGGCAGGGACCAACTCTGGCACTCCATGCAAGCAGTTCTCTGATCCTATGTGATCTTTGGGTGAAGGTATATCTGACAAGTCACCCTCCAACAATAACAAGAGCTGGATGCTCCTTCAGAAGTAGAAACATATTTGCAAGTTGTTGTGAGCATGGGGAAGCTTCCCTCACTCACCGCAGAGCATGTAATAGGGAGCAAGGGAGATTAAATTAATTTCAGAGAACTTTTACAGCATACTTTACAATTGCAGTAGAACTGACTCTAAATCACTAGCGCAGATTCAGGAGAAACAGGGGATGCAACTGTGCCGTCTTCCAGTGTTCAGGAGGCCTGCCAACAGAGCACACTCTTGCAGCCCCTGTTTAAAGAGAAATTGGAAGTGGCAATAAACATAACATGCTGAGGATATCCTTATACTAATCAAGGCATTTGTAATACTAAATATGGTTGGCAGTATACCAGTTTACTAGCATACACATACTAGGGTATATACTATGTCAGTCTGTGATGTTCATGCCTGAGAACCTTCATGCCCCTAGCCCCCAGAGAGCCAAACGAATGTAGGGCTGGGGGATGGGATTGTCCGTATTACACCTTTTGCAGCATTATGTGGGAAGTGCCTAATCAGGCTATGTGCGATATGAAATTGAAAGGTGGCTTTTGTCGTGAAATGGGCAGGGAAGTGGATAAGGTTACTACGGAACTCACCACGTCATAGAATCGGCCTCTGTCCCAGGACATTTGGTGATTCAATCTTAAAAAAAAAAATCTCCAGGGCATATCTGAAAAGTTCCCAGGTATGGATACAGTGCATATCAACTACCCTAGTAAACAGGCCTGCTGACAATTAATATTCAAAAGTGCAATAGTTCTATAAATATTAATAAAAGCCAAGAACTTCTCCCTGGCCCAATGCATTGTACCTCCATGATCAGTCTTGATCACCACGAGATGGATCTGGAAAGAGATTGTCATAGCCTGGCAAATTCAGATCTCCTTCAAAGCAGATAACGTGATTCTATAGGGGGTGTCTCATTCTGGGTCATATATTTTTTTTTCCTTCTCTACCTTGCTTATTTACATTTCGGGAATCTTTTTTAAGCCTTAAGATTTTGTATGGTTTTTACACTTATGCCTTTTTTCTTTGGATTATTATAACTCTGTAAATATGGGACCTACGTTTAGATGAACAACATTGTGGAGGATGTAGCAGAAAAGTGGGGCAATTCTGAATCAAACCAACTGCGCCAAAGGAAGCAATTTACAAAATTACCATTGATTGAAATGGAGCTATTAAAAGAATTGTTCCCCATTTTGTCTTAGATAAAGCTCTCTGGTCAGAAAAAGGGAGGGGGTGCAGCTAAAAATGTTATCCATGGGTCCCTGAAGTTCTAGTTTTGCCCCTGCTCTGAAGAGGACATGTTCTGTAGTTATTTTTGTACATTCTTAACCCTTTGAGTGCCAGAGGGGTACACAATGCATTGCAAAATAATGTTGAGTACCCCTCAGACACTCAAAGGGTTAAAATTGTGAACCCATTTTATAATCCTTTTACGTTCATGATAGAGCTTCAGACAGTTTTTCTGAACTCTGTTTCTGAAAGAATTCTAGTTATTCCAATTTTAAAATGACACCAGTACCCAAAAAAAGCTTGCGTATTACAAATTCAGTTTTAACAGGGTTTATACCTTACATAGTGTGGAATGCTAGCGATGCTTGTTTGAAACAGATTTGTTTTTCTTTGCCCACACCTTTTATAGTGATGTAACTTGTCTCTGTATATAAATAAACTATTTTGCATACAGTTCAAGTTGGGTAAGTAGGAGGGGATATACTGACAGCTTTAAAAGTATTTCGGTTCCTTTTTTCCTCTCTTCAAAGAAGGCTTTTAATGGTAAAGAACAGGCCACAACATTTATTTCAGATTCTTATGTTCTTTTTTCACTATGATAATTTCATTAATTATTAAAACTGACAGACCTTGCCATTGTAACAATATTTAAACCAAGCATATCCAAAAATGCAAGGGCTCATTCTAAAAAAGCAATATCATTAAACTCCTTGTCCCTCCAGAAATTACCTCATTGGCCAGATATCTTGGCTTCAGTGGGTCACATCATCAACCCTAACCTAATTCCAGAGTTATAACTTACAAAGGGCTTCAGCCTGAGGAATCAATCCACATAAAGTTTAGTAGATAACTTATCAATATCAGTAAAAACAGGCAAAGACTAACCGCCAAAAGATCACCTGTTAACACTTTAACCAGTTGGGCCTCACCCACCCCTAAACAAACACTATGGCCTGCTCAATAGCCAGCATAGATCTCCAAACCAGACACCAATACCAATATCAGGAACGGGGAACCCACTTGCCCCAAAAGAAGTACAACATCCGGTACAAAATACCCTCAAAGTATTTATCCAGGAAGGATACATAGAGAGTGTCTCTCGTTTTCAAGTATGTCCCGGGGGATAGATATTATTACTCAGTTTATCTACCTTGGAAGGATGAAAGGCTGACTTGACCCTGCCGGGACTAGAACCTGCAACCTTGAGGTTTCAACAGATTCTACAGCAGGTGCATTAACCAACTGAGACATATCACCAGCAAGTTTGGTACTTTTTTCCCTTGGAGTAGGAACAATGCAGTCATTAGTGAATGCACTGTGCACTATGTAAAATAAGGTAGTGAAAACTGTGAAAGGAGTGGACACACCTTGGCCCACCTGCCCCAATTAGGCACATGTAACATAAACACCCTGTTTGTTACGAATGTGAAACCCAAATTCCCAAAAAAAAGAAATTGAGTGCCACTGTCACTGTGTCCCTTGTGCCTCCCCAAGGACAAAAAGAGTAGGGGAGGAAAACAAGAGAAACTTGCAACCCGCCTGGTTTAATGACTGTTCCACCTAAAACATTAGTGTCTTCTTGTGATAGTCTGGGTGCAGGGAAAATATATCCACTGGTCCTACCACCCTCTTGGCTTGGCAGTATCACCATTGCCTCCATTACTTCCCCCACCAGTCTGCAGATGTGAGGATCTGGCAGTTTCTCTCCACCAATTGTATGTTACACTAACCACATATGGCAATGTGGTGGAGAGCAATCTAATGCAGGATATCAAGGAGAATCTGCAGACATTACATCTTGCTTAATATGACAAAGTGGGGGAGGAAGAATTCACTATTTTTGTCTTTCTTTCATCATGTATCCTTCATAGAGCAGACAAAAAAGGCCTTAGTGACAGCAGTACCTGATTTCCTGGGTGATTGTTAAACACTGCTGTCATAAACCTAAAGGTGGTGCTTACAGCTGTGCCTGTTGCTTAAGATGAGTGCAGATGTGTCAGTTGTGATACTTCCAAGTCCCTCCCCTCTTTCACAATGTTTCCATAAGCTGTGCATATTGGAGTTGCTGATAAGGCACAGTTCCTTCTGTACTCAAGGGAAATTATATTCCAATAATCCCATGATTTTAGAGGAGGTGCAGAAGGTGGAGCATAACTGGACAACTTCTACCCTGATGCACCTGAAGTGGTTGAGGCTTGTGGTGTTGACACTAGTCCTAGTGCTGTGGAGGCAGATGCAAGTAGAAACATTATCATTACCACTGCCTGTCTCAGAAGCAGCAAATGCCAGAATGTCACTAGAGGTGGGTATCACTGGGTGGCATTTTGTTTCTGGTGATTTGCCACCACCATCTGGCACTGCTGGCATTAGGTCAGTAGTGACCATTGGGGTAATGATACTGAGGATGAGTGTATTTTTAAGTGTCTTTACTTGACAAAAGTCAGACTTTCTAATTCATTTCTCAAACCATTTATAAAGAGGCACAGTGTTCCATTTTCAGTGGTGGAAGATCAAGCCTTTGTCTCTTGCTTAATTTTCTGGCCACATCATCATCTATCTCACTCTCAACTTCATCTGTATCTGAAGAAGAGGAGGATGCTGGAGGGATATATACTAGATCGTCATCATAATCCATATTTTTTGCATCTTCCACATTGCCTACTGCTTCTTCCCCACAATTTATATATTCTAGTCTCAAATATTTTTTTTTTACTTTTCCTCTTAGAGGAATCTTAGAATGTTCAATACTACTTTTAGGACAGGTGTTGTGCATGTTATTCTCACTGTCATATGCAGCAGTTGGTTGAACTGCTACACCTTCCTTTACTAAGCCATCAACACTAGAATGTGACTCATTATCACGTTTATGTTCATCATCGTCTACATCCTGGTCCCCGTCCCCAAATTCCCCTAACGCAGAGAACAAATTGTCTGCCCTAAATTAAACTCCCACTCCTATCTTCTCTAGCTCCAAAACTGTGCTGCGTTCTCTCTAACAAACACAGAATGACATGCGGTGGGAACATGACACCCCCTTTTTATTCATACCGCTGATTTCAATGCAATGAGCAAAACAGAAAATCAGCATTTTTTGCAAAAACATTTTTGTTTTTAGGTTAAAATATGTCACCTCTTCCTATTCACTACTACCCTTTTTGTCTGCTGGCAGTATACTGGCAATTTTTCTGTTACCTGGAGCCACTCCTGTGAGCAAATAGCAGCTCATTTTGCTGAGCTTTTAACTAAATGGACCTAAGTGCTTTTAATTCTCTTGGATGCATCTCATTTGGACCAACTAATTTATCCACTTTCAAATTTGACAACATCCCTAACACCTTATCCTCTGTAAGCAGACTAGAGTCCACTGGTTTAACATTAAAGCAGAATTACCACCTTTAAGAAAGATGTTCCCAAATAATTCCTCATCTGGCGACTAGCTGCTCATCAGCGCTAGTCGCCAGAATTATTACCTCCTTAATGTGAATGATCCACTGCTCCAGGACTGATAGGCAGGACGGAGCACAGACATCTTTCCATAGTGACATCTGTGTGCCTGCACTGTCAGTCCCAGCCAGCTCTAGGAGCTGTTGCTAGGAGCCGTTTGGCTCCAAAAGGGATGTCTATGCTCCGTCCTGCCTGTCAGTCCCGGAGCAGTGTATAGCTCTCATTAAGGAGGGAATAATTCTGGCGACTAGAGCTACTGAGCAGCTAGTCGCCAGATGAGGAATTATTTGGGGACATCTTTCTTAAAGGTGGTACTTCTACTTTAACAGTTTTTTATTTTTATTTTTTTTGGTGTGGGAGGTTACCCTTCTTCATAACCTTCTGTAAGGACAGAGGAGAAATAAGGAAAAGTGGAATATCTCCCTTCATGCATGTTACAATTCAGTTAAAAAAAAATGGATTATGCTTCCTTTATTTTTCTCTCCTCACTAGTATACCCAATAAAAGCTTTAGTAATTCAAAGATAAGATAATTTTTGGTATTTGGTGATGCCCTTTTCTTTGGACTAACAGTTTATATTTTAAAATGAGCTTTTGAGAGATTAACTCTCCCTTACAGCTTATTGCTTGACCTGAGGAAAAGTGTTTATCTCTCAAAAGCTTATTTTAAAATATAAACTATTAGTCCAACGAAAAGGTATCCCCAAATACCAAAAGTACTCTTATCTTTGAATTACTTAAATTAATTAAATTGGACTAATACAGCTACTAGAAATTAATTTAATGTAAGTTTTGTCACCCTTTCTTACAAACTGTGTTTTTTTTTTTTTTTGGGATTAAGCACAAACGTGTTAACATTTTCTGTGTACCTCTATTTCCTGTATGCACATTTTATCCTTTTTGTAGTACTTGCCATCTTTCTATAAAACCAGATTGTTTTTCATTTTCTTTTACCTTTTTTGTTTACATTTGCAGATAGAAAAACTTGTTTTAGTTGTTCCCGTTGTTCCTGCACACCATGAAGCAATCTTCTTTCTGCTATGGAATTATTTGTGTTCACACAAATAGCTAAGACCATTGTTTTATTGTGTTTTACTTTACTAGTACATTAAACCACATTGACTGTATAAATGAGGCCCCTAGAAAGGAATCCAGGATGTCTCTACTTTTTGCAGACAGAATTCCTGGTGCTTTATGCACCTAAACCTTTATCTGTTTGTGTGTTTCTTTTATTTGCTTTTTGTAATTTGTCCTTGGTAAACGATGCACATGATGGAGTAAAGGTGATTTCCCCCTGTTTGTCCAAACCCTGCCATTTTTGCTTCCTTTGTATATATAGAAGAAAATAATTTGCATCTGACCTTTCTGGGTTAAACAGTTTAAAAGTTTTGCTTCTTGCTTCCTATTTTTCTGTAAACTTCATTGTTAAGCCGCATTGGTCCTAAATTTGTTCCTCTTGTATCTGTTACCCACTGGTATACATTGATGTGGTGATCTTTCAATCTGTAAAAATACAGAAATACACATTTATTGTCCCCTAACACTATTTTTAACTTTATAAAATATAAAACTTTATGCAAAAACACACATTGTAGAGCTTTTCCTGCTGAGTAAAGCAAGGGAGCTTCCACTCCTGGGCATGTCATTCCAAAGTTTTTACAGGTTAAACTGTTTTTGTTTGTTTGTTTGTTTTTGTTTTGTGTTTTTTCACATTAACAATGCCCACTTGGCATTCTGACTAATTCTATTGCATTAAATGACAGGTGAGTCACTGACTACTTTTCTTCATACAAAGGGATCAAAACAACTTTATCACTTCATGAAGGATGTAACTCCTTGAATAAAACATTTAACTGTGTTTGACTCTGCAAGAAAAGCCCTATAACATAGGTTTTCAATAAAAAAAAAAAAAGACAAAAAACTGCTCCTTTTAATATATAAAAACATATATAGCCATGAGGTAGACCTCATGCGACGAAAATTCTGTTACCCTGGCCGCCATGGATATCAGTAAAGTGGAGTTATGCAAATCTCCTCTACACTGCCCCTCCTATAGATCCATTCAAGGGACTTGATTTTCAAAGAAGTGGCTGGGTGGCACTATTATGAAAATTTCTGCAAGGAATTGCATGTCCTTTTATATATAATACACACAAACAAGCAACACACATATCAGACACAAATACAATATACACGCTCACACACAATATACAACAGAATATACTCTATAAGCAAAATGCAACATACAAATGCAAATTCTATACTCAAGGCACACGCTCTACACACACTTACGATCATGCATGCTTTCACTCACACTCCTTCATGCGGACACTCACATACTTGTGCATATACACACACGCATATGTGCACACATGCTCACTGATGGAGAGTTGTGTAACACAGTGCTCTGCAATGCGTTGCACACCTTTTGGGAGCTGAAAAGGCTAAGCACTGAAAACTTAACAAGCCACTCATTAAGAACATTGCCTCCTTACTGGATTCGCCTGCATGTCGGGGGAAAATAGTCCTACCACTAAATGTACTTATAATTATTTTACCCTGTTAGTTCCAGACACGTATCTAGTACATTGGGTTGCAATGTGGTGAATAAAACACATTACTACTCCTGTTTAGGATGTCTTCTGTAGTGTCTGTCTTTATAACATATTTCCTTTATAAAAGGCAAAAAAAAAAATGTTTATTTAGTCATACATACAACTGCAGGGGACTTTTTGTTTTTCTTTCTGTTTTATTAACCACACTGGCAATGCCTTGCCAATATTGATAGTTCCAGAATAATTTGATTCCACTAGTTCTTTCTGAGACTGTACCAGACTGAGCTTGGTGCTGTGATACACACGTATCATGACCTGCCATTTCACTGGGTTAAATCATATTTAGCCTTAAGAAAAGGGATTGCGACACCCTGCTTTAGACTTGGAGTTCACATAAGTGGAGAAACATTACAACGCTGGGGGAGATGCAATAAAGGTGATAAAGTGTGGATGGCTTCCCAGTAATATAACTTCTCCAGTACCTATGTTATTCTATGGAGCCTATGCACTATGATTTCACATGTGGGAGCTTTGAAGATCTAATGCATAGGCACCATAGAATAGCAAAGTGCAGAAGTCCTCTCTACTTTATCACCTCTTTATCATACCTTAATGCATAACCCCTCCAAGTCCTTTGTTATTCTATGGAGCCAATGCACTAAGGTTTCTAAAGTAACATAAGGGCTATATTTATAAACTAAAATGGAACAAAACAACTGCACAATGCGGAGAAATAATTATAAATGGGTTAAAAGGATTACATTGGGTTTTATCCTATTGAATGCTAGAGAGCTCCCTAACAAATTGACACAATTCACTGAAGAACTCTAATATTCAAGGGGTTAAATCAGTGGGAATTGGTATTTTATTTTTACATCTGACCCCTATGGTTCATTTGGTTTTTCCCCAGCACTGCTCCTCTTTCTTTGTGCATATAGCCATAATTGCATCCTCTTGTAACAGTGGTTTCACAGTACATGATCCTGCTGGTGAACTGTTCCTGATAACACGGCAGTCAATAATTACACAACTGATTTTCTCTCTTTCCACTCTAATGAAATGCTCAATTCCTGGTCATTTCACAGTGTTTTGTAATTTTCACACAACTGGTTTATGCAATCTGCCCTTGGATGGTATTCAAGAGACTATTGTTATACAATGCTCTCTGATGAAACATTCATGTCTTGTAGTTATTTTTCAAGGGATAATGCAAGTCTTGAATTGCCATTATGTAACCCTCGCAGAAGAAAAACCACTGACAGATCCAGCTTCTAGTCACATAACTTATTATTTAGCACTCTGACAATAGCAACTGATAGATATTCTCTTCCTTGCTGTGCGTAAACTCTCATGGCCTTGACATTTTTATTTTATTGCAGGGTGTCCTATTTTTAATTGCTAGACATTTTCCTGAATTTGACATTTCTCACTTCTGTTATATAATTACATTTTAAAGGTATAGTGCTTCCAAGGACAAAACTGAGCTTTTCAATAGCTTATTAAGGGTAGAAAATAGATTTGTATCTTTACTTGTCCTCAAGGGCTTTATTCATCAATCTAAAGAAGTGCAATTCTACAGAAAGCAAACTCATGGATGGGTGAAAAATCCTATTATTTTAAATGTAGCATTTATCCCCTTCAATGCTGGAGATGTATCCAATGCATGGAAGATGCTTCTACCATTCAAACAGTTAAAAGCCCCATTTGCATATATAGACATTTTTGGAATTTTCATTTCAATCCTATGAATCTGTTGGTTTGTTCTAAAATTGTACAGCTTTACTTTTATAAATATGGCCCTGTAATTTATTCTCACACATATATTTAAAATAAAAATACTTTACCAAGCAACTTGGGTTTCTATGGCAATAGAATGGGAAATCCTTGTGCTCATTACTGCCTCTTCTGGTAATCTCACCTACCCTTGTCCACTCATGCAGCTCTTTGCATGGCATAATGTGTCCGATGCATTGCTCCACAATGATTGGATACCCCTTTGACACCCAAAAAGTTAAAGGGAAATTATCATCTGATAGTGTCCCACTGGCAAATCTGTCCCCTGGGAGCAGACCTGCAGTTGAAGACAGGAGCTGTATTATGAGCCCCAGTGGAACAAGAGAGGATGACAAAAGTCTGAAAAGAGACCCCGGAGCCTCCCACAGGGAGAAACTGAACTGCATAATGTAGACTCCTGTCCCAAATGCCTGACACATTGAGTCTATGGTGACTGCTCAGAGCCAATACTTCCGAGTTGCATTTCAGCTGAGGGATCAGTTTTATGACCCCCCCCCCCAACAAAAAAAATGGCTGATGGAAGCCATTCCTTTCTACCTTTTCCAGGGCTCCAGGTACCATAGCAATCTTGGTGTAACTTTTTTTTTTGTCTGTAAATTGGCTGAGATAAGCTAGCAGCCTTTCTTAATACAAGAACAGTGGCACTAATTGCATGTAACTATCTCTTGTCTCATTACAACACCATCAACATGAAATAAATGCTATAGGACAATTTACAAATGCATTAAAAAGCAAAGTTGGAATTTTTATATTTTAGGTTATAACAAGTAAATAATTTTTTCCATATGCTAGCTATAAGTACATAATATCTAAAGTTACATCAACCTATATCATTTTTAGGTGTTACTGTTATTTAGTGAGGGTATAGGCTATCGTCAAACTCCTTCCCCCTCAGTCTGGGGCATGCACAGAAACATGCCCCTGTCACATTTAAATATGCACCATGTGCCCACAGTGTTAATTTCAGCCAGTTCATGATCTTACTTATGAGAATCAGGGGATAGTTCTCAGTCATAAGAAGAAAAGTTTGTTCATCTAGGATAGCCTGACATCACATGCAGGAACAGAAGCATGCTGTCCGTATACACGTGCTGTTTCCTCATTGTGATCAAATAGCTGAGGGAGCTCAAACTTGTCTTCAGAACCCCAAGATCTCCTCACATGAATACAGGTGAATCAATCATACTGTTAAATCATTCTGAAGGATCTTCCAGAGTTACTGGCATTTACTTGTTTTTAAACAAGGCAATCCTGAGAAAACTGCTGTTGGGGCTTGAAGACTGGCTTTAGCCCCTCCTATGATAGATTTCAGTGAATTAAATTTGAATGGAAATATAGAGAACCAATTGGATGGCTTCCCTACATTTACAGGATACTCCTGGGGGATACTGGTGTGTGATAAAGAGGATATAACTTCTACAATGTGATTAAATGCTCTATTCTATGTTATATTGGTAATAGGCAATACCCGTGTTTTATGTGAAGGAGATGTTACAGCATCTAATGGGTTAAGAACCTGCCAAATAGCTTAGTTACTGTTGAAACATTAAAAAATAAATATGTAACAGATTATTTTCCCTGCTTTTAACCCTTTGAATGCCAGAGGGGTACGCAACGCATTGCTTTGCAATGCTTTGCTTACCCCTCTGGCACTCAAAGGGTTAACTATTTGAGTACCAGCTGGGCAAGCAACACATTGCACAGCAATGTATTGCTCACCTCCCGGCCCTCAAAGGGTTAATTGAATCTGTATTTTGTTCTGGGTTTTCTTTCTTGAGCAGAAGATAAAACTCTAAAGTAGGCCAAATGTATTGCTACCTTAGAAAAACAATTTTACACTTGAATAAGAAGAAAAATGTACTCCACCATGAATGTCAGTGACTGGGATATCTTTATTTCTTTTTATTCCTGTCAGAGAATGAAACACTCTGCATCTTTTCACCATCATCGGAGTTTCCTGAAGGATTCTTTACAGAGCAGGAGAGGAAAGATGGTGGGATTGTTATTCACTTCCTCATCATTCTCTACATGTTCCTGGCTGTGGCAGTTGTGTGTGAGGACTATTTTATTCCCTCTTTAGAAGTCATCAGTGAGAGTAAGTACTGGAGATCAGGACTGCATGGAGATACATTATTAAGGTGCAGTCTCGCTTGACAAGTTCAATTTGATTTGCAGAAATTCAGTGTGTATCCATATAATATTGCTTCCACGCTTTTTATAGAAGTAAGGTAGCCTGCAGTAATCTTTATATATTCCATGTAGAAAACTACTCTTATAAAACTGATTTATGGTCTGTATGCACAAAGAAGAGGAACAATTCTATAGCAAATCACCCCCACAACAGGACTGAGTTTCTAAACTACAGTCCTCAAATACAATTGTTAGTTTCAAATGTGAGAATGTGTTCTATATCCACTCTTAAAAAAACTGCACAAAATACATGCCATTGTGTCATGGGGCTGTTCACACAGGTGACTATTGCAGCAAATGTTGCAGGCCAATGCGGCTTGGCTTGCTATAGCTCTCTTCAAACAGGAAGATAATGAGCCAAAATATGTATACTATGGAATTCAGTGGAATCGCACAAATACTGCAGGTAGCTGTGCTTTCAGGGCTATTTTGTTCAGCTGATTGCATTGAGATCAAGGGATGCTGGGAGACTTTACTAACTTTACTAAGTTGCTACTAAATCTCATAAATTGCATAAAGGTCACAAAAAAAGCATCCTTTTTTCATATGATTTAACTGCACTAAATGCACTCTAAGGCTAAAGTGAAAATTCCCAATGATTTAACATGGGCTTTTAAAGAGGCAGTTCAACCCTGTAAGACGGTTCAAGCATTTCTAACTTCTTTTTCTCATATTTCAAGGACTCGGCCTCTCCCAGGATGTTGCAGGAGCTACATTCATGGCGATTGGAAGTTCAGCCCCAGAGTTTGTCACCGTATTTTTAGGTGATTCCAACTATTCATTCCTCTTACAACATAGGGAAGATGTACTAAGGTGTAATAAGTAACTCCAGTGAGAAACTATGTCTATGCATGTCGCTAATGTAATTATGATTTAAGGCTCTATGTTCATCTGATGAAAGTTCCGCTTTAATGTGAGTTTTATTGCTGTGGAGGAATGTGATAAACTCCCATACACACCACACAGTCTGATCTCCTAAATAAGAGGGACACCAAGGTGGGAAAGAGGGACAGAGAGATTTGAGTCTCAGTGGGACTGTCCCTTCTAAAGAGGGACACTTGGGAGGTATGCACTACGGTGGGTGTATTTTGGGAGCCAAAAGTTCTGTCAGCAACTTCTAGGACATAGCATTGAGGACTAATGTGAAGAGGTTAACTCCTGAACCAAGTGAAAAATCACTGTGGCCCTTAGGGTTTTCTGAACACAGTCAGGCAAATAGGGGGTTCTTATTAGTAGCTGTTGTGGTTTCTTTATGCCAAAAGGTAATTCAACATACCAGCTGCTTGCCCAGCCAGTATATATTATTCCACTGATTGTAATGGACTTTTATTATCATTATTACAAACATCTGGTTGTATGTTTTATTATTACACTTCATCACTGTGATGAATTGAGGGGTGCAGATAGTGTGGTTGCCTTGAGCCCAGCTTAGAGATGTGATCAAGCTAGCCCTTAAAGGGACAGCAAACTACAATTATAAAAATATATACTGTACGGCATTTACTGTTGAGTAAAACAATGATAATCCCAATGCTGCGACATGCTTCTTTTAAAATATATTAGAGCTAATTAGCATTTTCTTATAATTTAAGTTGAAGAGGTTTTGTTTCCAGGGGACACTATTGCTGCAACCATCTATGCAAAGTTTGTGTCTGCAAAACTCAGCTCTTCAAAAAGCAGTGATAGCAACAGCACCCCCGCGCTGCAAAAATCTTCAACTCAAAAAACGCAAGGGGGGGTTCACTAAGCAGTGATAAAGTGGAGATGACTTCTCCAGTTCCTATGTTATTCTTTAGAGCCTATGCACTAAGATCTCCAAATCTGAAGAAATCTCCGTGAATAGACTCCATAGACTAACATAGGACTAACCTAAAAAGCCCTTCTGCAAAATATTTCATAATAAGAGTTTGTCTACTACTGCAATATAAAAGTAATAGTAGGAAAGGAAACGGTCTGATCGTGTCCTTGGGCATAAGGCACCAACTCCACCCTTTCTGCTCCAGCACACAGGAAGACCAAGAGGATAAATGTGACACGTTGCAGGGGCAGGCCTGAAAGGTACTGTGAACAAGCACTAATGGCTGTATGTACAGAGAAAGAGGATCAATCTTGGGGCAAACAATCTACATTATTGGGGGGCAAATAAAATCTTCCTGTGCATTGGAGTTCTCTAGCACTTTAGGGGTTAAAAGCCCTGTTTAAATGAATGGGAGTTTCCATTTAATCTCTCTAACACAGTTGGTCCTCTTTTTTTCCTACAGATTTCCTATACTCCTACAGGGCCTACAGTAGCCACTGATAATTAACCCTTTGAGTGTCAGAGTGGTATCCAATGCATTGCTTTGGAACTCTGGAACTCATGGGGTTAATGAGTTATGCATAAAAGGAAAGGGGTGCTATTTTGGAACAAACCAACTATGCCACTGGGAATTTGGGGAGTTTTTCCCCTATCGTTTAAATGTTGCTTTTAACACCTTAAATACTATAGAGGAACATCAATGCATAGCAAAGCAAGTGGTTGAAAGCCCCAATTAAATGCAGAGGAGTTTTCATTTGCTCCAGAATTACTTACTTTCTTTTGAACATAGGGCCCTTGGTACATTCTGAAATATGCTTAATAAAGGTATTTATTTCTTTTTGTGTTTAGGAGTATTTGTTACCAAAGGGGATATTGGTGTGAGCACCATAGTTGGGTCTGCTGTCTACAATCTTCTCGGGATCTGTGCTGCCTGTTGCCTTTTATCATCTGTGGTATGGAACTACATACAACTGTTGCAGCCTAATTGCTCAGAATGATGCATTTATTTGTGGCTTAACCCTTTGAGTGACAGATGAGGTATGCGTTGGATACCTTTCTGGCATGTGTTGTTAAAATAATGTATTTTAACCCATCAGATGCCACAAAGGGCAGCAAAGCAATGTGCTGGATACCTCTCTATCAACTAAGGGATTAATATAGGACCAACTAGTTTTTAAAGGTAGATTGCAAAATACCAATAGACCACTAAGGGCCATGTGTTCAGGCACGTGCACACATAGACATCAAGGGGGGCTTGAGCACCTGCTCTTTTTGTCCAAAGTGCCCTAGTGCCCTTCTAACAAAAAAAACAAAAAACTAAATAATTATGTGAAGTGCCCTTTTTTTCATTTGAGCCCCTGCCCCCCAAAATGTCTGTGCACGTCCCTGCATGTGTTCAATGAAGTAGCAAAAATAAGATTTTAGTCTTACCTGTTACATTTTTTTCTCTTAGTCCATATAGCTTACAGGTACCATGGGAAGGTGACAACCCCTTTAGGTAGACAGGAACAATTCTTGAAAAGAATGCAGGGTGGAGCCTTCCTCTCATCATAGCTGGCTAGTAGCCACTCCCCTCTCCAGATAGATTTGAGACAATAAACCTATGTAGCTAGATAGCAAGAAGGAAAAGCGGAAATCCCCTCTGAGAATGAACCCAAAAGGACTCCCAAGACCAGCCACAGGATACCAAGCAGGGTCCCTTGACAAGGTTGGAGACCTGTAAGCTATATGGACTAAGAGAAAAGGATTTAACAGGTAAGACTAAAATCCTCTCTTGTCTGTCATCCAATATAGTTTACAGGTACCATGGGATGTACCAACATTGAGTTCCCTGTGGTGGGAAAAGAAGGCAAGGACCAGGCAGCAGGCCCCATGATACCAGAGCTCCCATGGACTAATCAGAGTACAGAATAGTCCAAACAAACAAAGTGTCAATAGACACTGAACTGTAACACAGCACACCATTATAACTGTAAACACAGCACACAGAACAAGAGTTAACATGTAAAATGTAAAAACAAATTTGTTGTAGGGTTTATCCCCCTGAGTAAAACAAGAGTACTCCCACTGCTGAAAGATGTTTCATTCAAAAGTTATTAATTTTCAAAGTTGAATTTTTTAGGTGCAATATCACAGTGGCCTGAAATTTTACAGTGGCGCTGTTGCTACACCATCCTATGGAGATTTATGGTCCTGAGACCAGAGCTGTCCATAGGATCGTGTAGCAACAGCGCCACTGTACAATTTCAGGCCACTGTGATATTGCACCTAAAAAATTCAACTTTGAAAATTAATAACTTTTGAATGAAACATCTTTCAGCAGTGGGAGTACTCTTGTTTTACTCAGGGGGATAAACCCTACAACATATTTTTTTTTACATTTTAGGTATTACTATCCCTTTAAGGTTGTCCCTCGTGGCCATCAGGTCGATGCAAGGAAGTCCCCATCTCTCCACCAGGAGACTAAACACCTCTGGGTGGAGCTCCCATTCTCCGGAGTTCACTGTGTAGGGACTGAGAATGTCTGCCAGGACGTTTGTCTACGTCTGGGATGTGCACAGTGAAGATGGCAGGCTCTTCTGCTCAAGCTATGTTGAGAGCCAGGGGGGAAACAAAAACCTACCACTGGTACTAATCATATTTGAATCATGAAAAAGCAGCCAAAGTGTTTCAGTACTAGTTCAGACACATAGGTGCTCATACACAGAAAGATGACTTCAGTGTGGATCTGTACAGGGTTGGCTTTATATCTAAGGAGCTCCTAGGAAAGAAACCATTGGCACTTCTAGCTCCAGTCCAGTTCATTGTTGTCTGGACCAGAAAATAAATGCACAGTACATAGAGAATAAATTAACTGACCAGCACCTGGTGCATGTAAAAAGGCCAACTGATTTGATAAAACAGCTTTGCCTTTTACACTTTTTTTTTTATTTAAACAAATGTAAAAGTTCTCACTTGTGTACAAAAGCATGGAAATTCATATCTAAAGTTCCCCAAAGATCAACTCCATACCACCCCCACTTTTCTTTGTCTTGTTTTATGTATAATTATTCTCATGACATAAATGATGTCATTAGCAGAGTATATGGGGGGGCCTGGAGTCAGGTCCGGCCCTTACATGGGTCCCGGTGGGTCCATGGACCCAGGCGGCACTCTGCCACCCCAAGGCATGCTATTTTGTGCGGGGCAGTGGGGAGATGCCAGTTGGGACCGCATCACACACGAAGACGCCATATAGAGCATGCCAGGGTTTTCTTCTTCTGTTCGGAGGCCAGTGCAATTGTAAAAATGGAGACCAGACTGAAGAAAATCCCAGCATGCACCACGCAGCATCTCCGCATGTGACACGTCCCAGCTGTCATCAGTGTGGAGCAGTGGGGAGACTGAGTAAAAAGCAAGAGGAAGAGCCAGAAGGAGAAGAGAGAGAGCGAAGGAGAAAAGAAACAGGCAAGGGGAGGGGAGGAAGAGCCAAACAACTGGAGAAGAGAGAGCCAGGGAGAAGAGACAGCGAAGGAAAAGAGAAACAGGCAAGGGGGGACAAAAGAGGCACAAGGGGTGAAAAGAGGGGGAAGAGGCACAAGGGGTGGAAAGAAGGGGAAAAAAGAGGCACAAGGGGTGAAGAGGGGGGAAAAATATACATGGGGTGAAAAGGGGAAAATGGAGACACAAGGGGTAAATAGAGGGGTAAAAAGAGGCACAAGGAGTAAAAAGAGGATAAAAAAGACACAAGGGGTAAAAAGGGGAAAATGGAGGCACAAGGGGTGAAAAGAGGGGAAAACAGAGGCACAATGGGTGAAAAAAGAGGTACAAGGGGTGAAAAGAGGGGAAAAAGAGGCACAAGGCATAAAGAGGCACAAGGGGTGAAAAGAGGGGGAGAAAGAGGCACAAGGAGTGAAAAGAGGTGAAAAGAGGCACAAGGTGGGGGAGAAAGAGGTACAAAGGGTGTAAAAAGGTAAGGGGGGAGAGAGAGGTACAAGGGGTGTAAACAAAAAAACATGACAGTTCTATGTGGTTTTAGGGGCAGGAGAGGGGTTAATATAATTAAGGGTGTGGTGTGTTTTGGTGGGCGTGGTTTTGGTTTGCAGAGGGAGGGAAACATTTCATCCTTGGACCCAGGCAGCACAATGTCTTGGGCCGGCCCTGCCTGGAGTTAATTTTCATTGAATTTGAAGCTCTCTTGCTCATGGGCGACATTACTGCTACAGTTCTGCTGCTCGTGTTCTGAACTCTCATTCCCACACTGATCCCTTCAACAGGGAGGGCGGGGGGGTGAAGCTTGACTGGCAGCCAGCCCATGTGAGCATCATCTGAATATTATTGGTGTGAAAGGGGCCTAACTATAAATTTCCATGCTTCAATTGGCATGAGTAAGAACTTTGGTATAGAATACAGATTTTTTTTTCCCTCCTTCTAAAAGAGTATTGGGTTAGACTGGATTTGCTCTATGCAGCATGAATTGTGATTTTAAATGTTATTTTTTTTCCACAGATATCAAGACTGTCTTGTTGGCCTCTATTTAGAGATTGCATGGCCTATGCAATCAGTGTAGCAGCAGTAATTGCAATAACGTTTGACAACAAGATTTACTGGTAGGTCCATTTTAATTTCCTTATGGGATACACTTAATGGGGATTCTATCAACCGACAAAACTGTTTCCTACATTGAAGCAAAGTAAAATGAGCCACTGCTCATTGCATATATATGTTTACAATACAACTCTGAAGCCCAGACAGGTTATATAAGGCACCATTTATTTAAAGTGACTGTGAAAGGATCTTGGGGTTTAAAATTGTCCAACATAAATAGAAGTGCCTGTTTATACTAAATTGTAACACCGTAAGCTTCAAATTACAATAATCAAAATGATATACAAGAGAAAAGAAGACAGAAAAGAATAGTACAATCCTTTGACCAAACTGAGACTGTAAAACAAGATTACATTATATGACTTGTTCAAAGGGGTTATGCCAGAAGCTAGTTCATTGCTTTCTACAAAAAGGTAATAGTATCTCCCTAAACTTATACTTTTCTTGTATTAAATTAAAAACATTTAAAAGTTGATTGTCATCAATATGTATATGCCATGTGTTGCAACTTAATAGTTTACTGTTAAATTCATTTAAAGGAGCAGTAAACTTTTTTTATGAAAAAATATATATTGTAGGAATTTTCCTATTGAGTAAAATAAGGGTACTCCCACTGCCCAGAGATTTATATTTCCAGAGTTATTACAGTTTTAAACCTGTTTTTTTTTACATTAGCAGTGCCCTCTAGTGATCAAATTCTAATTAGATTTCCTGTTAGATTCTAATGTTGAGAAAAGTCAGACATACAGTTCTCTATAGAATGTGATAGAAACTGCCAGTCACTTCCTGTCAGTTAGAACTTTCAGGAAGTAAACACAGTAAATTCACTTCCTGACTATTTAAACTGCTATAAATTTTGAATAAAACATCTGACAGCGATGGGAGTACCCTTGTTTTATTCACCAGGAAATGCTCTATAAAATGTGTTTTCATAAAAAAAAAAGTTTACTGCTACTTTAAAGACACAGTGATAATCACTCAGTCAGTAGTGTTGTTATATCTTTACATCCATTTTCTGTAAAGTCAGCATTTCTATGGATGGATTTTATTCAAGGATGTGGATTAGGACGACACTCATGGTCCTAATGTTGCCTCAACTAGATAAAAATATTTATTGCCCTATTTGAAGCTCAAAAATACTTCAACCCGTGACTTATGAGATCATCACACTGTTACATTTTACTGTGTTTTTGATCCACATTACTATAAGTGTATGTATATTAGTTCAAAAGGATCAATTTCCACATAAATCACCCTGATAAATTTGCAAATTTAGTAGTACACAATACAACATATATATTTGTGCATTTGATCCACATTGTTGTGTCATAAATCCTATGCGTACAGGGATCAATCACCAAAACCATTATATCAGGCTAATTACTCAAAGGGCCCCATGGTTAGTATTTTGACAAACTATTTAAAATGCTTCACTCCCCATGGGCTCAAAATATCGGCTACGTTGATTTTAACTGTGGCCTGTTTTGCCCTCACTGTATTATTCTCCTTAATATATTTAATTTTCATAGTTGTGAAATATATACTAATTTTATATAAATCTAATATTACTGTTCATTTGCTCTACATTTGTGCCCATCAATCATGGGTGCACAGGGATCAATCCACACTAGCATACAATCATGCATATAGCCCAGGACAGACTGAGTGCTAACCCCCACAACCTTGGAAATATTTCCAGGTGTATCAGTCCCTTGTCTGTGATCAACCTCCGAAATCCATCAACACCACAATCAGATCACACTAGTATCCAGATTAATGGTCTCATATTATGTGCTCGTATTGTAACACTTATGTGTGTATATCACGAATTCACTACCGCATACAATACAGGTACAGCTGAAGTACTGCCCACCAATTGAACTATGATTGGCTCCAATTATACAGATCTGAGTTAACCATTTACTAGCAGAAGCATAGATTTTAAGAATACCTTTTATCCACATCACATTGCGTCCTCTTGGCTGCACAGGGATCAGTGGCATACACATAACTATAATTCTTAAGTTGAATCTAAAATTCTATTGTGAACAGCTAACACTTCCAAGCCCTTATTAAAGGCACTCATATCTGAATGCCTTTGATCCACATCACTGTGCATCTGAAAATACCAATAACATAGGGACCAAAGTGGCATTCACTGAACAGAGGATCACTAAATAGTTGTGAATTGCTATCTCGCATTCAGATTAAGTTCTTTATAGAAGTCGGTAACTCACAGCCTAAAAACTAAATCACTTGGTCCATTTCTGTGCTCTTTTATACCATTCATTTTATCAAAGTGAGGCTTGGAATTGTTTTACGCCACCTAGCCTCAATCTTCCATTGCTACCAGGCATTCACACCTGGCTATAACTGCTATGTATTCTTAAAGGGTCCAATTCCTTTTACTCATGTGCATAACATGATGTCCAGTGCATTCTTTTCCAACATATCATCTTTTTTTTTTTTTTTTTTTTAAGCTGAAACATGTACACATCCATTAAAGTGTATGCTATTATTAATCACTATTAATAGAGATGTCATATGCATATCTATGCACTTAGTATGATGTCATCTATGATGAAAAAAATGACAGTATTATTAATCGGAAATTCATGTAACTTTTTTTTACTTGATCCCTGATGACCATTTAAAAGGTCATCGATATAAATAATAATAGTGACTTACAAAACCAGATTGATAAATAACTGATTATATTTATTCCTTAATGAAGGGTTGATGTTAAATCCCTCCATCGATACAAATAAAAATATTTCAAATAACTTTAAAGAATTGACAAAGCAGATGCAAAGGCAAACCAGGAAATGGTGGGAAATTGCAGGTCTGAAGAATTTTATTGCAAATAAGGTAGTACCAACAGGTTTAAGGCTTAATATAAATCCAGCCAACCACCTGATAATGGACGACTTTATAAAAAAATGGAATGAAATTGTAACTAACTGTTCATTACAACTGATGCAGTTAATTGTGTTGACTGAGAGAGGCCAACTGGAGGAGATCAATGCTGAAACTGAAAAACAACTTAAGAATATAAAAGAATACAAAACACATACTGCATTTATTCAACTAGAAAATCAGTTAAAAACTAGCATTGATAAACTGACGAATGACTTTAAAAATCAGAAACATAGAAAATGTCAAGGTGATAAAAAGTACTTTGAACAGAATTAAGCATATTGATATGCTAAATCATAAAAAGAAGATGAACAAATTGAAACAAATGAATCTTCCTCCTAATGTCCCAACAGATCATAATAATGATTGGGGTGGTGGGGGGATAAGGCAACAAAGGCATAGAAGAAATAAGAACAAATGAAATATTCCTCCTCATTTTTAGAGGCAAATTTGAGAGATCTAGACAACAATCAAAGCAACTTTCCCCAGTTTAGAGATGGGGACAAATGGGGATACAGGGGAGGATGGACGTAGCAGTATGAAGATATATAATATATCTTCTGCTAATCTGAGTCCCAATTAAATTTGTTGGAGAAAGGACTACAATTCTGTTCTACAACTAATTTTGATTTATTTGAGTGGGTCAAAGATCTGAGCCTAGTCTGTAGAAAACGCTTACTACATAAGATTTTTTTTAAATGATTGGTAGTAGTATTTCCATTGATGATCAAATAACAGTACAATATCTAATGTCACCTTCTACAAGATAATGAACAAGAACAGGCACAATTTCAGGGACCATTTACAGATTTGAGACTCAGTCATGGTTTTACCCACTCCAAGAAAATGCTGCCTCATGTGGAGGTTTTCTGTGATCAAGTGACACAGGACCTTGAACAATTACAAGCTGTTTTAAAATCTAAGAGCAACAAAAATGTACCAAACCCCGATCACTTAAAGGGATAGTAATACTTCATTTTAACTTTATTTTATTTTGTAGGTATTAAAAAAACATGAAGAACGATATAAGTCTTATCTCTCAAACCTTTATGGTTTAAGAGATATTCACAAGCAAAGTTTCCCCTCCCGCCCCTTTTACCTAGTGTAAGCCATCTCTTCTCAGATGTGAATCTGGTTGTAAGACCAGACAGATAACAGCAGGGGACAATCTTCTTTGTATGAAAAGAATGAAAGCCCTTCCCCGCTTGACAAGTTTTTCAGCTTTCCCTTATCTTAATTGAAGATTGTCCCTCTCTGCAGTCTACCTGGGCACCTCCCTTCTGATCTGGCTGAACGGGGGGGGGGGATACTTTGCTTGTGAATATCTCTTAAACCATAAAGGTTTGAGAGATAAGACTTATATCGTTCTTCATGTTTTTTTAATGCCTACAAAATAAAATAAAGATGAAACGAAGTATTACTATCCCTTTAAGTAAGACAGAGAGGGATATTTTATTTGAACTATGCCAGAATTATGATATCGCGATCAAACCAGCTAACAAGGGAGGGTACTTGGTAATTATGGATACCGTGGATTATGTTAAGGAATACAAAAGACTCTTGAGTGATAAACATTTTTTCCTTAGACTACAATTAGATCCCACTACTAGATTCAAGGAGGTGTTAAAAATGATCTTGGACTGTGGTATGCAAATGGGGGTTATTACAGTGACAGAAAATTAATATTTATTCCTAGTTGCCTTAAAATTGCAACATTCTAATAAATCTCTAAGGTCCATAAAAATTTGACTAAACCTCTAGGAAGACCTATTGTATTGGGCAATGGCAGCTTAAGCGAAAAAGCTTTGATATAGATAATATCCTAAGAAGATTTGTTGTAACTTTACCATACTCAGTGAGATATTTGCAGGATGAAATAACAAAATTGGAAGGCATTCCACTGGGAGAAAAGGATTACTTGGCAAGTCTAGACATAGAGCTGCTTTATACTAGCATTGCGCATGAGATAATAATTAAAATGACTAAAAGCTTCTTGGAAACCAGAGGCATCCAATACTCTGGTCATAATATATTTGTTGTGGGCCTTCTAAGATATATCTTTTCTTAGAACTATTTTATATTTGATGGGCAATATTACCAACAAATCAGAGGCACTGAGATGGGTATTTACTGTGCCCCCTCCCATGACAACCTGGTGGGAGGACAAAGTAGTTTTTATTTTATCCCATTATACAGATAAAATAAGAGTGGCTTTTCTACATAGACCACATCATTATGACGTAGCTTGGTACTGTTGAAGAATTTTATCGATTTGTGGAAGAACTGAATAAAAATAACAACCTAAGAGTTACTAGTGAAATAGATGAAAATTGTCATTTTTAGATAGTAAACTGATAATGGAAACAATATTCTTAATACCAAGGGGTTTCGTAAAACGATGGCCACAAATAGCCTATTAGCTGTACAAAGCCACCATCCAGCACCCCTTATCAAGAGTCATGGGCCAATATCTAAGGATTAGACATCTGCGCACATCAATTGATGACTTTAAATTGGAAGCCAAAGAACTGCAATGCTCTTTAGCATGAGGTTATAGCCACAAAGTACTAAAAACAGCTCTTAATAGTGATTGGAATCAATAACTGTGTAAACAAAACAGAACAATCAAATTAATAGTACCAAAATCAGAATTATTGGGACATATAATCAGCATAAAATGATTCATTCAATATTTGAGAAGCATTGGCCAACTCTGTTGTTGGATAATGACTTGGCTGAGGTAATTACAGAAAATTTCAGAATTACATATTGACAAACCAAAAATGTCAAGGACTATGTGGTTCAAAGTGAAAAATCGGTGTGAAGTCTGGGAGCCAATCGTACTATGAAGGATACAATAAGTGTAGGGCTTGCTCATATATTTGTAAACCAGAAGAGTTTAAAGATCGCTCTTGTAATAACATTCAGGATTAAAAAGCTCATCAATTGTAGATCTACAGGTTTGATAAATATGATGCAGTGTGAATGCGGGATCCAGTATATTGGGAAAACTATACAAGAGTTTAGAGAACAGATCCTTGAACATATAGACAATGTGAGGAAAATGTGAGATACTTCTTTAGTAAGACATATTGCAGGGTTACATGATAACAGGAGAGAGGTAATGCAGTTCGTTTGACTTAAACAGTACTGCCTTTCCTAAGGAAAGGGGACGCCAATTGGATATATAAGTATCACGGTGCCCGTGAATGCTGAAGGTCTCTGTCTATCACCTGCAGGGGGCTCCCATTGGCTGTCTGCAGTCAGCCCACCTCTGGTTGCCTTTTTAAACTCAGTCTGGGCACCCTTTAGTTGCCCTTTCATGGTGTCTCTGACAGCATTCACTTTGCCTGTCTACTGAAGCTATTGGGCCTGTTCCTGAGTTCTTGAGTTCCTGAGTTTACCTGTTCCTGTGTTCCTGCCTGCTTGTCAGTTACAGTCCAGTTCCGGTTGCCAGCCGACTTGCGGTGCTCGTCCCGGTTGAGCCTCGGCCTGCTCCTGCTGTTTCCTGTGTTCAGTTCCTGTGGCGATATTTCTCTCCTGTCGCTCCAGCGACATTCTGTCTGTTGGTCCCAGCGTGCGGACGCTGGTTTACTCCATTAGCCTTGCGGCTCGCAATACTGTCTGTTGGTCCCAGCGTGCGGACACTGGTTACTCCATTAGCCTTGCGGCTCACAATACTGTCTGTTGGTCCCAGCGTGTGGACGCTGGTTTACTCCATTAGCCTTGCGGCTCACAATACTGTCTGTTGGTCCCAGCATGCGGACGCTGGTTTACTCCATTAGCCTTGCGGCTCACAATACTGTCTGTGGTCCCAGCGTGCGGACGCTGGTTTACTCCATTAGCCTTGCAGCTCACAATACTGTCAGTTGGTCCCAGCGTGCGGACGCTGGTTTGCTCCATTGGCCTTGTGGCTCATTCTACTGCCTGTTGGTTCCAGCGTGCGGACGCTGGTTTACTCCATTTGCCTTGCGGCTCAAGGTACAGTTGTTGGTCCCAGCGTGCGGACGCTGGTTTACTCCCTGACTTGCAGTCAGGCTTCTGGTGCTGTCCAGTCCTAGCAGCACTTGTTTCAGATGTGTACCAACACTAGCCTCTCCTTGAGTGAGACAGCTTGACCGTATACTCTATTTACCATCCTACTGTCATTGTCATCTGACAGTCACTGGTCCTAGTGGTGTCTCCCTTCTTGGGCTGCCCTGCCCGGTATTGGTAAGGCTGGTAGAACCTTTCACGTTGCCACCTTTAGGTTGCCCTACCCGGTATTGGCAGGGCCGGTAGAGCCTATCCTTGGGTATTCATTCTGGGCTGCCCTGCCCGGTATTGGTAAGGCCAGTAGAACCTGTTACGTTGCCACTCCACTGTTGCCTTACCCGGTATTGGCAGGGCCGGTAGAGCCTATTCCCCGTGTATTCCTCAGGCTGCCCTGCCCGGTATTGGTAAGGCCGGTAGAACCAGTACGTTACCATCTTACGGTTGCCTTACCCAGTATTGGCAGGGCCGGTACTGCCTACTTATCACTATTCCTTTAGTATCGCTTGGGTTGCCTTGCCAGTATTATTTGCAAGGCCGGTAGAACCTATCTCAATTGTCAATTGCTTATATATATGTGATGTTTGTATGTGTATGAAAACCCTATGGGATTGCCTTAACTTTCAATAAAGTTATGTTTTTATCTAAACCTTACGTCTGAGAGTCTTAACAAACCGTGACGATAAGTTGCATACACTAAATCCGAATGGCCTCAATGAGGGATTTCCCTTCAAACACTTCATTAAACTCTTAACGACCGGCCAATCGGCACGGTCAGTTAAGGACCACAGAGCATTTTTTTTTTGTCTCTTCCGGTTCCGGGCTCCCTGAACAGCGTGCAGCCGCGGGGGGAGCCCGGAATTCCATGACGGTCATAGTACGCCATGGGTCGTTCAGTCAGATCGACCCTTGGCGTACTATGACTGTCAAGGGTCGTTAAGGAATAAATATAATCAGTTATTAATCTATCTGGTTTTGTAAGTCACAATTATTATTTATGAAGAAGATGCTCTTTCAAAGGGTCATCAGGGATCAAGTAAAGGTGTCCTGATGTGAATTTCTGACAATAACATACTAAGTGCATAGATATGTATATGCCATCTATATTAATAGTGGTTAATAATAACATACACTTTATTGGATGTGTACATTTTTCAGCTTTTAAAAAAACATCATGCTGGACAAGAATGTACAGAACATGATGTTATGCACATGAGTAAAAGGAATTAGCCCCTTAAGAATACCTGGCAGTTGTAGCCAGGTGCAAATGCATGGTAACAATGTGAGACTGAGGCTAGGTAGGGTAAAAAAATTCAAAGCCTCACCTTGGTAAAATGAAAATCTAAAAGAGCACAGAAATGGCGGCTCATTCCACACTAGCCCCTGATGTAGCCAGTTTATCTGGTGAATGTGTTGGGCCATGTGATTTAGTTTAGTGTTAAGATCTCATAAGTCACAGGTTGAAGTACTTTTCAGCTCCAAACAGGGCAATAAATACTATTATGCTATTCTGTCTTCTTTTTTTCTGGAATATATTTTTGGTTTAAATTTATCCAATACATTTTGTAATAATTTTTTTCTATTCAGTAATATAATTTTGATTGTAAAATTGTTGTATGCATGAATGGTTATCTATTAACTAGGAATCTAGATAGCTCTCTCCTCCCAACAAAGCTATTCCAACCCAAAACCATCCTCCATAAAATTAGGAGACACCACTGTTGGAAGGATTGGCTATATAGATCTTATTTAATGAATACAAACATATTAACTTAACAATAAATGAGGAGGGAGTGCCAGGTAAATTATGGGGTAAGCCCATTCTTTCCCATCTGTCTGCCATAACAGACGAGGCAGTAACCAAGGACCCATATGTCTTTCAAAGAAGAAGAGATCCTCCAGGCCTGTCTGAAATCCTACAGCCATGTCCAGAAGCTCCTTAACTTTAACATTCATCATCAGCTGAGACATCCAAGCCATATAGGCCAGTCATACTGCCCACGAACCTGAGCTTATCCCTATCTACCCTCATAAGGTGTACCAGACAGCACTGTCTAAAATTTTCACTATAACTTGCCTACAACAACCCCCACTTAGTATCCATGATCCAACAGCTGTGACAAAAATATAATCAGTAGTCCTTGCAAAGGAATACCATTTTTTTTTATAAACAAATAAAATTAGGACTGCAGAAACAAATCCCAAATTAGGCCTACTTCTCAATTTAGAGTCGGCACTAGTGTTGAGCGAGCATGCTCGGCCGATGCTCGGATCGGCTCGAGCATCGCTCTGCTCGGCACATGGCGGTACTCGTACGAGTACCGCATGTGCTCGCCCGCCATGTTCGGGTCTCCTCCCCGCACGTTTTGCGGCTGCTGCGCAGCCAATAAACGTGCAGGGAGGCTCTGACATCGGTGTAATGCCAGCAGCCATGTTGGCTGCTGGCATTACACTGATTGGCTGGCCAGAACCCGTGGTCGGGTGCTGTATAGCACCTGACCATCGAGTTCGGCTCAGTCTGAGCCAGGGAGAGCTGAGGATAGGAAGGGAAAGGCAGTGTAGGGAGGAAAAAAAAAAATTGTGACAAAAAAGAACCAAAAGTCCTTTTTAGGACTACTGTGTGTGGGGGCAGCAGGTTATTTTGTGTGGGGGGAAAAAAACAAAAAAAAAAAAAAAAAAAATATTCTGTTTAGTGTGAAAAGTTGCAGATTAGAGCACATTCTGTTTAGTGTGCACAGTTGCAGATTAGAGCACATTCTGTTTAGTGTGCAAAGTTGCAGATTAGAGCACATTCTGTTTAGTGTGCAAAGTTGCAGATTAGAGCACATTCTGTTTAGTGTGCAAAGTTGCAGATTAGAGCACATTCTGTTAAGTCTTCAAACTAAAATATCAAAGTCACGTATTCCATTCAGTGTGCGTCACCGCAGTTTAGCAGCACATTCTGAGTACTGTGCAGAGTTGCAGAATAGGAAGAAATACTGTTAAGTCTTCAAACTAAAATATCAAAGTCACATATTCCATTCAGTGTGCTTCGCCGCAGTTTAGCAGCACATTCTGTGTACTGTGCAGAGTTGCAGAATAGGAAGAAATACTGTTAAGTTTTCAAACTCATATTAAAGTCACATATTCCATTCAGTGTGTTTCACCGCAGTTTAGCAGCCTATTCTGTGTACTCTGTACAGTTGCAGAATAATAAGAAATACTGTTAAGTTTTCAAACTCAAATATTAAAGTCACATATTCCATTCAGTGTGTTTCACCGCAGTTTAGCAGCCTATTCTGTGTACTCTGTACAGTTGCAGAATAATAAGAAATACTGTTAAGTTTTCAAACTCAAATATTAAAGTCACATATTCCATTCAGTGTGTTTCACCGCAGTTTAGCAGCCTATTCTGTGTACTCTGTACAGTTGCAGAATAATAAGAAATACTGTTAAGTTTTCAAACTCAAATATTAAAGTCACATATTCCATTCAGTGTGTTTCACAGCAGTTTAGCAGCCTATTCTGTGTACTCTGTACAGTTGCAGAATAATAAGAAATACTGTTAAGTTTTCAAACTCAAATATTAAAGTCACATATTCCATTCAGTGTGTTTCACCGCAGTTTAGCAGCCTATTCTGTGTACTCTGTACAGTTGCAGAATAATAAGAAATACTGTTAAGTTTTCAAACTCAAATATTAAAGTCACATATTCCATTCAGTGTGTTTCACCGCCGTTTAGCAGCCTATTCTGTGTACTCTGTACAGTTGCAGAATAATAAGAAATACTGTTAAGTCTTCAAACTAAAATATTAAAGTCACATATTCTGTGTAAGATGAAGAAGGCGGGTAAAAAGGGACGGGGAAGTGGACGTGATCCTGAAAGTTCAGGGCGCGGGTCAGGACGCGGAGAAACTGTGCCTGGTGCCAGAGCACAAGAAAGAAAGACCTCCACCATACCTAGCTTCATGTGTAATTTTACAGGGCGTCGCAGGACATCACTCTCGAGGTCCGACCACTGCGAACAGGTGGTCGGTTGGATGACAGCTGATACTGCTTCCAGTCGGTTAAGCACCACCCTGTCTTCCACCAAGTCCACTCTCAGTAGCCAAGAGTCTGGTCAACATAATCCTCACTCTGATCATCCTTCCTCCCACCATACACGGTCTGGTCAAAGAAGTGATCCCACACTGGGATATAGTGAGGAGCTCGTCTCATCACCAATCCTTCATTTGACCCTCTCTCCAAGCACGCTTGCAGAGGAACATGACATCTTGTGCCCTGATTCACAACCTCTAGAGGCTACCCAATCACAAGAAGATGACAGATGTGAACGGCATTTAAGGTCAAAGGAAGTAGTGGATGATGATGATGATGATGAGACACAGTTGCCATTAAATCAACCACTATTTCCGTCTCAAGACCTTGTTGAGGAGAATGTTATACAGTTGTCAATGACTGAGTATGTGGTGGGATCAAGACTTGAGGAGGATGATCAGAGTGAGGAAGTGGAGGAGGACTTGGTGGACGATGAGGTGACTGACCCCACCTGGGAAGGTGTAGAGCCGAGCGATGACAGCAGTCCTGAGGGTGAGCCATCTGCAGCACCGCAACAGGCTGGAAGAGGCAGTGGTGTGGCTACAGAAAGAAGGCGGACCGCACCAAACCGGCCCGCAAATGTTCCACGGAGCACCCCCTTGCGTAAATCTACCTTGCCAAGGGGTAGATGTTCCGCGGTATGGCGTTTTTTTAAGGAAAGTGCGGACGACAAAAGAATTGTAGTTTGCAACCTGTGCCACACCAGAATGAGCCGAGGCATGAACACTAGAAACCTCACCACCACCAGCATGATCCGACACATGGCATCCAAGCACCGTAGTAAGTGGGAGGAACGCCTGGATCGCCCATCTGTGTCTGCAGGCCACACCACTGCCTCCTCTTCCCCTGTTTTCGGTGCCGGCCAATCGCCTGTCGAAGGCGCAGGCCCGCATACCTCCCGCCCTGCACCTGTAGCATCTGAAGCACCATCAGCGACCACATCCACTTCCCTGTCCCAGCACAGCGTCCAAATGTCGTTACCCCAGGCATTTGAGCGCAAGAGAAAGTACCCAGCCACCCACCCACAGGCCATAGCACTAACCTCACACCTTTCAAAATTACTGGCCATCGAAATGCTGCCATTTAGGCTTGTGGACACTGAGTCCTTCCGCAGCCTGATGGCAGCAGCTGTCCCTCGGTACGCGGTCCCCAGCCGCCACTACTTTTCCCGGTGTGCCATCCCCGCATTACACCACCATGTGTCCCGTAACATCACCCGTGCCCTGACCAACGCAGTTACTGGGAAGGTCCACTTAACGACTGACACATGGACAAGTGCTTGTGGCCAGGGACGCTACATTTCCCTGACGGCACACTGGGTGAATGTCGTGGAGGCTGGGAGCGACTCGGACCCTGGGATGGCACGGGTGCTACCCACGCCGAGGATTGCGGGCCCTACCTCCATCAGGGTTTCCACCAGCACCTACGTTATTGGCTCCTCCTCCTCCGTTTCCACCTCCGAATTCTCTACACACACCGCCACTCCCCCATCAGCCAGTAGCTGGAAGCAGTGTAGCACTGCAGTGGGGAAGCGTCAACAGGCCGTGCTGAAGCTGATCTGCCTTGGGGACAAACAGCACACGGCCTCAGAGCTGTTGCAGGGGATTAGTCACCAGACCGAGCAGTGGCTCTCGCCACTCAACCTGCAACCAGGCATGGTTGTGTGTGATACTGGCCGTAACTTGGTGGCGGCTTTGGAGCTCGGCAAGCTCACACACGTACCATGCCTAGCGCATGTATTTAATTTAGTGGTGCAGCGATTTCTAAAAACCTACCCCAATGTGCATGATCTCTTGACCAAGGTGCGCCGCGTGTGTGCACATTTCCGTAAGTCATCAACAGCTTCAGCCGGCCTGTTGAAGCTGCAGCAGCGCTTACAATTGCCAGCTCACCGGCTGCTGTGTGACGTGAGCACGCGCTGGAACTCCACCTTCCACATGTTGGCCCGGCTTTGTGAGCAGCAGAGGGCAGTAGTGGAGTACCAGCTGTTACACGGTCGTCGCCTCTCCGTTCAACTTCCTGTAATCAGAAGTGAGGAGTGGGAATGGATGTCAGACCTCTGCGAGGTTTTACGCAATTTTGAGGAATCGACACAGATGGTGAGCGGCGATAACGCTATTATCAGTGTAACCATCCCACTTCTGTGTCTACTGAAACGCTCGCTGCTCACAATTAAAACCGACGCTTTGCATGTGGAAGAGGTGGAAATGGGGGAGGAAGAGCTTACACAAGGTGATAGCCAGAGCACCCTCACTTCGTCTTCTCAGCGACAATTGGAGGAGGCGGAGGAGGAGGAGGAGGAGGAAGACACGGTTGCCTCCGCTACAGAGGGTAGCCATGGAACTTTAGTTCCATCTCTTCAGCGTGGGTGGGCAGAAGAGGAGGAAGAGGATGAGGATATTGAGAGTCATCCTCCTGGTGAGGACAGCGAAATCTTGCCTGTTGGTACTCTGGCACACATGGCTGACTTTATGTTAGGCTGCCTTTCCCGTGACCCACGCGTTGTACGCATTTTAGACAACACGGATTACTGGGTGTTCACCCTTCTGGACCCCCGCTACAAAGAGAATTTCTCATCTCTCATTCCTCCGGTGGAGAGGACAAGCAAAATGTTGCAATACCAGAAGGTTCTTGTCGAAAAATTGCTCCAAAATTTTCCATCTGACAACGCTGGCGGCAGAGTACGTGCTACCTTGGCCAACCGAGAAGGGGAGAAAAGGGGAGCACACAGCAGTTCCGAGAAAGGCAGGGCAACACTCTCCAAGGCGTGGGACACCTTCATGACACCCCGCCAGCACCCTCACCCTGATGCGCAGCCTAGTGTCACAAGGAGGGAAAAGTTTTGGAAGATGGTGAAGGAGTACGTAGCAGACCGTGTCAGCGTCCTCAATGATCCCTCTGTGCCTTACAACTACTGGGTGTCCAAGCTGGACACGTGGTATGAACTGGCACTCTACGCCTTGGAGGTGCTGGCCTGCCCTGCCGCCAGCGTTCTGTCTGAGCGGGTATTTAGTGCTGCTGGTGGCATCATAACAGATAAGCGTATCCGCCTTTCCACCGACAATGCTGATAGGTTGACACTTATAAAAATGAACAAGGCCTGGATTTCCCCTGACTTCTCCACTCCACTGGAGGAAAGCCCCGGGGGAACATAAACTCACTTTATATATGTTATTTACAATGATGTGAATACTCTGTATTCCCATTCACCCCTTCCACCCAAAAAACGGGTATATGGTTGACTCTTAATCTTCTCATCCTCCTCCTCCTCTTCCATATGCCCTGTGCTATAATTTTTATATAGGGCCAGCTCACCAGCGGGCCCTGTGATATAATTTTTATATAGGGCCAGCTCACCAGCGGGCCCTGTTTGCCAATTTTTATATAGGTCAGCTCACCAGCGGGCCTTCTCATATAATGTTTTATTGGGTCAGCTCTCTAGCGGGCCCTCTCATATAATGTTTTATAGCGTCAGCTCACTAGCGGGCCTTCGCATATAATGTTTAGGAGGGTCAGCTCTGCAGCAGACCCTCACCCATAATGTTTTAGATGGTCGGCTCAGCGCACGTTTCCCTCTTAATCATGGCCTCAGTTCAATAAAATCAAGGAAATTTTTGGGAGAATTTGCCTCTGTGCACGTTTCCCTCTTAATCATGGCCTCAGTTCTGAAAATCAAGGAAATTTTTGGGAGAATTTGCCTCTGCGCACGTTTCCCTCTTAATCATGGCCTCAGTTCTGAAAATCAAGGAAATTTTTGGGAGAATTTGCCTCTGCGCACGTTTCCCTCTTAATCATGGCCTCACTTCCGAAAATCAAGGAAATTTTTGGGATAATTTGCAGATGATATACAAGTAAATATACAGCAAATATTGTTTGGTAACAATTTTTCGCCTAAAGTCGTTTTTATTTTCCTTTTTGTGTGTTTTATGGTCAGTCTGTAAAAATGGCGTACTACGGGCGAAAGATCGTTCCCAGCAGCGATGTTGGAGTCCAAGATGCATCCAGACATCCTCCCTATGCTGTCCCTGAACCATTTCTGTGGTGTTTCCATCATTTTCTGCCCTTTTCCTATGGACCAGGCACCCTCCCCTCATCAGAGCAGGGGGTGCCTGGTGTAATGCTCGAGTCCTCCCATTGACTTCAATGGGGCTCGGGTGTTCGGCCGAGCACTCGAGCCTCAGGGGGTGCTCGGTCAGAGCACCCGAACACCCGAGCATTGGGGTGCTCGCTCATCACTAGTCGGCACTAGAGAGGAAAAAAAGTCCTGTGCAGGAAACCTCTGGAAAAGTATGGATTAAAGTACTGCCATTCCCTCCTAGCATTAAAAGGTATTGCAGAGAATAAAATGCTATTTTATTTACATTATTATTATTTATTGAAATCTACAATTTTTATATTCCCATACACTTTAACATGAATAAATGATATTGGTAATCAAACATAAATTCAACATTTAAAGCAAGGTAATAAAAAAGATAGACAAAAAAATATTGGTTGGCAAGTAGAAAAGACAAACCTTAATGTTGCAGTCGTTTGCATACAAGCATCATCTGTGCTATCCCCATTAACAAAATTATAAATGTGCACAACGATAAGGGTTGCTATAGAATCAATAAGTGTCTCAAATGCTTGTAGGGATTTTGAAAGTGATTAGGGATTTAAACTAGAAGAGACAAGTCATATAATGACTGAGGGCTAGGCTAAACCAACCCATCCATTCCAATCAAATGTCTACATTGATTTTAAAAGATGATTTTTGTGCTACATACTGATAAATCCTTTTCTCTTAGTCCATGGTAGAGACGGAGAGCATGGATTTAAGGTCCCTCCACTAGGGACGTTTTCTTTGTTTCTAAAACAATAAATAACTTTACATGATTTGTTTATGCATCTTTATGTTGTTTTCTCTATGTCGTGCAAATATGAAACTTCTTACAGTAAAAGTTCTCCAGGACATACTTGAAAATGAGAAAAACCTCAATATTTTCTTCCTGGAAAAACATTTTTCTGATTAAATAGGAGGTAGGGTAAGAAAAGAAACCTGTGGAGAAGGAAACTCTTAGCCCATTCTTAATCCCAATCTGATCTTCAGTGTACATGTAGCAATACCATGCTAAGGCTAAAGGTTGACTTCAAAAAGAAAAGGACAGAGAAGAATTCCTCATTAAAGAGAAGCCAAGAGGGAAGATGCACTGAGGCATGATAAATAAATGATAAAGCAGAGATGACTTCTCCAGTGATGTCACTTCTCATATGTTCTTCTAAAGAGCCTATGTACTAAGATTTCCAGCCTTGGAGAAATCTTAGAGCACTGGCTCCATAGAATAAAATAGGAATTGGAGGAGTGGTCTCACTGGAGAAGTCGTTTCTGTTTTATCACTTCTTTATCCTGCCTTAGTGCATCTCCCCCAAGGAATGGAAAGGCACCTCTACCAGAGAGATATCAGAAGGTTTCTCCATGAGGGATTCCCTCTGTTCCCTATGGAATTTTTCTCTTTTGTCCACTGGGGGACTAAGGGACCATGGAAACATCCCAGCTCTGTCAAAAATAATTAGGGAGGAAGGAAAAATTCACTCATAGCCACTGAAATCATGACTATAGTGAAATCATGTGCAGTTTTTGTCTTTTTTCTAAGAACTCGCATGGGTTGTTAGTATATTATGGAAGTACTGCTTGTAGAAGTGGTGGCAGTTGCAGATGTGTACACTCTTACTCTTACTCTTGTCATTTCCAAAAAATGGTAAATAATTATAGGGCTGTAACATATATTTAAAGTACAAGCCCAAGAAAAGCATTACAAGACAGGGAACACTGTAGAGAGTATGATCTTGCGCTCCATGATAGAACCATAAGTGACTGTATATCATGGTACAGACCATGCTGCACATCCAGATCCATACATGTGGATCTTATGTCCATAGTGTAACCAAGTGGTCTGTCTGAGAAAAGAAGCATTGGGTTATGTGTGGTTAAAAGAGAAAGAAGTGCCAAGGCCCAGGATAAGTGCAATATGAGCTTCAGCTATCCTGGGCCAGGCTGAATTAAAGCCACTGCTTGCATTGTCTATAACCAGTGCTCCAAGCTTCAAGTAATAATGGATCCAAAAAAGGCTCAGCTTCCCCCCCAAAGGGGAGAGTACCATGCAGAATACATAGGATCACAGAGGACAAAATGACATTTCCGGAGTTAACCGATACATGTTATTCCCAACTCACAACTACAGTAGTGAAATGTACCAAGAGAAACTTGAGTAATTCTGGGGAAAATTCCTCAGAGGAGAAAGAGGAGATTAACGTCAGAGCAATAAACTCACCAATATGTGCTAAAGATATTAGTGCATAGACTCCATAGGAAAACAGAAACTGGAGAGTTTATTACACTGAAGAAGTTGTCTCCTTTTTCCCACCTTAATGCATCTCCCCATACAGCCATCAGCCTCCGTGTAGTTTGTAATAATGTCAGAAGTATGGACTACAAAATACTTGTCTATTACAAACAATCATTTTTAAAATCTATTTGATATCAGAGCAACTGTATGTTGTTCCTCTGGGGTAGGCAACCAGTATCCCTCTAGGTGTTGCTAGACTTAGACTATACTTCCCATCACCCTCAGCAGGCTGGTTGATGAGAAATGAAGCCCATCAAAAGTTTGAGGGAGGCAGGTTATCTATACTGGTTCTGCACTACAGGACTGTTATATTGCAGGAGCAGAAGGTTATTAATGAAATGTTGCCATCTTTTTGGTGACCTTTAAGCAGGCGATGGCACAATGTTGTTCTTTTGATTGGGGCAACATTCTGATATCGCCCTTTTGCATCAATAGGATACCGTCCATACCTGTATCTATAGTCACAATAAAGAAGAAAGTTCAATATTTTTGTATGTTTTGGGGAGAAGGATATCCCATTTTGTGATTCATGAAGTATACTAATGAATTAACTGATGGTTCCAAGAGGTTCTGCAGCAGCTACAGGCTTTATATTACTCATCTCCTGTGATTGAAAATTGACTGCACATGTTTTCACAAAATCAGTAAGGGCCAAGGAAAAAGTGCTGAGCAAATGCACAGGAGGTTGCCAATGGTGCCTTATAACTTAAAATGTATCCATAAGAAATAGATTTGCATTGAGCCATGATGAATGAAGGCCAATTCCCAATTTCAACAGTCAGGCTAACGGAGATGCATACATCTCTATCTCTGCACAGGTCCTCCCAAAGGTCTATGGCACTCCATTTGACAGTAATAAAAAGTATTAAACTAAGACATTAATAAAATAACTATTTTTAATAAAAACCTAAAATCAATCCTACATAAAGAGGCATAATTTAATTAACTGATGTTATGTTTTTATTCTGTATTAAACTAGGTATTTATGATCTTAGTTAATTCTTATAATTGCTTCAAGGTGAGTATATTTATTTTGACTATATTATATTGGTGTTTCATTTTGCAATGTAGTTCTAAGATGTCATCGTATTCTCTGTTCCAGGTATGAGTCTGCTGCATTGCTTTTGATATATGGATTATATATAGTGATGATGTGCTTTGACATTAAAATAAGTCAGTATGTAATGAGGAAATTCAGTCCTTGCTGTAACTGCTATACTGAAGCTTTGGAAGAAAATACAGAGCAGCAGCTGTTGCTGGGCTGGAAAGAAGAAAATGTACGAAATATCCGGCGCCACTCAAGATCAGATAGTGGAATCTTCCAGGAAGATTCAGACTATTCTCAGCTATCAATAAGTTTGCATGGGCTTCATGAAATATCTGAAGGTATGTACTTAAAAAAAAAAAAAAATTGATTTAAGAGAGATGCAATTTATTTATCACCATACACAGTCACTAGTAAATTATCCAAACCCAGGATTTTCAGAAAGGAGCTACCTTTTATAAATATAAATAATAAGCATACAAAACAATATCTAGAATTTGATGTATATTGCTGCATTCAAAACCCGCAGTAGCTCCCCAAGCATAGATCAGGAGTGGATAATCTGTAGTCCAAATCCAGCTATTAGACTACAGTTAGTCATTCTCAGATGGCCAACAGGCTTCTGAGGGTGATGGGGGTTTTTAGGCCTACAGCTGTAAAAGAGACACTAACTGATTGTATAGCAACAACAGCAGCAGATGCTGTAGTTTTGCTTCTTAATTTGATGTAGCAGAAAAGCCCAAAGTCGGTTTCTAGGGAATTGGAAACCACCACCACTTGGCTTTTCCTTGGTGAAGGTAAGCTTTATTAGGCATAAAGGCATAATTAGCAGAAGGTAATACATTTTGGACAGGCATTGTTGGGGGAGGTAAGATTTCAGGTAGAGGCAATGTTAGAAGAAGGTAATATTTTTCTGGTTGAGGCATTACTAGAATGATTTACAATTCATTAGGTAGATGAAATATGTATCAATAATCTATATTTCTATAGCATATTTCTCCCCATGGGCACTCATGATGCTTGGCAAGCACAGCCTTGGAATTCACTAACTGGCAGAAGCCAATATATATAGTTTTTGATATTACTCAACTTAGTGTTACTTATGTTATAGCTCTTAGCTAGAACCATGGTTAGGAGACGGTAATAGTTATTCGGTAGGGGCACGGTTAGCAGGAGGTAAGATTTATCAGGTAAAGGCATGGTTAGGAGAAAGTAAGATTTATTAGTTGAAGGCATGGTTAAGAAGAGGTAAGATTTGCTAGGTAGAGGAATAGTTAAAGGAGTAATCTTTCAAAATAAAAGCGGCTCCAATTAATCTTCATAGAATTTGGGCCATGGAGAGTGTTATTTCAATACTGTTAGAGTTGTAATTCAAGTTTCCCCCTCTCACCCCTTTTACTGATGTAACACTGTTCACCTCAGAGCAGCAAGGTGTGTCCAGGTGGATTGCATAGAGGGACAATCCTCAATTAGCATAAGGGAAAAACCTGAAAAAATTGTCAAGTGGGAAGGATTTTCCTTATGCTCAAAGTAAGAAGATTGTCCCGTACTGTGAGCTGTCTAGTCTCAAGACCAAATTCCACATCTGAGGGGAGGTGGCTTACACTAGGTAAAATGGGAGGGAGAGAGATACTTTATCATTCAATTACTCTTGAACTACAACTCTGACAGTAATGAAATAACACTCTCTATGTCTCAAATACTATGAAGAGTATTTTGAGATGCTGTTTTTGTGAACTTTATGGGAAGGTACAGTTCATAAGGCAGCAACTTAACTAAAGGGTAGTGCATTTTATTATCCATTGAACTAGTAAAAGTGAGACCCAATTATGAATCTGTGACATAGTTAAGTGGATATGCAATTTATTAGTTGGAGGCAATTCATTAGCCAATCACATGGTTAAGAGGATTTCAATGGGCTAATTAGTGATGACAATGAAAAGACTCCACCCCTGAAACATTTCAAAGGTTGAGGTTCAACTCATTCTTGCAGTCGTTGCATGATTGGCACACTGCTACAATTAAAACAAATTCTTTGTTTTATCACTGTCTGCTTTCTGCGTATGATGTTTCTGCTTCATGATATAGTTGAGTGGGGTGGAATCGGTGGCATAATTAGTCATTGGAGGGCCTCTGTGCAATATTTTTTGGGGGACTGCCCCCAAATCACAGTTTCACAAATGTAAAACTAGATCCTGTTGAACCTTGGGCAGATAGGGCACCCTTTGTAGGGAAATAATATTTATTTCAATGCAATGAGCAAGGTAGAAAAAGTGGAAAATGGGCACTTTTTGTAGGAAATTTCCCAATCGTCAGGAAGTGCCATTTTTCTACTGTTTCGGTTTGAGGCAAAACATTTTGCTCATCCCTACTCAAGAGGTAAGATCTTATGTCTTCTTCCATGTACATGACAGAAAGATACATTAAACTTTTTACTCTTGCTGGCATGACCCAGGGAGATCTGACTCTGTCCTGTGATGAATTAAACTTTCCTACAGGTTCTACTCCGACAAAGTTATATTTGAATGGAAACTATGACAGAGACTTTATTTGTTGTGTTGCTCCTCCATTATGAAAAGGGGTAATATTTACTCCATGTTTTATAATCAAATAAGTATTCCAGGAATAATTTGCATGTGAAACATATGGATAGGTGCAAAAGCAAATTAAGATCTAGCATATATTCTATGTAGAAGAAGGCTTTATTTTGAGCCTGCAGAAATAGGAGTGGGACTGAAGATTAAGCATTGAGGACAAGAGATGATCTGGAAAGGTGTGCAGGCTGGGGGTGATCCATTGAAGGATATATATATCAAGAAAGACCGCATCTCATCAAGATGAGCTCTTGATTGATTGGAGAGAGAATGTCAGTGATAATTAACAGGATCTGGAAATCTCTGCCCTTAGGGACATGCTACATGGCTCATCTTCGTGTATTTTGTATTAATTGCTGGTGAAGAACCAGAACATGCACATCCGTGGAGGAATGGCCTATTGGAAGTATGGTACTCTAAAAAGTACTTTCAGGATTTTACAACTGTTTTAAAGGTTTGGCTTGTAGCGTGGTGGAGAGTAAAATTAAGTGAATTATTTGAATGCATTGCTTTATAATGCACCCCCCTGGTCCTAAAAGGTTAAGTAGGCTCATACATGTTGCCTCCTTCAGTTTGAAAAACCTGTCATTGCCGCCTCCATGAATGTGATGTTCAGAGCTCTTTGAAGATGTTCTCTTGAACAAAGGCATAACCTCAAAATTCATAGGGGCATTAGGATTTGCTGGTCAGAGTAAGGTAAATGGGGGTTATTAGGAGATGTTGGTTCTACTTTAAATAAAACTCTATCCTGAGTAGAAAATAATAGCCAAAATTAAACAACTTGCAAGGTTTTAAAGCTGGTAGTAAATCACATTTTTACAGCAAATAAGTCTACCTGTTTCCCTGTGCAGATTGTTGGCTGGACTGAAGAAACCAGCAGTGATTTATATTATCCCAGACATTTTTAAAATGTAAGCAAATTCCTCTAAGTGGGAATAAAAAGTTAGATATGCTGAACAGAGAATATAAAAGTTTATTGAAAGGCAATTTATAATAAAAGTATTTTTGAAAGAGAACAGCAGAAAGTGCAGTTTAAAGAAACGGATGCAGTTCTATGTGTTGACTTATTTAACCCTTTGAGGGTTAACTTAAAATAAATTCAAATAGGTATTTAAAGGAATAGTAATACTTAAATATTACTAATCCCTATAGTAAAGCCCTACTAAAAAAAAATCGTATTGCCCCCAGTGTCATCTCTCAAACCTTTCTGGTTTGAGAGATGAACGCTTCTAAAGTTGCCCTCTCCCTCCCCCTTCCCCGTAGTAAGCATTCTAGCTGACTGCAGGGAAGAGAGTCATACGACTTTCAGGCGGCTCTCCAGCACAGCCTGATCGCGTTACTAAAAAAGAAAACATTCACTGAAATGGTCTTCTATGTGTGCTTGGTTTGCAAGCACACGTAGAAGACCGTTTTAGTGAAAGTCTTTTTTTTAATTTAACGCGATCGCGGCTGTGCTGCAGAGCCGTCTGTTAATCTATGACCGGATTTCCCTTCAGTCAGCTACAAAGCTGACTTTGGGGAAGAGGGAGGGAGAGGGCAACTTTAGAAACGTTCATCTCTCAAACCATAAAAGTTTGAGAGATGACACTGGGGGATTTTTTTAGTAGGGCTTTACTATAGGGATTAGTAATACTTAAGTATTACTATCCCTTTAAGGCCTTTTGCATGAATAAAAGTGGAGCAATTTTGAGCAAACCAATGAACAGAGCCGGATTTGCCAATAAGCAAAGTAGGCAACTGCCCAGAGGTCTAAATAATCAAGGGGTGCCTCAGCTGTGCTGGCCACACCCACATTCTACTTGTGGGTGTGACCAGTGCAAACACAGTGCCCCTGCACAAGTTTATAAACCCCTTTACAGGTTATTACTAAACTCTTTGGATGCTAGTGAGATCGACAATGCATAGCAGAGAAATGGGTTGGAGATTTCTAGGAACAAAAAGGTTAAAACTTTTTTGTCCTTTGTTATAGGCGAAGAGTGTGTTCTGTGTTAGAAAATTATGGATAGGACAGGGGGGCGATATGAGGAATGGAGGTGGGTCCATGGGTGGAGCTAAGAGCACCTAGAGTGCCTTGACTAGGGGCACCTGGAATGCAAATCCGGCCCTGAAAGTGAACCATAGAGAACATTGCTTTCAAAGAATTGGCAGCTTTTAATTTTTACTTTTCATCTCCTGCAGGTGCATAGTTCGTAAAGTCCAACTGCCTATACTTTATTACTTTTTTTTAGTTTCATCTTCACCAATATTTTACAATTGTACCCCTGACATTGAGCTTCCTGAATCTGCTTACAGAGAGCTGTCTGTCAGGAGCTGTTAAAAGCAGGTATAGTGATACAATATAAAAAAATATCATACAAAGCACTTGATGCTGTGGAGATGGTGCTACAGTTTTCCACTGTCTTGCTTTGGTGGATGATTAACCAGAAAACTGCCTGAAAACAAATTCAGGAAGCTTAAGGGCAGTGACATAAGTGTCATGGCAAAATAAAGGGTTAATATCCCTTTAACTGTCTCCAACCACTTTTTATCTGTAGTATACAAGGGGACAATAGAACCTTTTGGAAGGAAGTGTACTTTAACACGATCATAAACCTAGGTTTTCATTTAGTAATAAAAATTTTATTTTTCTGCATTTGATCCATTGTAGTTTACTGCTACTTGTTTTAGTTTAGAAACTGATAAAGACATGTGACCCTGACTGCTACATGAAGGACACCATCCTTCTGTTAAATAATCATATCTCCCAAAGACATTTTTTTCCATAAAATAAATGGGTATCTTTATTTGTCCTCTGTGGGAGCATTTGGTTTGCTACATTTTTATGCATATGGCCCTTAACCCGTTCAACACCAGGGCCATAGGCCATTTCTGGTTACCTGTGGAAAACAATGTATCATTTTATGTTTTTCAGAACAAATTGAGCTTTTGCATGGTGCCTTGCATGACGCTATGATGTCGTAATTACAAAAACATTGAAATATTATTTTGCTAATATCACATACTATATATCAAAAACATTTAACTTGCTTGTGAAAGTTTCAATTATTTGAAAAAGCCCTGAGTCTCCCAAGTACAAAAATATACCACATTTTATAGTTTTACCAACGTCCATGGCTGGTGCAGGGCCCTAATTACCAGGAGAGCAAAATGTTATTTTCAAGTTATTAACTAATATGCACATTATAGTCTTTTTTTGGTAAAAGTACCTCAAAACAGTGGAATAACTACATAAAATTACATATTTCTGGAAAGTAGATATACTACCGCTTCAAATGAGGGGTTACTTGCCTTCTTACCAAGCCTGGTGTGCACAAATGTTTCCAGAAAGTGGCGCTAAAGGAAAAAAATTGTTCTTCCTTCTTTTTCTTTTTGTTTACATTTCCACCCCTTTAAATGTACTAGAATCTGTGAAAACTATTGAATTTCCAAATGTATTCATTAGCTACTGTTCTTAGCAGAAAACTGGGACCCCATTGGTATGTGTTTACATACCTTAGGGGGTGCTAGAAGTACAAAACTACACATACTAGTGCCTAACATTTTCTCAAACATGACTTGCCTGTAGAAAAATGGTTATAACAGCTACAGAAGTGAAGAAAAAGTAGACTAACCATGCCATTTTGGAAAGACTATAACCTTCTGCATCGAATGAGGGGGGTCACTTGCCTTTCTACCACTAAGGTAGTGCGCAAATCTATTTCAAGAATGTGTTGCTACAGGAGAAAAAAAAAACGTGTTTTTGTTTGTTTTGTTTTTTC